>JAMPIV010004569.1:0-442177 GCA_024509875.1 Oreohelix idahoensis
AATGATACCACTAGTTACCCTACAGGATTGAAGTGTAAATGGAGGAAATTTGTCCATCTGGGGTACAATTAATTACATCAATTAATAACAGTGTATGTCTGAATACAAAGCCGAGACGATTATTTCCGCACCTGAGAGAATCAAGAAAACCAGACACGGACCTTACCAACCTAGTCAGAAATACTTAAAGAAAACAAAATAATTATAGATAATATTAAAAACGACATACAGAGCCAATTAAATATATACAACAAATATCAAAAGACAGCATTACTGTGTACACAGATGGATCCAAGGGAGTAGAAGATGGCAAATTGGGGATAGAATATATATTCCAATATGGAAAATGGCAAAAGTATATAGCATCACGGAAAACGAAAATAAACTTCAATTTTTACTGCAGATGATGGTGGCAATACTAAAAGCACTAGAAATATTCTCTAATAACCCTCCCAAAAAATTAAACAGTTTTTAACTGACTCTCTTTCAAACAATTAAAGCACTTAGAAACTTACGAGAATGTGGTAGACCTGATATAGCAGAGGAGATATTTCTGGCTACTACATACTTATATTCCAGAGGATGTTCAGTCTTAATTGCTTGGATACCTTTACATGTTGGCATAGAAGGAAATGAAAAGGCAGATAAAAGAAGCCAAGAAAGGTTGAATCTGATAAAAAATCTAATAAATGTAGGGACGAGTAAATCAGAGATTAAGAGCTTAATTAAAGATTTAATAACAGATGAATGGAAAGCAGAGTGGGATAAAAATCTGGAAAGGAAGACATGCATACAAGTTGTTCAAGGGCTCCAATACAAGAAAATGTCAGATATCTAGGGAATTGAAAATGCTCAGTAATAAGAAACTTCTCAGACTACAGCTAGGAAAAGGCTATTTCAGAATAGAAGAACCTTACTGTGCAGGATGTCTTCAAGACAATAATATAGAACATTTCTTGTTAAAATGTAAGAGGTATGAACAAATTGAGAATACCAATATTTAGATTATTTTGCAAGCATCAAACTTACCTATAAATATAGAAGAGGTGTTAAGAATAGGCAGACCTAGGGAACTGCATAATATCGTCAAACAATATTTCCTAACACGAAACACATGTTAATTGTTATTAGTGGCTGGGAATATGAAGGGTCTGATGCTGTTTCGTACAATGCATATGACTTTTAACAGATGAAAATCAATTAAATACAGGAGGCCGAGACGCTTGGGTAGTCATAACCCAAGTGGGCCCGCCCCCCCTTAGAGGGTAAAGGAGTAAGCGGGCCGAAACTCTTGTAGGGCGGGAGGGCTGCTTCTGATGATGAGATTGCGTGTTGTTGTATCGCTCTGTAAAGAGTTTCCTATCAGTTATATAACTGGAACCACCAGACCGTTACACCCCTCCACTTTAATATTATTCTTGTTCAGAGTTTCTTCTTGATTTTTGTTCGTTTGTTTATTTATTTAACGTATAAGCACAATTGTGATTGTCCGTTTACAATGATTTGACAAATGTGATGCCACTTTCTCATATCGGCAGTTGTTAATATTATTTGGAATTGAAAACAATATATATCCTAATTATAACCCATCAGAGGTTGAACGGGATATTTTTCTTCATTAATTAAAAAAAAAAATACCTATATGGATTCCGTCAAACGAATTTTGCTTCCGCAATATAATGTAAAAAATATTATACTGTCAATTCCTTGATTATTTTAAAAAAAAAATACTGAACTGTTGAAGAAGATAATAATGTCCACAACAAAAATAACAGTATTAATATAATAATAATAATTGTATCAATACTGATTAACATGTGGAAAGTTTTTTTTTTTTTTCAAGTTAAAATGATTTCAAAACATACATTTTAAAAGAATTTTATTTCGAACTTTTCTACCTTTATAAAACTATCTCTAGCTCATCACAATCATGCATTAATAAATTGAAATATAAAACTAGCTCTAGCTCATCACAATCATGCATTAATAAATTGAAATTAATAAGTCCTCTTTTTTGTCCTACTTTTTGCCTTCAACTGTCCTCTTTTTTTTTTAACGTCAGAAAGTGTTTTTTGCTTAAAAACGATATGGTCACACTTATATATATATATATCTTTTTTCTTCTTTGATCCTTAACCGCCGACTGTCAAAGCAGTCAATGGCCATCACGCCTGGTGGCGTCTTGTAGGGCAGCACCAAACTGCTTCCACTTTGTTCGGTCTGCAGCAATCCTTCGTGCTGTGCCACAGCTCTGGTTCATTCTTTGCATCTCGGCCTCCACAGTTCTCCGCCAAGTTGTTTTTGGTCGGCCTCTCATTTGCTTTCCATTGGGGGTCCATAGCATAGCTGTTCTTGTGATGGCATCGGGGTCTCTTCTGCGGACGTGACCAACCCAACTCCAGCGTCTGCCAGCTATAATGGTGTGCATGTCCTCTTGGTTACTCCGAGTAAGTAGTTCTTGGTTAGTGATAGTATTCGGCCACAATATTCGAAGAATTTCCCTTAGGCAGATTGTGTGGAAGGAAGACAGTTTCGACATTTCCTTCTCTGTTACTCTCCAGTATTCTGCGCCACAGAAAATAATATGGTGTAAAGGGCAATTTTTACTATCTTGCAATATAATACATTTATATTCTTATGTTCGCAAATATTTTGTAAGCAAAGTATTTCCTTTTAAAGTGCTTAAGGAGAAGTCATTTTTGGGTTGCTTCCCTTGAAAATAGTTCTGTCATCTTCGATCGGACTCCGCAGACGACTCTAGGCCTACTGCGATTTATTCTGTGGCTGGGTAGGAATAGATTGTTCTTGCTTCAGTATATCTATGGCCTGAATTTATACGTAGTGTGTGTATGAGTAGGACGAGTCTGTCTTATATATGGATATCTTTGCATTTCTAAGTCGAACTAATTTGGTTGTCGCTAGAAAAGGTCAAAGGCTATGCAGCGGAAGTATCGCTAGCAAAGGGTGTGATCCATGGCTGTCATCCTGTGAGGATGCCGAGTTTTGTTGTAGCAGGCTTTTTTGCCGAAATAGTGATCTATATATGGATGGGGAAAAGTGATAATCATTTAGACATGTTGTATGTACTTTACCCCAGTGTTTATTCTCTTTTGCCAAGGAATGGCAAAGTTATATTTCGAATAAAAAGGTAAAACCACAATTTATTATGAACTTGGGCTTCGCCATCGTTGTTGATAAGCAGATGCACAGTGGTACTTTTAAAAAGAATATCCATTCAAAGGAAGAAGACATTCCTATGTATCAGCACTGGATTGTATGATATTATTCAATTACCTCTATGAGAGAACCTATGAAGAAATGAGGACATTTAATGAATGACTAATTTTGGTCTATATTCTATAGTGAGTGAAGCTCACGAGAGAGAGAACAGCCATGTTGAAATTCATATACTTTGTATTTATCGAGTGAGAAAAAGGGATGCCTGTACTATCGCTCGATGAACCAAGAGATCACTGCTACATGTGAGAACCCATGTCTGGGATTCCTATATTATGAAATATATATATATTGAACTTTACGTGAAGGAATATTCGCTAGACGAGGTTAGGTCTAGGAGCCTTCCTATGTATTGGTTATGGTCTGACGTGCCCAGTCAGTAAAGCCAGATGATTTACATGATGGAACGCTGAATGCTTATTTACGAATGCTCCATTATGATATTTGCCAAGCATGAATGCTAACTTAAGATGATATTCCTGTGATCAACATTATGCTGTCTATGTCGACATTTGTTCCTGTAACCATACACGTACTGTCCCAGTGTGCGTCCCATTAAATGTTATAAAAAGACCACCGTAGTTCCAGTACTTCTTGAATTCGAACAGTGTGAGTATGAGTGATGTACTACCAACCTGTCAACTCTATCGAATCATTCTACCATTCGCGTACTGACATTCAGATACACACTCATTTGTTTTACACTCACATTCTTGTCGGAGCCTCATCACGTTCCAGGACAAGATGACCTGTATGACACAAAACTGTGCTGGTTTGATGAGTTGACAATCGTTACACTTTACTACTACACCAGTCCCAACATCTACTTTCATCCACTGGTGGACATTCACACATTCATTTAGCAAATAAAGCATGATTCAACAACTAGTAGCCAGTATGAGTTTAACAACTACACAAAGAAAGAGTTTAAACAACTGGTGTGCCAGCTTCCTGGGTCAACCTGCACAGTGACCATATTGAGAAGTAAACTACTGAGACCAGACGTTCCTTGGGGTCTGTTACGACACACAAATACATCAACAGTACAACTCTACAGTGATGTCAGCGTGACCTGTCCTGTCGAGAGTATGCAGTAACTAGGTCAGGGTTTGTTGACATTTGGTTCGTTGGACATTTGCCATACAACTGACAGTGTTACACAGCAAGCTTGGTTGAAACATAGAACATTACACATCAGGACTGGAGAATATTTGACAGTGTTTGCGAAAGGAAATGTTATTGAACTGAGAAGTCCTACATTGATTGTTATCATTCAAATCAACGATGGAGCTTCTATTTCTGTGTGAATTTAAAATAATTAGACCAGAAGTATTTGTTTAATAAAGTACCACAGTACTGTACTATTAGGCAGTGTAACTGAGCCTTCATTCCAACACATTCTTTCTGCAACACTCTATTTACATCATATTGCCATACTATTTATGCATTTATGTATTTATGTTTAAATATTTATATGTGATATTTGTTTGTATCCAGCGGGTTGTTGTTTCGGTTGGGCGGTGTCACACAGCAGAGTATCCCACGTAATAGAGGGTCTGATGTGTGCGTTTCTATAGGTGCAATTTTCTTCATTGGAAATTTGCTGCGACAGCTGTTGCTATTAGTGTTAGCTGTGAAGTCTGTACTCATTGTTGTTTTTGTAATATTCCTCTGTTCTTTAGTTTGTTTTGATTTGTTTGTAATTTGTTGGTCTACCCTATTCTATCTTTCAGTTCTATTCTCAATTTATATTTATATACTGTGGCGTTATTTGTATTTGTTATCCTCTTGCGGTTTATCTTTTATTGTTTTTTCCCATTTGATTTATTTCATTTCCGCAAATGTTTTCATGTTTTTCTGTATAACTGTTTTGTTTTGTGCCTGATCGACATACACTATTTAAAATATAGTTGATCATATAAATTGATGTACAAGAATCAACTGATAGTTAATTGCTATTACTAAAGGTACACAGTTGATGATATAAAACACTATTTCTGGTGCACTGCACTTATATTATAGAGTGAACCAGCAACTTATAAGGATTTATACAAGACCTTTGTAAGGCTTGTTTCCCACAGTGATTGGGATAGTTAAGTACTATTTTCCACAGGTTACAAAGTTATCATACAAGGTCTTTGATTAAGACTAAGAAAGTGAATTTATTTACTTTTGCAAATTACTGATCTTATTAGACAAGATGTCTACATTAGATTATTTTATCACACAAGGCAGGGCTCTTGATAAGACTGGTCAGCAATTAGAACAATGGGCAGTTGCTCAATATGACAAAGCATTAGCAGCTGAGGAGAAAAAATTAGCAGCTGAGGAAAAAAAATTACAAAGAGAGGATGAACAAAAGAAATTGCAGATACAGACTGATGAAAAAAGATTCCAGATGGAAATGGAAAAAGAGAAAAGAAAAGATGAAGCTGCTGCTGAAGAGAAAAAATTACAGGCTGCTGCAGAAGAGAGAAAATTACAAGCTGAAGCTCAAGAAAAAAAAGCAATAAGAGAACATGAACATCAAAAAGAACTTTTAGCATTTGAGTTAGAAAAGTTAAAGTTAACAAACATAAGTAATGTTAATCAAGCATCTAGTGGTAATGGTAAACCCTTTACTTACAAGGTCAAGGTACCAGCGTTCAACCCTTCCTGTGATGACATAACATTCTGGCTAAACAGATTTGAACGCTCGTGTCGAGCACATAATGTGGACAAATCACAATATGCTAACCAGTTATCAGAAAATCTGAAAGGTGATTCTCTGACTAGTTTAAGTTTGGTTGAAGAGGCTGACAAAGATAACTATGATGTTATTAGGGCAGCCTTATTAAAGAAGTATCAGTTGTCTGAAGAGGGTTATCGGAAGTTGTTTAAGACAATGGTGCCTGAGGCAGGTGTAGAATTCTCAGAATTCATTGCAAGGACACGACTTACATTTGATCGTTGGATTGAGCTATCCAAAACAGAAAAGACTTATGAAGCCCTTATGGACTTGATACTCAGAGACAAGATTATGTCAAGTATAAATAAACCTTTCCTCGAATTCTTACATGAGCGTAAACCTAAGTCTCTAAAAGAAATGGAACAGTATTGTACCCAATACGTCACTGCACATCCGGACGTAGCCATTAGCAACAGTAAGGTTAAAGAAGGTATGCCAGTTGCTTCTGCAACACCATACAACCCTAATCACTCTCACAAATTCCAAGGACCTCAAAATAGGTTTAATAAAAAAGGTAACTATTACAGTTATCAGAACCAAGGTAACCAATCATTTCAGGGTTCTTCTTCGAATACCTGGAGAAGAGCTGACAGCCCTCGATTCAGGGGGTGGTCATAATTACAGGAACTTTCGCAAAGGAAGTCATTCTAGAAACTATCCAAGTTTTCCTTCATGGAGACAACAGGATCATAATTACCGAGATACTCATTATAATGAATATGATGATAGTAACCAAAGGAGCTATGATTCAAACCCTGGGTAGGGGTTATAATAGTGGAAACAATGATAAGTACAGAGGCAATAATAACAGAGGTAGAGCACAATTCAAAAAACATAAAGCTCATTACCAGGCGAACTCTGCACAGCAAGAGTCCCATGAAGCCTATAAACAAAATAAAGATAATGATGACTCTAATAATATGGCATGTGCCGCTTTTGATTTTGGGAGAGCATCTCAGTGCCCCCAATGCAAAACATTATTTGAGCCAACCACAGTGTCTACTTTAAGCTGTGGCCATCCTCTTCCCGCTCTTCCTGCGTCAATCGCGCATGATGAGAGAGGTTCTCTTGTCTTACACAAAGGTTTAGTAAATGACAATCCAGTCTCAGTACTTTTTGATTCTGGATGCACAACTATTGGGGTTAGGCAGTCACTCATAGATCCTTCTCATTCTACAGGCAAAGTAGTCAAATGCGTAACATTTGGCGGCCACCATAGAGAAATACTCTACCGCTATCATTAGGATTGCTACTCCTTTCTTCACAGGAGATGTACACGCATGTCTTTTGCCGAATCCGATCGCTGATCTTATCATCGGTCGCATTCACGGAGTCAAAGAATGCACTCCGGAGCAAATTTCCGTTTGGGAAGATCAAAATATGCAATCTGCTAATGCAGTAGTCACTAGAGCTCAAGCTCTCAATATGCCTGAAACTTCATCTGTTGAAGATAATGAAGTGCATAACCGAGATGATCCCTTGGTAATTTCTCGTGACTCGTTTATAAAACAACAAGAAGAAGATCCGACTCTTAAGAAATTCTTCACTCTTGTAACGAAAGGTGATCCGAATAAAGATTCAAATTGTAAATCTTGGATTACAATGAAGAATGGCGTACTTGTACGTATGGTGCAAGACTCCACTAAGTCAAGTCATTCTCAGATTCTTGTACCCAAGAATTTGAGAGTTAAGATCTTACAACATGCACACGACTCTCAGTGTGCTGGTCACATGGGTTTTTCCCGTACAAAGTCAAGAGTTCTTGCGGCTTTCTTTTGGCCTTTTGTGAACAAGGACATACGGATCTATTGTCGATCCTGTAAAGTATGTCAAGAAGTCAAATCCAAAGGTCCTCGTCATGCTGCGCCTATTCAGGCTGCAGATATTTCTATTCGTCCATTCCAGAAAATGGCGATAGACATCATTGGTCCATTCAAGATCAAATCTGCTAGAGGACATCAGTTTATCTTAACGTGTGTAGACATGTGCACACGTTGGCCAGAGGCTATCCCTCTAAAGAGCATTACTACCGCTGACATTGCAGATGCTCTTTGGCTTATATTTTCTCGGCTGGGATTCCCCGGAGAAATATTATCAGATCATGGCACCCAACTGATATCGGATACCATGTCTCAAGTAATGTCTACTCTACAGATAGAGAGATCTTTGAGTAGCATCTATCATCCTATGTCCAATGGGATGGTCGAGCGACTAAATAGAACACTTAAGAACTTATTAGGGAAGATAACTGAGGATCATCCTCAAGATTGGGATAGGGTTTTACCCGCGGCCCTCTTCGCGTACAGAGAGGTCCCCAATGAACATACAGGGTTTTCGCCCTGTGAACTTGTCTTTGGCGCGCGACCGCGTGGCCCAATGTCTTTGCTGCATGATCTTATAACAGCTGACAATATTGACGATGACACAAAATCTTCTTACGAGTATGTCATCGCGCTGAGACAAAAGATTATCGAAGCATGCAAATTGGCAACGTCCTCTTCTAAGTTTGCTAAGCAGAAGGCAAGACAATTTGCTAATAAGAAGAGAACTTTACGACAACTTTGTCCTGGTGACAAAGCATTTGTTTTGCTACCTTGTCGTGAAAATAGACTCCTTATTAGTTGGAAAGGTCCGTACGATATAATATCGAAAATTTCAGATGTTGACTACATCGTCGATATTAACGGGAAGCATAAAACCTTCCACATCAATATGCTTACGGAGTTCCATGAACGTCCTGACTATCTACAGCCTATTTTCCAGGCAACGGACGATTCTCATGTCAAACATGGTCATTACTCATCACTGTCTGTAATACAGGATGAGGAAACAAGTTTTTCGGATGTTAATCTCCCGCTTCCAATGATCCCACTTCATTCTAGTGAATCATGGAAAGACGTTACTGTTTCTCCTGATTTGTCTCTAGGAGAACGGCGACAAGTTTCGTCTATGTTACAAACATTTCAGGATGTCCTCACTGACATCCCTGGACAAACTCATGTCATTGAGCATGACATTGTTCTAACTGAACATACTCCAATTAGGGTTAGGCCTTATCCTATCCCTATACATTTCCAAACACAGGTTGAAAAGGAGTTGGATGAAATGATAGATGTACAGATAATCGAACCATCCACTTCTGCATATTCTTCGCCGATGGTTATTGTTCGAAAAAAAAGACAATAACATACGTCTTTGCGTTGACTATCGCAAAATTGAATCAAGTTACGAAGTTCGATGCTGAACCTATGCCTTTACTAGAAGAGTTACTTACTCGTCTTTCTAAATCGCATTTTTTTTCACTAAACTTGATTTGTCTAAAGGATATTGGCAAGTTCCATTATCCGAACGCGCCAAACCTCTTACCGCTTTCTCTACTCCCAGAGGCCTTTTCCAATGGAATTTTATGCCTTTCGGCCTTATGAACGCACCAGCTACATTTGTACGCATGATGCGTCGAATCCTATCGTATCGGTCAGATGTCATTGCTTATCTAGACGACATCTGTCTTTTCAGCGATACTTGGGAAGATCACTATTCAGGATTAGTTGAATTATTATCAACTCTGCGTGAGTATAACCTGACAGCAAAACCATCTAAAGCTTGTATTGGCTTTAGCGAAATTGCTTTCTTAGGCCATCGAGTAGGTCACGGTTTCTTAAAGACAGAAGACCATAATATCACTAAGATACTTAACATCTCTATCCCTAGGACTAAAAAGCAAGTGCGAAGTCTTTTAGGTCTCATACAATTTTATGGACGTTTCATTCCGAATCTGTCCTCTATCATGGCACCTCTCTCTACACTATTAAAGAAAGGGTCGCCTAACATGGTTCACTGGTCTCATGAATGCCAATCTTCACTAGAGAAGATCAAAACTATGTTTTCATCACCACCTATTTTAGTGTTACCTACAACAGATAAGACATTTGTTCTTCGTAGTGACGCTTCATCCACTGGGATTGGAGCGGCACTAATGCAAGAGTACTCTGGAACTCTGCATCCTGTAATGTACATATCCAGAAAACTTAATGCTGCAGAAAGGAATTACTCGGTTTTAGACCGTGAATTATTGGCAATGGTTTGGTCAATTCTCAAACTCCAAAGATTCCTTCTGGGCGCGCATTTCGTAGTGGAAACTGACCAAAAAGCTCTTACGGCTATCCAAAGTAAGAACTTGAAGAGCTCGAGATCAACTCGATACGCAATCGCTCTTCAACCTTTTCATTTTTCAGTACGAGCTATCCGTGGTTCAGAAAATGTGATGGCGGACATTCTGTCCAGATGCCCACATGATGCCACTTAACTGTTAAATATTGGATCTTTTTAATATGTATAACTTTACAACAGTTATTTTTTGTTTCTTTACTAAGATACACATTTGTAATTTAATAATAGAATGATGGTATCGCTACTTAGCGGTTTATTGATGTTAATTCACCGCTGTTCTTTGATGATTGTTTCTTCATAAATCATAAATTTAAGATTGTAGTGTGAATTTTTGGTATGCATTGTATAATTACCAGAATTGTATTATACGTACATCACACCTTCCTGGAAACATTTATTCGTAGGGAAACAATTTCTCTCAGATTTTGAGATATATATTCTCACCAGTCATATTAGGAATTATAGTTATTCCTGATATTTTCATCTGCGCAGTATTCTTGCGTTGTGAGCCTATTCTACGGTGCTCCTAGATGTATTTAAAAAAAAAAAAAATTTTTTTTTTTTTTTTTTTTTCCCGGGAGGTGTGGTAAGACTGTAAAGGGCAATTTTTTACTATCTTGCAATATAATACATTTATATTCTTATGTTCGCAAATATTTTGTAAGCAAAGTATTTCCTTTTTAAGTGCTTAAGGAGAAGTCATTTTTGGGTTGCTTCCCTTGAAAATAGTTCTGTCATCTTCGATCGGACTCCGCAGACGACTCTAGGCCTACTGCGATTTATTCTGTGGCTGGGTAGGAATAGATTGTTCTTGCTTCAGTATATCTATGGCCTGAATTTATACGTAGTGTTTGTATGAGTAGGACGAGTCTGTCTTATATATGGATATCTTTGCATTTCTAAGTCGAACTAATTTGGTTGTCGCTAGAAAAGGTCAAAGGCTATGCAGCGGAAGTATCGCTAGCAAAGGGTGTGATCCATGGCTGTCATCCTGTGAGGATGCCGAGTTTTGTTGTAGCAGGCTTTTTTGCCGAAATAGTGATCTATATATGGATGGGGAAAAGTGATAATCATTTAGACATGTTGTATGTACTTTACCCCAGTGTTTATTCTCTTTTGCCAAGGAATGGCAAAGTTATATTTCGCATAAAAAGGTAAAACCACAATTTATTATGAACTTGGGCTTCGCCATCGTTGTTGATAAGCAGATGCACAGTGGTACTTTTAAAAAAGAATATCCATTCAAAGGAAGAAGACATTCCTATGTATCAGCACTGGATTGTATGATATTATTCAATTACCTCTATGAGAGAACCTATGAAGAAATGAGGACATTTAATGAATGACTAATTTTGGTCTATATTCTATAGTGAGTGAAGCTCACGAGAGAGAGAACAGCCATGTTGAAATTCATATACTTTGTATTTATCGAGTGAGAAAAAGGGATGCCTGTACTATCGCTCGATGAACCAAGAGATCACTGCTACATGTGAGAACCCATGTCTGGGATTCCTATATTATGAAATATATATATATATATTGAACTTTACGTGAAGGAATATTCGCTAGACGAGGTTAGGTCTAGGAGCCTTCCTATGTATTGGTTATGGTCTGACGTGCCCAGTCAGTAAAGCCAGATGATTTACATGATGGAACGCTGAATGCTTATTTACGAATGCTCCATTATGATATTTGCCAAGCATGAATGCTAACTTAAGATGATATTCCTGTGATCAACATTATGCTGTCTATGTCGACATTTGTTCCTGTAACCATACACGTACTGTCCAAGTGTGCGTCCCATTAAATGTTATAAAAAGACCACCGTAGTTCCAGTACTTCTTGAATTCGAACAGTGTGAGTATGAGTGATGTACTACCAACCTGTCAACTCTATCGAATCATTCTACCATTCGCGTACTGACATTCAGATACACACTCATTGTTTACACTCACATTCTTGTCGGAGCCTCATCACGTTCCAGGACAAGATGACCTGTATGACCAAAACTGTGCTGGGTTTGATGAGTTGACAATCGTTACACTTTACTACACCAGTCCCAACATCTACATTTATCCACTGGTGGACATTCACATCATTTAGCAAATAAAGCATGATTCAACAACTAGTAGCCAGTATGAGTTAACAACTACACAAAGAAAGAGTTTAACATATGGATCAAAGGATCAAAGAAGAAGAAGATATATATATATATATATATATAAAGTAGGCTGTAAGTTTTTGAAATACTTGATTGGCTCTGTGAATCAATGACAGTAGGGAATCTTTGGTTGGAAATCATGAATGTGACTTCCGCTATCTTCCCTCTCCTGACTGATATGCTTCTCGACTTCTTAGGTCTGAAGCTCATTCTGCACCTGCTGACTAGTTCGTCCAGGCATGCTAACATTCTCCGCGCCTGGTGTTCATCTGATGTTAGAATTGTTGTGTCATCCATGAATGCTTTGAGCGGTGTCATGTGACACATTTCACTGAGCTTTGGACCTATAGCCACTCCTTCAGTCGCTTTGAGGATTACCTGCATGGCCATCACGAATAGTATCGGGGAGATGTTACATCCCATCGCAATTCCAACTTGTAGCTCAATCCACTTCGTTTTGTACTCTCTGGTCGAAAATCTGACAGAAAACCCTTCGAAATACAGCTTCAGCATTGCTGCAATCTTTTGTAGAACATGGTACATTTCTAGGGCCTGCCACAACATCTGACGTGGAACGGATCCATAAGCATTCGCTAGATCCAAGCAGATTACATGGATGTTTGTTCTGTCAGACTTTGCATTTGAATTGCTTCCCATATCATTGCGGAATGCTCTAGACACCCTGGTGTACCTGAGATACGTCCTCTCTGGATGGTAGTGTCAATGTACCCATTTTCCTAAACTCATTAGAACCAGCTGAAATGTCACTACTAATAATACTGCTGCGAAATGTTGATCCACCTAATTTGTTTAATGGAACCAGATTAATATTAACAGGTTGTGCCATAGGAGAAGATGCATTAATTCAACGTATTCCTCGGATTTCCACTGAAATGCATTTTGATTTTAAACCATTGCAATATCCGGTGTGACTTGTATTTGCAATGACAATAAACAAGGCCAAGAACAGTCAATTAAGGTAGCAGGCATGACTTAGAAAATCCCACGGACAGCTATATGTTGCTTGCTCCAGAGTGGGCGTACTAAGAAATTTATTTGCCCCAGACGGCAACACTAACAATATTATTTATCAAAAAGCACTGGAATAATGTTGCAATAATAAATGTAGAAGATAACGATACGTAAATATGGTACGATACAGTGAAACATATTAATTATAACGCATGTGAATGAAAAGAACAAATTCAATAAATTCATTAAAAAAAATTAATTATGATTTTTATATTTCAGAGGCGAAAAGTGTTGATTGTAAAGCTGCAGTGTGGATTGGGTTTATTTACTACACAAACAACAGGAGGCTGACACTTGGGAGTCATGATCCAGGTGGGCCCGCCCCCCGTTGAGTGTAAATGAAAGTAAGGGGCCGAAACCCTTGATCGACGGGGGGGACTTTTCTGATGATCAGATTGCCTCCGGTTGTATCGCTCTACATAGAGTTTCCTATCATCTGGCAACTGTGTTTCTTTCTGGTGGGGGCAGGGGGGGGGGGGGGATGATCTACCCCTGGTGCCAGATACTTTAAATACGCCTCTGTGCGACGATATTGCCTCCCCTGCTTTGCAGTAGTGGTTCAACAGTGGCCAAAACTCAAGAGTATCTAATATGGGCTTCAAAGGTATCTACTTTCGCACAAGATTACTCTTGGCAGAGATGTAGATAGAAGGGTAATGCCACTTCTATTATAAAGGGAGTCTTCACAAGATATTCAGATAAGCGAAAACAATGCTGCTTTGACTGAGCACGTTAATTCTAGAATCTACCGACAACTTTTATGAAAGAATTAAGCACTTATTAATTTCAGCTCGTTCAAGCCCCCACCCCTTATTTACTCAGTGGAATTCTTATTATTCTGGTATAGCTCTGTTTAGAGTGTGTGTAGTAAATTGACTGAGACAAACATGCAGTAACTTTAAAATGATTAAATCGAAGTTAAATTTGTAACATTACAAATAACAAAATTTAATAATCACTTTAGGTTTTAACAGTTTGAAAATAAATTGAATAGTTTAGAAGAAAAGTTTCATCATTGATTTGTAGTAGAAATGATGGAAAAATACACCTTGGCAGCTTATATTTTTCACTCGTCGCTGGTCAAAGTTAAAGGCGCCGCACGTTCCTATAATGTCAAGGAGTACCGGCCAAGCTGGTCCTGCATCTGTCTATAAGACCCTCTTATGATGGCGTCTCGCGCAACGTCAGTCCACTTCTACCCTCACTTGGTTGTAGAGATAGTACTTTCTGCTGGTACCACCAATAACTATGGTAATAGAGTAGAAACGAAACGCTCTTCTGAGTATTGCGTTTTCCAACACATGGTTATGGGTCTCTATCTTCCCATTCCACCATCCCATTTATCTCAGACTTTACCCTCGATGAGAATTAAATTTAATCCCTCGGGATAAAACATTCTTTACATTTAAATAGCATAGCTTTAGCTTTACATTACATTTAAATGAAGAGGTTAATAATACAGAAAGAGTCTGTTTACATTTACATCTCCATTCAGATCTAAGGGTCTTTTATTTTGGACATGCGCCCTAATATAACAGACTAGGTTGAACGGGACGCGCCTCGCCAAAACGAGGCAAAATTTTATTTAAAAAAAAATGTTTTCATTTATGTTTACACTGATTTTACAAGTTTGAAACTTCCATTAATTTAAAAATGAATATTTTCACATAGACATTTTCACTGGTTTAATGCTTGAAAACTTACATTAATTCAAAAGTGAATATGTTTATAGGGACATTTACACTGCTTGAAATTGTAAGTATTATACTTAAAATTTACATTTTTTCTTTCATCTTTTCCTTCCTGCTCCCTATGGAACTTGGGACTACTTTCTGGTTTTAGTTCCAATTAAGAAACTAGCAATAAAGCAGCCACCAGCCCGTGCCGTGGTGGTTCATGAATCATCATTCTATACGCTGAGGTTGCCAGCCTCAAATGACTTGGACATCCACTAGCGATTTTCACATATTAAAATTCACATGATAATATATATGTTAGTTCACATGTTAGTAATAAAAATATAGAATGTGAAATGACAACTTACGCAAATCCTGGCTCACAGACCTTTTGCTCAGATGAATAAAAGAGACTTGAATCGGCCTCTTACACGCGTCTGGGGTGTCGTTAATTTAATAAGTTCCCTCTCTGACTTCGTGTGTGGTCCTTCAGTTTCCTCAGTCCCGGTTTCCTTATTTAATATGAAAGAGATTTCCTGGGCTATGAAAGTCCGTCCAAAATTTTCCAATAAAAGGTGTCCGGTATGTTAAGAATGAATTCTGAATTCTAGGCTTCACTCTAGCAAGGTCTGGTATCTTGGCAATCGATCTTCACAGTGGAATAACACTGAAAAGTGTCAGGTTATATTCCCGGTCTCCCACGCATCTGTTTGTTATGGAGTTAAAAAAAAAACGCTCCAATCATTTTCAAACAGGCTGGGTCGAGTGTGGTACTTTCAAAATATTCCACGTGAAATAAGGCGTGTAAAGCAAAAGGTCACGTATTATCATATATGGCAATAAGACATGCGATGCCTTGCGTACAGACTCGCGAACATGTCGTTAACCTCATATGACAACGTGTGTCAAAAGTAACAATTCATTACTTTATCAGAAAGTAATCTCTTATTGGTGTCTGTCCATAAATTGTCTCTCCGTATTCCAAGCTTTGGTGATGCGCGACCCTGTCTTATCGGTGATTAGGCAGATATCGCTGGGCGATGTACGTGTTAATCCGTAGCAGCCAAGCTTGGTACAAGGAACTTTTACCAACCTGCCTCTCGTAATATTATCTCTACCTCTCCTTGCAAATGTGAGGTGTTTATCATCCACAAGGAGTGTCAGATAACAGACAAGACACAATATACTGAAAGTAGTGAAAGAACACTTGAAAATATAAACTATCTACTACATAGTATAGAAAGAAAGAAAGTGCGACAATTGAAAGCACGCAATAAAATCAGTACCACAAATGCATCGATTACCGCAGGAGTGAAACAGAGATCGCGCAGGGTCGCCCCATTATGTCACACTCTGGTCATATGAAGTATAATGTACCATGTCACGTCGCAGTATAACGTTCGGGGAATTGAAAGAGTTATGTGCCTTTGGAATTGACTGTCTCTTCAGACCCGCCTGTCTCCGTGATTCCCTGAGGATTGCCTGAAGATCTTTGCGCTTACTTCTACAGCCATTAAAGTAGACACACAGAAGAAAACGGCGTATTAATGTCTGCTCGTGGTTTTGTACATCTGTTGAATTTACTAAACCACAATGATGACGTCAGATGTTATTACTTACAGATTCAAATGGTGAAGCTAGTTTGGAAATTTCAAAATTTAGTTTGTGTTCCCCTACTGGCATTACTCCCTCCTTGAAAGTCTTTCGTACCTCCCTAGGAAAGTCTACTTTCCCCCTCCAAGTTTTGTCTTTAAAATTAGTGCGACGAGAGCTGAATCGCTTCGTTTGTTTCCTCTTATAGACCATTTCGAGAGAGTTTCCCCCCCCCCCCTTTTCTTTCCCGGGTGGGCAACAGGATGTGTACTCAAGCCACAGGTGTGGCTAATTTCTTACCTACTTTAATTAACAGTGAGAGTTAGTGATTAACACGCCACACTTTTGTCGCCACATATGTTGACTGACGGATGTATTGTCCACCACTGGTCTAGCCGGTTCAAGCTAATCTTCGGTTATAATTACGGTATTAATTGTCGACAATCCGACTGTTATCTACATTTGAAGTTGCTATCCAAGGTAAATTATATACAATTTAGAAAGACAAAATCAACGCGGTGAAGATAAATTACCTGTCGTCAAGTAAGTGTTTTGTGAGTTAGAAAATTCGTCAAAATATTGTAGGAACGTGGCACGAGGTGTTAGAATCGGCGGCTTGTAGGAGGAAAACAACTTGCAGAGTCTGTGCTGGAGCATATAGCCATGAAGAGTGTAGAATTGCCAAATAAGACCAAAACTACAAGAAAGACAACTGCAACAGAAAATGTTCAAACTGCAAGGGGAGCCACAGCGCCGGATACCAGAAATCTTTCTAGAAACAAAATACATATTAAAGGAAGATCTAGAAACAAACACAACATTCTGGGTAATCAAAGAAAGACAGAAAACAAATCACCATTTCCAGAACATCAAAGAAAGCATTATTAAGGACCAAATGAAACAAATATCTATGGAAGTAAAATATACGGTATGAAACAGGAAATACAGAAAGAAGACAAAAGTAAGACACAGATAAATAACAAAAACGAAGATAACAACAAACAGAGACGGAACATAACCTCACCCAAGCTAGGCAGATACTAGATGAAAATAAAATTGTACAACAGGCAATAGAAAGCGACTTTGCCAAAAAAAAGCCGAACTAAAAGAAGCAAATAAAAAAAATTCTTTTTAAAATAGAGCTGAAAACATCCGTTTGACTAACGGAAAAGAGAACAAACATTATAAAAGACAGGAAAACACAGATACTATGGTAGAGAAAATTAAAGAACAGTCGAAAGACCTCTACCATATCTTGTAGAAAGAGAACGGAGACAAACAGAAAGGATTTTTTTATAAATAAAAGTTTGCCTCGTATTGGCGAGGGGGTCCCGTTCAACTTAGCCGGTTATATTAGGGCGCATGTCCAAATATAAAAGACCTTTGGGTCTGGAGAAAGTGAGTTCACTCATTATATATTCGCTCGTGAACTTTTTTTTAACCTGTAACCCCTTTAAAGTCATATCCGTTTCTTTACTTCTGCGAACTACCGTCTCGCACCTGGTTAAAGTTTTAAGTCTGCATTACTCACGATTATGTCCCCCCACACTCGGTTTTCTCATCGTTATGTCCCTTACACCATAAACTGTGAGAAAAGGAAGGAGACAATGTTAAGACGGGACTGCGTGCCCAAATCTCAAGCATTTGAAAATAAAGTTCGTTCATTCTCGATCATCAAGCTTTCTACACATAAAGAAGGTACCAGTAGTCATATAGATTGAAGTGTTAAAGACTTTCGTATACAAAGTTCACTTTAGGAGCTGGGGTGATTAGGTCCCCTCCTCGCTTTTGCCTTCCCTAAACAACAGCAAAGTCAAGTCCGATTTACATCTGGATCGACTGCAGTGACTGAATCAGATTCCAATTCCGTAACCTGGTAACTACCCATACTCTCATAATTTTTTTGTTTCCTTTTTTTGAATGTGGGAAGAGAAGAAAATAGCATCAGATGAGCTTCGTTAGGCTGATCACCCGTTTGCCAGTCACTTTGATTACGGAAACAACAACAAACGGATTGATTTGTCGTTGCCCTAAAGACGCCATTAGGCGTGATGGGAACAACGGCAAAGAAAATCTATTTGCTGTTGCCCTTAAGACGCCACTAGGCGTAATGGCCACTGACTGCTTTGCCGGTCGTTGGCTAAGGACGGAAGAAGAAGAAGAGAGCTTCGTTAGCGTCTGCGTCCACCATCTTGACACAAAATCGAGACCGTTTAACCTAATTTCTGTTATTGTTAGAGTATTTAATGTAACTGTATTTTCCATTTCGTGTTTTATTTACAGCATTAAGTTATTTACAATTGATCGTATTTGGTGTGGTCTATTTACATCAGAATTTATTTGATTTGTTTCCTTGAATATTTACAGTTTATTTATTTTAGTTTTTGGAGTTTTCATGTGTTAATATTATTGTAAATCCTTATTTGTTTCTTTGTTTTTTGTCTTAACAGTGCCACTCTTAGGGAAGGCAAAGGCAATGAGGAAGGGTACTGGTTACCCCCACCTCTCAATGCTGGATCTAGTATAGTGAAGTCTCTAACACTTCACCCCCTTACGGCAGTATCTGTAGGGGATTACCTTGACCTTAGTACCATTCTATAATGGTCTTTATGTTAAATTGTGTGTTTCTAATGTGTGTGTGTTTTAATTTGTGTCTTAAATATGCGTGTTTTCTTTCAAAATTATGTGTTTTGTGTTTAATTTATAAATTATTTCGTTTGGTGAATGGTGTTTTTTCCTTCTTATTTTTGTTTATTATAGGTTAAATACTTTCGGAACAATATTTGTACATATAATTTTTTTTTTTTTAATCGTACGCCCGCTATTACTCGAGGCGAAATCTGCTGTTAATATGTCTAACCTAAGGCTGATTTTACGTGAGTATTCCTTTTTATCCCTGTACAATGACAGGTGTCCTCTCGCCATTCAGGCAGATACTCGCCGATTTCGGAGGTACCCATTAGAGCTGGGTCGGCTCAAGAGCCGTTCAGGTTATTCCACTATAGTGTAAGTAAATAAATTAAGGGGCTGCAGATGGAAAAAGTAAACAGATGGAAAAAGTAAACTTTTTACTTTTTACTTTTCCCATCTGCTTGTATCGCTCATGTGGTGTATGTTTCTAATCATCGTATGTGTTTGTAGTACCTATATGCAATTCTTGTCCTTGTCACCTGTTTGTAACTGTGGCTGACGAAGGGTAAAACCCGAAACGTCCCTTGTTTCACGTGAACCGTTATTTGTAGAACTGATTCAATACCGTTTTATTGGTTTATATACTTATATAGGTTATTCCACTCCCTGATCGACGACACTGCTTCAAATGTCTTCGCCAGGGCTTGAATTATTCCAGTCCAAGACCCGGTCGACGACACTCTTCAAATGTCCTCGCCAGGGCTCGAAACTGAATCACCCGATCGCCAGCGCAGTGTGGTAACCATTACACCAGCGCGGCTCCCGTACATATAATAACAACAATAAATATTTTGTCCACTTTTCGTTTGTTTCCTTAACTAGAATTACTGGTGTTATTATTTTATTAACGTCACTGTTATTTTAAAATAATTTTTACAGTACACAAGCTTGAAACCTGTTAATAGCATTGCAAGGCAGGATTTGTTCTGGAACCACCAGGATAAGAAAAGGTAACAGTTGACCAAAAACACACAGATAAGAGAACTGGAAGCGTAAATAAAATTGATAAAGAATACGCGGTAAGATCTTGAGCAGATGGCACAAGACAAAAATACGAATGCCTTTTTTCCAGAGTCAATGATATCAAAATAATAATACAAAAGGAAGAGGAGCTTTCATTGCATTGGGAAATATATGGAGATCAAAATAAATAAAGTCTAACACTAAAATACGAATCATTAACACACATGTCAAGTCAGTCCTATTGTATGGCTCAGAAACATGGAGAACAACAAAAACAACAATCAAAAAGCTGCAGACTTAAATTGGTGCTTGCATAAAATAGAAGTCTTGAAATGGAGCGGCAAAGTTACCAACGTGGAACTGATGACAAGAACCAGACACGTGCCAGTGGAACAAGAGATGAGAAGAAGACGCTGGCGATGTATAGGACACCCAGTGAGAAAACCTGTTGATAGCATTACAAGGCAGTACTTGATCTAGAATCCCCATGGAAGAGAGGACGAGGTAGACCAAAAATTTGGAGAAGAGAACATAGACAGAAATGAAAATGAGGAAGACATGATAGAACGTGAGCTAATGACACGTGACAGTTGGCCCTGGTATGCGTTTGTTGTAGGCCTATGCTCATTGGGGAGCTAAAGGCTGTTGGTGATTGATGATGATGAATTTTTTAAAGTCCTATAATGGCTGAGGAACTGAAAGATAATGAATAAACGATTGATTGAATACAATCTCTTTTAAAAGCTCCCTCACAAACAGTATTGTTAAACACACGTTCTCTCTCTCACACACTCACATGTACTATATAGAACACGCAGCATTTCACACAAGAATGCGCATTAAACGATCTAGCCAAACGCGCGCTCGTATTAAATATCATTAAGTCCATACTTATAAACATTTACACATACATACACACACACACACTCATTAACCGCTCATAAGTCCATCATCAGACACTCCACCTTTGAGTCAAACACTAAGAGATTACTTGACTAACTTCTGGCCCTGATCTCAGGCCGCTTACTGACAGATTTTGTTCTCGGCCAGGAGTGTTTGTTTACTTTGTAGCGCGTGCAGAAGGAAAACACCGTGACAGCTTCGTACTTGCTTGTCCAAAATCTTCTCAGATTTTCCCGCTCATAATCTCAGCTACCAGATCTAACGGGAAAGCACTCAAGTTCTACAATTTCTGGCATACGCCGGCAAGTAGATAGGAAACATGCAAGTTCGAGTTATCGTTAGTAATGTGGTCATAGTTCATCAAAGATTAGCATTAGATTGCTTTCTTCAAACCTTGACACACGCCTACACATAAATAGTTATCATCACTACCTTTGGCTCCCTTAGGAGAATAGGCCTTCAACAAATTATTGCTAAGTCTCCCCCGTCCTGAGTCACCATGCCAGACATTTTTTGGTCTTCTTTATGCATTTCATATATGTCTTGAGTTCCCTACGAAGTGCTTTTTGGGCTCCCTCCACCTCCTTTTACTGGGGGGAATCCAGAACACTGTCTATCCTGTAATGCTAGCATTGCCTCCACTGTGTCTGCTCTCCGCGTATATAAACATTTATATTTTCGTTCGTTGACTCTGGCTGGTGATCATGTCTCTCCATTACTCCTTGTGCCCCTCTTACCCTGGGGATTTCAGAACAAGGACTGCCTCGTAGTGTTATTAACATGTTTCGACCAAGGTGTATGCTATCCACACATATAAATGTGTGTATTTGCATATCATTGTATGGAGTTGGCAATCATGCCTTTCCACTCACACAGCCTTTAGTGTCTTTGACCAGTTGTGTCTTGAGTCTTTCATGGTTATTAGTGTCTTTAACGTATGGGATGGACATTAATATAGAAAAAAGCAAGATATTGGGGAATAGCCATAAGAAACATGTTCCGACCAACATTACGTTAAATGGACAAAAGTTAGAAGAAGTGAACACCTTTAAATATCTGCGGTCCACTATATGTAGTGATGGAAGATCAAGTAAAGAAATGAGATGGCCTCAGCTGCCATGACAAGGCTGAATGTGATCTGGAAAAGTAACATCAGTTTTCCTGTGAAGATCGAATTATACAAATCACTTGTATTATCTATTCTCTTGTATGGGCGTGAGGGCTGCACACTCACTGCAGAAACGGAGCGAAGGATTCAGACTTTCAAGTATAAATGTTATAGAAGAATTTTGCGCATTTGCTATAAAAAGCACAAAACACATGTCTATGTTAGAGAGAAGATAAACACCTATGCAGGCCATCAAGAACCACTTTTGTCAGTAGTGAAACGTCGTCAGCTTGCCTGGTTTGGGCATGTAACTCGTCATGACTCCCTTTCGAAAACGATCCTCCAGGGAACAGTCGAAGGTAAACGGAGAAGAGGAAGGCAAAGAAAATCCTGGGCTGATAACATCAAAGAATGGGCAGGGCACGGTTTTTCCACACTTGTACGCATTGCTGAGGATAGAGAGCAGTGGAGGACCCTGTTTGCTGATGCTTCCACCATGGCACCCCTACGACCCGTGACGGGTTACGGGTTGAGATGATGATAATGAGTGTCTTTTACCACGTGTGTCTTTAATCTTTCCTGATTATTAGTGTCTTTAACCAGGTGTGTCTTCAATCTTTCATGGTCTTTAGTGTTTTTGACCAGTTGTGTCTTCAATATTTCATGGTCTTTAGTGTTTTTGACCTTGTGTGTCTTCAATCTTTTATGGTTAATAGTGTCTTTAACCAGGTGTGTCTACAATCTTTTATGACCAATTAGTGTCTTTGACCAGTTGTGTCTTCAATTTTTCATGGTCTTTAGTGTTTTTGACCAGTTGTGTCTTCAATCTTTTATGGTTATTAGTGCCCTTGATAAGGTGTGTCTTTAATCTTTTATGGTTATTAGTGTCTTTGACCAGTTGTGTCTTCAATCATTTATGGTTACTAGTGTCTTTGACCAGTTGTGTTTTCAATCTTTAATGGTTATTAGTGTCCTTGACCAGGTGTGTCTTTAATCTTTTACGGTTATTAGTGCCTTTGATAAGGTGTGTCTTCAATCTTTAATGGTTATTAGTGTCTTTGACCAGGTGTGTCTTTAATCTTTTATGTTAATTAATGCCGTTGACCAGTTGTGTCCAGTACAATGTCTATCCTGTAATGCTAGCATTGCCTCCACTGTGTCTGCTCTCCGCGTATATAAACATTTATATTTTCGTTCGTTGACTCTGGCTGGTGATCATGTCTCTCCATTACTCCTTGTGCCCCTCTTACCCTGGGGATTTCAGAACAAGGACTGCCTCGTAGTGTTATTAACATGTTTCGACCAAGGTGTATGCTATCCACACATATAAATGTGTGTATTTGCATATCATTGTATGGAGTTGGCAATCATGCCTTTCCACTCACACAGCCTTTAGTGTCTTTGACCAGTTGTGTCTTGAGTCTTTCATGGTTATTAGTGTCTTTAACGTATGGGATGGACATTAATATAGAAAAAAGCAAGATATTGGGGAATAGCCATAAGAAACATGTTCCGACCAACATTACGTTAAATGGACAAAAGTTAGAAGAAGTGAACACCTTTAAATATCTGGGGTCCGCTATATGTAGTGATGGAAGATCAAGTAAAGAAATGAGATGGCCTCAGCTGCCATGACAAGGCTGAATGTGATCTGGAAAAATAACATCAGTTTTCCTGTGAAGATCAAATTATACAAATCACTTGTATTATCTATTCTCTTGTATGGGTGTGAGGGATAGACAATCACTGTAGAAACGGAGCGAAGGATTCAGGCTTTCAAGTATAAATGTTTTAGAAGAATTTTGCGCATTTGCTATAAAGAGCACAAAACAAATGTATGTGTTAGAGAGAAAATAAACACGTATGCAGGCCATCAAGAACCACTTTTGTCAGCAGTGAAACGTCGAAAGCTTGCCTGGTTTGGGCATGTAACTCGTCATGACTCCCTTTCGAAAACGATCCTCCAGGTAAACAGAGAAGAGGAAGGCAAAGAAAATCCTGGGCTGATACCATCAAAGAATGGGCAGGGCACGGTTTTTCCACACTTGTACGCATTGCTGAGGATAGAGAGCAGTGGAGGACCCTGTCCGCTGATGCTTCCACCATGGCACCCTGCGATCCATGACGGGTTACGGGTTGAGATGATGATGATGGGTGTCTTTTACTACGTGTGTCTTTAATCTTTCCTGATTATTAGTGTCTTTAACCAGGTGTGTCTTCAATCGTTCATGATCTTTAGTGTTTTTGACCAGTTGTGTCTTCAATCTTTCATGGCCTTTAGTGTTTTTGACCTTGCGTGTTTTCAATCTTTTATGGTTAATAGTGTCTTTAACCAGGTGTGTCTTCAATCTTTTATGACCAATTAGGTCTTTGACCAGTTGTGTCTTCAATTTTTCATGGTCTTTAATGTTTTTGACCAGTTGTGTTTTCAATCTTTTATGGTTACTAGTGTCTTTGATAAGGTGTGTCTTCAATCTTTTATGGTTATTAGTGCCTTTGACCAGGTTTTTCTTCAATCTTTTATGGTTATTAGTGTCTTTAACCAGGTGTGTCTTCAATCTTTTATGACCAATTAGTGTCTTTGAACAGTTGCGTCTTCAAGTTTGCATGGTCTTTAGTGTTTTTGATCAGTTGTGTCTTCAATCTTTTATGGTTACTAGTTTCTTTGATAAGGTGTGTCTTCAATCTTTTATGGTTATTAGTGCCTTTGACCAGGTTTTTCTTCAATCTTTTATGGTTATTAGTGCCTTTGATTAGGCGTGTCTTCAATCCTTCGTGGTCTTAATTGTTTTTGACCAGGTGTGTCTTTAATCTTGTATGGTTGTTAGTGCCTTTGATTAGGCGTGTCTTCAATCCTTCATGGTCTTAATTGTTTTTGACCAGGTGTGTCTTTAATCTTTTATGGTTATTAGTGCCTTTGATTAGGCGTGTCTTCAATCCTTCATGGTCTTAATTATTTTTGACCAGGTGTGTCTTTAATGTTTTATGGTTATTAGTGCCTTTGATTAGGCGTGTCTTCAATCCTTTATGGTCTTAATTGTTTTTGACCAGGTGTGTCTTTAATGTTTTATGGTTATTAGTGCCTTTGACCAGTTGTGTCTTCAATCTTTCATGATAATTAATGTTTTTGGCCAGGTGTGTCTTTAATCTTGTATTGTTTTTAGTGTCTTTGACCAAGTGTGCCTTTAATCTTTTATGGTTATTAGTGTCTTTGACCAGTAGTGTCTTTAATCTGTCCTGGTTATTAGTGTCTTTGACCAGATGTGTCTTCAATCGTTCATGGTTATTAGTGTCTTTGATCAGTGGTGTCTTCAATTGATTCTCTTGCCATATGGTCAATAATCGAGGTATTTATTTCTCTGTCTTTGCCTTCTTCTCTGTAAGTTGAATTTAGCTGTTGTTAATATATCATATAATCTTTCTCTTCTCACACGTGACCAAAGAACATTAACAGTCAACGCTTTACCGTGTTGAGTAATCGATAACTCTCTTATATTTCTTTGAGGAATTCCGAGTTCGTTTTTCTGACTGTAGGAATGTTTGCTAGTCTGTCTAATCTAAACAAAATACAGAAATATCACACGAAAAACATCTTCTCTCTTGTCTTAATGGGGCATCGCATGGAATATGTGAAGTTTTTTTCTCTCTTACGGCAGTATCTGCTACGGGTTTATCTGTTTTAAAAATCTATGTCCTTCAGTTGTCTGTGTTGCCACAATATATTGCACCTTTCATCTTGGCATCACAGAAACTAGAATAAGTTATTTACGATGTTGTGTTATCTAATTAATTTCATTAATTTTTTTAGTATTCACATCTACTTATCGAAATAAAAGTATCAGTGCTCAATCAAATTTATTTTTAAATTGATGAAGAAAAATATCCCGTTCAATCTCTCAAGGTTTATAATTAGGATATATAGTGTTTTTAAGTCCAGGTAATATGTTCACTTGCCGATATATGCGAAACTGGTATCGTATCTGCTGTCCAACTATTGTAAATAGAGCAAGTCAAAATTACCAAATTGTATGTGTGTGTGTCTGTTTATTACTCTAAAATAGGTTTCATTATACCTGTCATGGTGTGACACAACAACAGTAAACAATATAAATCAACCACAACCAAAGAAAGATACAAACATGCATGTAGTAAGAGGCAGCTAATTTGTGGTTGTGCAATAGGCTGGCTACCTTATCATGTCAAACACATAGCTACAGAAACCACTGAAGTAAGAGGACATTAATGATGAGGAGCAGGCTTCTTGTAAAGCTGTCGTCTGCTGTGGCGGATCCATGTTCCACAAGGGAGCGAATACGAAAACAATGTTGATGATGATGATGATGATGATGTTGATGATGATGACTATTTACAAATAACTATTACATCCGCGTACTCTGTTATTTACTTTTGCTTAGGTTTGTTGTCCTAGCGTGTTTACAAGGATCGTAAAATGTAGTGAGAACTCTAGACTAATTGTTTCGGAAAACACGTTTGGCATTTGAGAAATTTTTACCTCACGTGGTTCCGTTTTCTCCCGCCATCATAGTTTGTTGTCGGAAGATTTGACATGTAATCCTGATATTCCTCGTAGTCAAACATCGACCTCATGCCAGAGTTGTGATTTTAAGATGTGCTAGGGGGAAATGACTTTCTTTAAAAAATTTTACAAGTTAGTAGTGAGAAAGAAATTGAGACGTATCTTCTCGTGTGAGATAGGTACCGATGATAAATTAGAACCTGCAGTTGGTGGAAGATTTGTGAGATGTGGAAGGGGGGGGGGGGGGGGGGGGGGGGGGGGGAGGGGGAGGGGGAGGGGAGTCAATTATAAAATAGAGCGTATAAGCGGGAAAAGTGAAACGGGTAATACCAAAACATATACTGCCGTAGGGGTGCGAAGTATTAGAAACTTCACTGGACTAAGTCTCAGTATTATCAGATTGGGGTCATCCGTTCAATTCCTCGCTGCATTTACCTTCCCTGAATCAAGAGCAAAGCCAGGTGTCTATTTTACACCTGGGTAGATTGGAGCCTGTCGCTACCGGGTTTAGAAGCCGGCACCCTTGCTTAGGGTAGCAAGTGCTTTAACTACTCAGCAACTCGGCGCTGCCTCGTGGCAGGCACAAATAAAGAAATATAAATAGAGAACGAAAAATTGACAGGTGACATCATAGCATGGAACAAAGTCAACAGTAGGTCTGATAGTTGGATGTGGACAGACATGATCGCGCACGCCTGATGATACTTGAAAAAGCAGTTATAAAATATTTCTATATCCTTGTTTTGGGTTTGCAAACCTGACTGGTTTTTCCGCATTTGTTTTTATACAGGGTTATTGAAAAATCCCGTCATATTTTAGAACTAAATTAATTCTCACTTGTATCCACAACCGACTCTTGTGTGATGCTTGCGTTGTGACAGAAGGGCGTCGAGAGTACAAAAAAATTGTGGAAATTATAATGTGATCAAAATCAATAGTTTGAAATTAAACTTCATAATAATTCAGACCTCGATGACCTAAGAGTAGTGCTCCACAAACTATGTCAACGATTCAAAAGGGTTGTGATACAATGGATCCTATCTCACTCAAGCAGCCCCAGCAATGAAGAAGCTGACAGAATGGCAGAGAAAAGTGGACAGCTACCTCAACCTGATACAAGCATAACGCTCGAACAGGCACAGAGTTTTATCTGAACCAGACACTGGAACAAATGGGAAGCAGAGCATCCAGCCCACACATAAACTAATGCATATTACGGACAGAAGAGAACACGTGATAACCTTCAGGCTCGCACGGGTCACAACAGATTGGGATACTACCTATTCAACAAGCTAAAGGTAGGAAGTACCGATGAGTGTGACTGTGGCACCGATAACATGACCGCTGAACAACTGCTTCAAAGATGCCCAACATATGAGGAACATTGAAGGTACATATGGCCGTTACCAGTATCGTGGAAAAAAACTCTATGGAGATAGAAATAGCCTCAAGCTGACCACGGCTTTGTTTGAAAATATTCAAGTAGATGATGTCTGAGGGTGTACGAAGATGAATGTCGTAGATTTTTTATAGGAGAATTAAGACTTGGGTTGGTCCCTTCTGAATAGATTAGAATAAGTGATAGTCACAGTGAGAAGTTGTAATAGCAATAGATTCCCACGAGTGAGATGGTAGAATGTGATCAAGAGGCTGTCTCTGAGATCGAGAAATCTTCTCTCTCTCTCACCTATCTTCTACGACAGCTTTCGAGGAGCCAGACAGTCTGAACACACACACACACACAAATATATATATATATATATATATATATATATATATATATATATATATATATATATATATATATATATATATATATATATATATATAACCACTCACGTGCACGCACATACAAGACGACAGTTATACGTACAGACGTAGGGAAACTATAACAAATGATTATATAAATATTCTAGAACGAGCTGACCAACACGCTGATTAATTTTCAAGAGAAATTTTAATTATCATCTAAAATTTCTTCACAACACATAGAAATTACATCAAAGCATATACACATAGTCATAAAAATCAAGGAATTGCTACAAGAAATGATAAACCCACAGTTAGATCTTATCCCTCGAGGTATGCCCACAGTCCTGTTGGAAGAAAGTGATAGCCCCAAGGAAACAAGGATACATAGGATTAGGTCTAATATTTCCCCTTCTTAAGGTATGGACAGACTTGATATCTCTGCTCTATTTTAAGGGAAATATGATTAGCAATACTTGCATACAGAAAGTTAAGATATCAAAATTGGGTGCCCAATTACAACAATAAAGAAATCACCCCGTCCTGCATTGACTCTATTCATTCAGCCGAGCACACGTGCACATGTTCATACTCACAGCTTTGATAGCCACTTCTGGAAAACACAATTTATAGGACACTCACATACAGAGTCGTCAAAGGCAGTCTTTGACCAAGAAATCCCCAGTTCCAAAAAGACGGGATGAATTCTCTGCTTCCGGGAACGATTTCTTGGGTGTTCTTATTTTTCGGATGTCTGTTTAGGTCACATTAAAATTGTCCAGGCACGAAACATTAACAACGAGCACAGTGTCAATAGCTTAGGTTTCTAGAATTGAAGAATGTCATATCGGTGTTTACTTTCAGGAAAAGACTATATTTGGTCACCACACCACTAGTCGAAACTCCGTCGGAATGTTACTGACGTTAATATGTTACTTGCCACAACGGCTAAATTTGTACATAGAGTTTGTGCAGAAATCTGATCTGGCTCAAAGGCCCAGTATAAACATTTAGTCTTTAATAAAACCCGTTAGTGAGAGTTGTACTTTGTCTGTTTATGAAGACACACGCACTGTCAGACAGGTGTTAACTTGTAAACCCACGTGGTTAAAAGATAACAATGTTTATGTTTCTCACAGGCATGTCTCTGTACTAAACGCCGGCAAAATTTGGGTCACCCCAGTATTCACTGAATAAAGAAAAACCACATATGAAATATGTTACATATTACGTACTCAATATAACTTACGTTTTTTTAAAATGCAAGCGTACAGCTTGACTTATCATTTAAAACTTCCTGTGCAATAAGTTATATTTAAAAATCATCAATTCTCATGAATTAGGAATACATGCGTATTCCGTCAACACTCATGAGGCTTCTAGCATTTATAAGTTAGTTTAGAAAAATTGTTCTCGTCTGATTATTTAGCAGTTAAATTAAATTCATTATAGCTACATTGTTGTTTAAGCTAGAAATTATAATTTATTCTGCTTTCCACTGAAACACGTCACTAGAAAATACAGACTATATAAATTAAGCACTCTGCACCAAATCTAACTAGTGAAATATGAAATAAGCGATTATCACCTTAAACACTACACAAAATACTAGATATTTAATATAATATATTTACCTCCATACAGAACTACAGACTAAACCATGAACTAGAATACTGCAATCTAATGGTAGTCTAGAGCTCGGCAAAATGGCAAAGAAACTCAGACTTCGCCAAAACACAGATATTTTGATCTAGCACAGCGATCTGTCTACTGCAAAATTTAGGAGCAAGAATGAAAAAAAAAGTTTCAAACTCTGGTTAATATCTATCAACAGACAAAGAGGTGAACGTTTATTTCGCAAAACGAAATAATCTCCATTTTCCGTCTTTAACACTTACGTAACTAGAAGACTACCATGAACTGACACTCGTGCGTTTTCACACCTCGCGCGGACCAGGCCAACCGTGAGTGCCTTGTCAGCTGGGATTTCCAGACAAATGTCTCAAACTGCGCCGAGGAGATGTCGGCTATCGCGCCTCACTGAGCGTTCAGCCGACACAACTCGTTGTGGCAGGTGAAAATGCAGACAAATTTGTCGCCTATAGGTCTGGCGAAAGCGAATATTCACGGTGTATTTCGTCTGGTGCAGGGAAGGCTGTAGACATATGTCTGCTCCTATGTCTGGCCAGACGAATATGTTCACAGTTTGGTCCACTGACACTTAATGCCATAGAATGCATTTAACGCTCTCCCGTCTAGTGTAGAGACTGATACGTTATGTCATAAATGCGTTTACCCGTATGAGAAAGAAAGCGGTAAAGTTGAGAATGGGAAAGAAAATATTTTTCGCAAACGAGTGGATGCGAAAAATACAGGAAAAAGGTAAAGAGTGATAATAAAATAGAGGATACGGGTGAAAGAAAAAGAAGAGGATATAGGCAATTCAATGATCATAAAACCTCTGTGACAATGAAGATGAAGAGAAAGAAGAACCTCATAATAAAATGTTACAGTACAAAGAAGCTCTCACAACAAGCAGAAGACAGGAAAAAACGTCGGCAGGAACACCGGGAAAATAAGCAGCTGAGGGCTGTCACCTCAGGGGCGTATTGCCATAGTCAGTTATGACTGAAGGGCTGTCACCTCAGGGGCGTATTCCCAAAGTCAGTTATGACTGGTTATTATTAATACAGCATGGGGAAAAAGAGGAGGGGGGGGAACCGAGAATTAGAAATTCCCCGGGTCCGGCTGTGCTTATTTGATTGACATGAACAACATGTCAAACCTTTGTGCAATAACATCCATTTAACAAAATGTCAAACCTTTGTGCAATAACATCCATTTAACAAAATGTCAAACCTTTGTGCAATAACATCCATTTAACAAAATGTCAAAACTTTTGTGCAATAACATCAATTAAACAAAATGTCAAACCTTTGTGCAATAACATCCATTTAACAAAATGTCAAACCTTTGTGCAATAACATCCATTTAACACAATGTCAAACCTTTGTGCAATAACATCCATTTAACAAAATGTCAAACCTTTGTGCAATAACATCAATTAAACAAAATGTCAAACCTTTGTGCAATAACATCCATTTAACAAAATGTCAAAACATTTGTGCAATAACATCCATTTAACACAATGTCAAACCTTTGTGCAATAACATCCATTTAACAAAATGTCAAACCTTTGTGCAATAACATCCATTTAACAAAATGTCAAATCTTTGTGCAATAACATCCATTTAACAAAATGTCAAACCTTTGTGCAATAACATCCAATTAACAAAATGTCAAACCTTTGTGCAATAACATTGTAACTGTCTTTTTCTCTGGTTGAGGTGATCACTAGCCCAAGACAGTATACATGTTGTTAGGTGTGTAGTGCTGGCGTATGATGAACTGAGTGTGGGTGCGAATAAAGGCGCAAATGTGTTTAGACTCGTATCTGTTGTATCATGCAACCCATACACTCACATGAAGTAGTCAAAGATGCTTGGACACTGCTGGCACGTTTCAAAACATTTATTGACGACAACACACATAGCATCAACAGGAACAGTCAGTGTAACAAGGTCATGCTGACCGGAAATCGTTAGGTATACATCAGGCATTCAAAAGGCTGGTAAACATTTGAATATTCGTGCATGGTCAATACAATGTTCTTCAATAATGACAGTTCGTAGCGCCGCCCTGGTATCTCTGACTAAACGCGTCAGATACCTTAATCACTTTTGACATACCGGTACAACTTGGCACTCCCCGCCAATTGCACATTATCAGGCTGTAATATATTAGCCTTAACACAGGCCTCGTTATGACGTCACCTGTGTACTTCTTCTAAGCAGGTTAACATCAACCCTGCAGTAATGCTTATGTAGGTATAAATATACCGCCAATCTGCGGTTCCCACAATATAACTTCGTCACTGGACTTCTGTTCGTTTAAAGACAAATAGTCTTACATAGCTATCTTGAGCATAATGTATAAGTTCTGTAATGTAGGATCGGTGAGCTGTAGTTCACAGTCTTGGTAACCTTAAACATGTTCTGCCACCGAAGCATAATAATGTAGAAAAGGTCGGTGTTATCTTGCACAGAATCCACAGAACATAATAACGAACTCTGTCGTCATTCCGACGTACAGAGAACCACTGGGGAGAACTGCCAACGCAGTCATTTCGAAGATTTTCCCCGAAAAACACAATGGACGTTCGTCCCTTAGAAGCCAGCTTACATCCCGGCCTGACGGAAGTAACTCTACTTGGCGCTTAAAAAACCTGCGCATGGGCCCCCGCCCGAACTGTCTACCGTTGACTCTAAAGGTCAAACACAATGAATGAACAAACAAGGGAAGACAACCCCTAATCAACCTGACATCGCAAGGTAAAGACACAATTATTCTTATGATAAAAACATAAGCAAATAACTTGACAGATGACTCCGCCGAAAATGACAGCAACAAACATCCATTTAACAAATGCGTTTTATTAATTTTTTTAAATTCCCGAAAACACAATAAAACACAATAAAACACAATAAAACAGAATAAAACAACTACTCGTACAATATAAAGTTTGCAATTAACCAGTAGCGTACTAAGTGGGGAGGGTGGCAGTCCGCCCTAGGTGACAGCCAGGAGGGGGGGGGGGAATGTACCATCGGAGACTATTATGAAATTGCTTACTGTAACAGTGTGCTTGCAAGTGTGTTTCTTTATTGGGGTGAGGGTGTTGTCGTGAAACATTCTAAATCCCCATATATAAATTAAAAGGTAAATGTAAAGCCTAACACATAAATTCAATAAAAGGAAAAGAAGAATGGTAAAGAACAGTGCTGTCACAATGACTGTACTCGAGATCCCCCTTGTTTTCTACTTCGTCTGCAAATTGTAACGCTTTCACGTTGATAGTAAAGCCTACTGTATTATTACCCGCTTTCTTCAATGAAACGTGTACTGTATTTCTTGGAAAAACCTTGAGATACGCAAGCTGATCAATGACCTAAATTTAATGTTTCATTCATTCCATTTTATACACGGCGTAACTAAAAGACAGATGGACTAAAGGATAGAGAGAAGGGAGAGGCAGAAAGCAGGGACACCTGCAACACTAAACACGCGTCGCGCGATACACAATTGCTGCCATCACGCGTGTAAGGCCACATGCACTAACTTTATTTCAAATCGACAGTGATAAAATTCACTACCCATACCAGAGTTAGGTTTTAAAATCCTGAAAAACGCTTATTGGGAATTATGACATTATACCGGTTTACGTTTGAAAACATGACAGTACCCAGACACCACATGGGGATTGAAGTGAACAGGAGGTGGTAGAAAATGCACATTTTGAACGCAGCCACCTAGCTCCCTTAGATTGAGATATTTGGATTCCTTAGGGTTTGCTGACAAAGAATATGTAAAACGTTACGCAAATAGTCTAGGAATTACCAAGTTATGGCCAAAATAAATAGTGGGGGTGCCTGACAGCATGAAATCATTTCTGCTCATAAAATTTGTTTATAACGTGTTTGAAGAAACATTACGTTACGGAAATAGCCTACCATGTTAACTCCTATTTGATTGGAGCGCAACAAATGAAAGACTAAACACGATTGGTCGGACTATAAATACTATCTTGTGTTGTCAGGGGAAACGTGAGAAAGGGGTACTTTTTTGAAAAGATGTGTAGACGTGGTGTGATTGGGTAGAGCTGCGAATATACTCAATTCAGAGCGTCTGTTCATTGCCACATCTTGTAATAAACCTACTAAGAAGCAGTGCGTTGAGCACCAGTGTATATTTTTTAATAAAATAAAGCCTGGGACATCGGCAGATCGGAGTTGTGCTATATTCATTGCCAGTCAACGAAACTGTTTATTATTATTTCCATGAATTGTGGTAAGCTTGAAATATTCAATATCTTTTAATGAAAATTGAATGTAAATTGATAATTTATGTCTGTATATATGTGTGGTTCAGTAGCGAACATGATGTAAAGCCTATAGTGCTCCAGCCTGAACAGAAGGTGTCGGAGGAAAGTAAAACTGCATGGAATGGCCAAACAGTACACTGACACCTAGATTATTAACTAGAAAGAAATAATGCTGGAATTGCAGAGGCGTAGTAACCATTAGGGAGGGAAATACTGGTATAAAGTATTTCAGATGAAGCTGACAGTTGGCCTAACGCTCTGAACTCAATGTTTGTGATGTATTGTGCTCAGTGTAGAAATGGAGTATAAATTAGTTCTGACGTAGAAGATACAACCTTCTTGTTTCAGGGACCGTGGTCTTAAAGTTATTGAGCAGCACCTGGTCAGAGCTTTGCTGAAGCCAGAGGTGGACAGCATACTCCTTGGTCCATATAGCAACCAGTGGGGTGGCTCCAGAACTCATTACAGTAATCGAGCAGAGGAGTCTTTTACTGCAGTCATCACGCAAGATAAGAGAGTGTGGCCATGGAGCTCAACATTATGTACCCCCATCTTAAAATGACATTGTAAACTAAAATTAAGAGGGGAATTTAATTGTTTTAATACCAGGAACTGAGAACATCAACAATACTAGTTCCAATAGAAACAAACTATTGAAGTCATGATGACAAATACCAACAGAGCTTGAACAAAACCAAACCAGTATTACCTCATATTACCACTACACAACTGACACACATAGGATACCAGTAATAATATATGTCACTACAAGAATCATATTAATAAATTCTGTACATATAATTTGTAATTAAAATTGATTGTGATTCCTGGTTCCCTTTGTATTTGAATCAGGACACATATACATTCATGACAGCACTGAATACATATTGTTATTTGAAAAGTTATCAGTGACTCCTTTAAGATATCTTCTTAGAGTGTTATATGTATGTGAGTGTCACAGTGTTGTCAAGTGTGGTGGAATAAATTAAATTGTTTATCTGTCTGTTGTTGTTATGACTTACACTTCATCATACACATACCCTAGACATATAACGTAGTCATCACACTATTCCAGAATAATTCTGACTGAGGTATACATATGTGGCAGTAAGTAAGGTTATCTATAATACACTACTCTTATTAGATATAGATACCTTCACAGCTGATCTCAGTCAGTACACTAAGTCCCCTATAAATATTTATAACATCCCACTTTACCACAGGTGTCAAAGCTAGAATCCGCCCCCAGGTGCCAAATACTTGAAGTACGCCCCTGAAATAAACTGACGTCACAAGAGACAGCAGTAAATGTTGTCCGCTATAAAACCCTGGTTTGAGCAGGCTGGATCTAACGCTAAGTTGTTATATTAATGTGGCATAGCAGTCGATGTTATAAGATGGCAGATTGTCTTTGTTGTGACGTTCGCTTTCTATACGTTAGTTGGAAAGGTGTGATGAGATAATAATTTCAGAATAGGAAGTAACATTTCAAAGACCAGTATAGGCACTAAGTTGATGAATACGACTATTATTACGTCTGGCATGTCGTAAGAGGCCATTACTATGATGTGGTACATAGAAGCTGGCAAACTCGTCATGTTAAACAAATTGCTTCAGACACCACAGCTACAAGAACCCGTGAACATTTGGATGCAGGCTTGCTGCAAGATGACGTCAGCAGTGGTGACTACATGTTTCAAAATGGTAAGGGTAGTCACATAGAAGGGAATTCTGTAGTGGATGGAAGTGTTAGAGACTTTACTGTACTGGGTCTCAACTTTATGAGATGGGGTGACTGACTCCCTCCCTTACTGGCTTTCCCTTCTCTATCTCTTGAGCAGGGTCAGGTACTAATTTATAGCTCGGTAGATTACAGGGAGGAAAAGAAAAAGAGAGCCAATGAGAGAGAAGGAGAGAGAGAGACAGAGATTGTGTGATTTAAGGAGGGGCTTACCTAGAGAGGGAAAGGGAGGGATGTGGGGAGAGAAAGTGATGGAGAGAGCGTTAAGAATGGAGAATGAGGGAGTGTCATAAAATTAACCATGATACAACGTTAAAATATCTCCAATGATACAACGTAGGGATAAAAACTAATGCGTAAGCTACTAGAATACATGATCGCCCATGCCGCGGGTCATCACCCGCCATGGAAATTAAATTGTTGGACGTGAAGGCAAAACATTACCCTTGGAACGGGATGAGAACGAAGATCAAAAGGAAAAAATATGACTGAACGCGTGCTTGAAACTAGCAAGGCTAAAAGACGCAATTGGTGGGGAAAGGAGGAAAAAGTCACGTCCCCAAGTTGACACAAGGTAAAGAAATCGACAAAAGGGACCTTAGCTATTATACGCAACAGTCATTTCTTGGACGTTTTTGCGATAACTTAGTCCGTTTATTTGAATTCAGCGGCAAAAGCAGTATAGAAGATGCTAGAAATATTTCGAAAAACCAACTAACCTTGAAAAGTAACTTTTTCTTAATAATGATGTTAGGAATATAAAACCTAGCTGGCCGGATGGCCCATCTTGAGCAGTGAAATAATATGCTTTCATTTATACAGCCGGATAGATAATAAGAAAGATATTGACAAAAGACTGTGTTGTTCATATCAGCGAGCGTCTGCATTGAAACAAAAATGTCCCTAATTTTCAAAAAAACGGTAGCCTTGAGACTCAAGTGCTAAAATCTAGTTGGAATGAAAGAGACGGGATGGGATGGTGAACTGTGGCTAAAAATAACTTTAAAGGCAAAATTGTGTAGGGGAAGGCGGAGTTGGTTCAAAAAACAAGTGTGTTTTTTGTGTGAAACGCAAGTAGAGACAGACGGACCAACAGACAATAAGGCATACTTGACTGAGGTATGACTGAAATGACTTTGTGGTAGGAAGTTTGAATTTGAAAAGAAAAAGGCGGTGATTGGCCATAGATGAATATACTATCGGCGCTCAGACGCGCATTTTTGCCATTCGTTATAAGTTGTCCTAGTAGACACAGTGAATTATTTAGTGGTGTAATTCCCAGAAGCTAATTGAAATATTTAGAGGGACGCCATACTAAAGCCAGCAGCTCAGCTGAGTTTTGCTAGCAATTAACTGTGTTCTATATTCATAATTCTGGTAAGACTGAAATTATTTCTTTGTATATTTTAATATTTGTTTAATGTTTCGAGTGATTTGATACTGCCATATCAAAATCTATCCCTTACAACAAGTAAGGATTCGCTCTAGACCCCCCGCCCCAGTTCAGGGTCTAGAGACAAATAAAATACATAAACTCCAGCAAGGATTAGGAAAGACAGATCAAGTGTTGAGATCAGTGGAACATATCACCTATCCTATTCTATGGCAGGAAGCTAATGAACATATTTCAGAATATGTAGTCTGGGAGAACTTATCCTATGTAAAACCAAATTGGTAAGATGTGTTGTATGGTCAAAGAGATCTGACCCGTCTATGTGGTGGTGTTGTGTGTAGTGTTGTGTCCAGAAATGGTTTAAAGGATGGAATTCTGACACATGACCAATACTTTATTGCAGAGCTGTGAGTTTTTTTATTTGGCACCAAGGTGGTGTCAAATGAGGTGTTGAATATTGCAAGAGTGGACCCGTGCAGTTTATATTTTGGCAGAGCAGCCTGATATTGCCCCCAAGCACGGAGAGGTGGGGCCACCTGATTTCAGCACCAGATTACTCATTCAATATACGTGAGCGTCTGGACTGCTGAATACTCACCAACTTAAATTCTAACACCCATTATAATATCATCAATAAATGGACAATGTGTAGTCGCCATAGACAGGGAGTGATGAGGTCACCCCAACAGCACATCCATTAAACATTCTCCCAGAAAAATTATAACGATAAACAGTATTAATATTAACTAGTATTGTAAAATACATATATACACACCTGTCATTTATTATGCCATATATTCATACATTTTATTAATAATTGCAAAACCTTTCATATGTTCTGACCAAAATAAAACCTTGATTCAGAACAAATAAACTAAAGAAAATTTATTATCAAAAATTTTACACAGCTTGAGTTAGTTCAGTGTGTCATAACATTTTATTAATATTATTAGACTTATTAAATATCTGTGTGTGTGTATGTACACTACCACAACACATTACATATCATTACCCTAGAATTTTAACGTAGCCACATTCATTAGAAAAAAAAAAGATAGGTGTGAGGTCGTAGTGGTAGCAAGAAGGGCCTTCTGACTATTCACAACTACACTTATCTCAAGAGCCTTCACAGCTGACCTCATGCATTACACTAAGTAATATCTCAATCAGACAATACCATCAAATCCACTACATATATTGGGGTCTCTTGTTCCGGGATAATTAGCCTATCAATAATATTAGGATCTCCTGGGGGGAGAATTAGATTAGGGGAACACATTATAAAAATTAAAAGTGTCCCTTAAAATTAAAAGTGAAAATAAAAGTTGGTGAATCTTCACAGCCAGTGGTAGTTAATTGATTAATTAATTAATTAGAATTATTTTAGACTAGAGTAATTAGAATTACCTGAGTGGTTGGAAATTTTACTTTGCTCATTGCTAGAATTGTTTAAAAAGTATGGCGGAGCTGGCCAAATTCAGATCAGCTGCTGTGCTAACGGCAAAGGAGATGGGAATGGATGGTCAGGTTTTAATTCAATATGTAACGGCTGAATGTGATAAATATATTGAACGGGAAGAAAGAAGATTAGAAAAAGAGGCTGAAAGAAAATTAGAGTCTGAAAGGTTGGCTGAAGAGAAGAGGTTAGAGGCTGATAGAGAAATTAAGAGGCTGCAGATTGAGGCAGAAGAAAAACGACAGCAAAGGAAAGCAGAAGAAAAAAGATTGACTGCCGAAAGGGAGGCAGCAGACAAAAAGGCCGAAAGGGAGGCAGAAGATAAGAAGGTTGAAAGGGAAGCAGAAGATAAAAGGTTGACTGCCGAAAGGGAGGCAGAAGATAGAAGGTTGCAAAGGGAGCACGAATTACGACTAAGGGAGCTGGAGCTACAAGGCCAGGCTCCTGAAAATGGTGCCAGCCCTTTTGCCTCAGATGCTACGCCCAGTCTGGGAGCCTCAACATCAGCTATGGGGTTTCATTTAGACCATTTTGTTGAAAAAGACGATGACATAGAGGGGTACCTAGGACGTTTTGAGTTATTAGCTATTACATATGGGTTAGAGAGAGAGAGGTGGAGTTTAAAGTTATCACAGGGACTGAGAGGTACTTCTTACGAAGTCTTCGCAAAAATGAACAGAGAAGACCAGGAGAATTATGACATGTTAAAGCAGGCTTTGTTATTGAGGTACGAAAAAAATGGTGAATTTTATCGTAAGAAATTTAGAAATGCCAAACTGTTGTCTGGGGAGACATACCACCAATTCTCTGCCAGACTGGAAACCTATTTGGAGAAATGGACTGCTCTGGGGAAGACCCAAGATCTTAAAGAGATGATCATGATTGAGCAATTGAGAGAGTCCATGGCTCCAGACATGAGAAAATTTCTCATGGAACAAGGTGCAGAGAAGTTGGGGGATGTTTTAAATGTCGCTGAAAGGTATCAGGCAGCCCAGGCAGAGGTAAGTGGTGCTAAAAAGAAGCACATAGACAATTTTAAAGCTCCACAGCAATTTAATAAATTTGATAATAGAGAGCAAGGAAATAACGGTAGGACAAACTTTGAGCGGCCAAGAAATGACTACCGAGACAGAAACTCACAGTTCAATGACCAAAAATCCAATGAAAGAAAACCGTTTAACCAAGGAAAAAGATGGTGTAAATGGTGCAAGAAAGATAACCATAACACCGAATTTTGTAGAAGGAAACCTTCAAACATTGCTGCAATGAAGTCGGGGACTCAAAGATTAAAGGTTAATCCTAAGGGACAGCAGGAACCTTATCACCCCCCAGTTTGTGAGGATGTTATTTGTAATGGGGTCACCATAAGGTACCTTTATGATACAGGTTTGGATTATGATTCAGTTGTGAAGTCTAGCCTAGTGGACCCAAGTCAGTATACCACAGAAACAGTGGAAATACAAGGGGCAACTAAGGACATACCACTCATGACACTTCCCATCGCAAGGATAACGGTGAAAACTCGCTATGTGGAAGGAGAAATCAGAGCAGCAGTGATAGATGAACCAATCTACCCTCTGATATTGGGGTGTAGATACGTCTTCTTGGGGAATCCCGAGAGACCTGTGATCATGGCGACAGTGCAGACCAGGTCACAGAAGAAGGAGGAAGAAGGTGAACCTATAAATGCTCATCCAGAGGAGATGAGGAAGGCGCAGGCTGAGGATAGGACACTCAAGCCATGTTTTAAAAAATTGCCCAAATGCCACACACCTCCGAGCAAGGGGGAATATTTTTATGAAGAACAAACTATTATACAGGAAGGCCGGAACTGGAACAAATGGTCACAACCAGCTGGTTCTTCCCACTTCATATAGGGATAAAGTGATGGAACTCGGGCATGCGATTCCCTTCAGTGGTCACATGGGGATCAGCGCCACAGGACAGCGTATAGCTTGTCATTACTTCTGGCCAGGGATAACGGAGGATATAAAAAGATATGTCAAATCCTGCCCAGAATGTCAAAGGGTAGCTCCAAAGCACTGGACTGCTCCTGCAACTCTAGGGGAAATGCCCATAGTGGGAACACCTTTTGAGAGGGTTGCAGTGGATATTGTGGGACCTCTCACTCGGACCAAGAGGAGAACAGTTACATCCTTACTCTGGTGGACACTTGTTCTATGTGGGGAAAGGCGGTAGCCCTGCCATCAATTGATTCAAAACATGTAGCAGAGGCACTACTTACAATATTCACCCGATTAGGATTCCCGCATCAAATCTTGACGGATAATGGCTCTCAGTTCAAGGGGAAACTAACGGAAGAAGTTTTTAAGCTATTTCAAGCCAGACACTTTCATTGTAGTCCGTACCATCCGCAAGGGAACGGCCAGGTAGAGAGGTTCAACGGGACTCTCATTTCTATCCTGAGAAAGCTGGCACACGAAAAACCGGATCTGTGGGATCAATTCCTGCCCGCCGCATTGTTTGCGTATCGGGAGGTACCACATAGTTCAACCGGGATGGCTCCCGCAACTCTGCTATTTGGGAGACCAATAAAAGGTCCATTAGAAGCCCTATTAAGGACCTGGACAGATGAGAAGGCGGAAGAGACTGTTACCTCATCTTACCAATACGTGAACGAACTGACCACTCGTTTGAAAGCTGGATGGAAACTGGCAAATGATAATTTGAAACAAGCCAGGAAGAAACATGCAGCATATTTTAATAGGAAGGCAAAGGACAGAGAACTAGCTGTGGGAGAGAAGGTGCTGCTTCTACTACCCGGTAGCCAGAATAAATTACAAATTGGATGGCAAGATCCATATACGGTTCTAGAGAAGGTGTCTAGAACAAACTATAAAATTGACAAAAAGGGGAAGGAGAAAGTTTATCATGTAAACCTGTTAAAGAAGTATCTGGACAGACCACTCCAGGAAAGCACCCCCTTACTGACCTTAGCTATCGCAACTCAAATGCAAAAGGAACCACTCACCTCACATGAATACCCATTACATCCTTGTGAAACCGCAGCACAGGTAAAAGTCAGTAAGCACCTGACTAAAAACCAGAGGGAGAGAGTTCAACAGGTTCTGGAGGAACATACAGATGTATTAACAGATAAACCAGGCCATACAAATTTGCTACAGTATGACATGAAACTGGTAGACTCAAACCCAATCTGTATGAGAGCCTATTCTATTCCGTTCGCGAAGGAGAAGGCATTGAAGGAAGAAATAGATTATTTGTTGAAGGAGGGGATTATTTCACACAGTGAATCATCTTTTAGCTCTAGTGTCGTTTTGTTGAGAAAACCGTCTGGGGAACACAGACTGTGCATAGATTACAGGAAACTGAATGCTGTCACAGAAGGACAAGTGGATCCATTACCAGACACAAAACAGTTATTTGCCAGACTGAACAAGGCAAAAATACTTTTCAAAGGTGGATCTTAGTAAAGGCTATTACCAGATCCCAGTGAAGCCTGAAGTGAGACCTTATTTGGCTTTTAGCACTTCGGATGGACATTATGAATTCAACATGCTACCATTCGGACTGAAAAATGCTCCGAGTGTATTTTCAAGGATGATGCGCAAATTGTTGGATCCCCTGAATAACCCATGTATCACGAATTTCATGGATGATATTCTCGTCGCCACAGAGACATTTGAAGAACACATTGAAGCTCTGGAGATGTTGTTTGATAGACTTCGGGAGGCGAACTTAACTGCTAGGCCAACAAAATGTTGTATTGGATGCAAAGAGGTGGAATTCTTGGGACACACTGTTTATCAGGGTAACATGACCCCTGATCCCAAGAACTTGGAAAAACTGCAGAGAGCACCTAGACCACAAACAAAAAAGGACGTGCGATCATTCGTGTCGTTATGCGGATTTTATCAAAAATATATCAAAGATTTTAACTCTATATGTGCTCCTCTGACTGATCTGACTCGCAAGGGACTTCCAGATAAAATTAATTGGACTGTGCAAAGTGAATTAGCGTTCCAAGACTTAAAGGAAAAACTCACTAGCAAACCTATTCTCAAACTGCTTGATTTGACACAGGACTTTGTCTTAAGAACCGATGCCAGTAATGTAGGACTCGGAGCGGCTTTGTTGCAAAGATCATCTTCACCTGATGGGGAACTGAAACCAGTCGCTTATGCAAGCCGCAAATTGAATAAGGCGGAACAAGGATATTCCACAAGCGAAAAAGAATGTTTAGCGTTAATCTGGGCAATAAAGAAGTTTCAAATCTATCTGTATGGTAGGACTTTTGTGGTCGAGACGGATCATCAGCCTCTCGTATTCTTATCTCAGGCTAAGCATGAAAACGCAAGATTGCTGAGGTGGTCTTTATTGCTTCAACCTTATCAGTTTAGTATCCAATATATCCCAGGCAAATTGAATGTCGGTGCAGATTTCCTCAGTCGGCACCCCTGTGATCAAAATTAGAGTAATGGCAGGCGTGAGGAGAGATTTTATCTATGTGTATCACTGGTTTTAGAACTTGCCGTAGGCATGTTTTCAAGTGGGGAGATGTGTCATAAAATTAACCATGATACAACGTTAAAATATCTCCAATGATACAACGTAGGGATAAAAACTAATGCGTAAGCTACTAGAATACATGATCGCCCACGCCGCGGGTCATCACCCGCCATGGAAATTAAATGGTTGGACGTGAAGGCAAAACATTACCCTTGGAACGGGATGAGAACGAAGATCAAAAGGAAAAAAATATGACTGAACGCGTGCTTGAAACTAGCAAGGCTAAAAGACGCAATTGGTGGGGAAAGGAGGAAAAAGTCACGTCCCCAAGTTGACACAAGGTAAAGAAATCGACAAAAGGGACCTTAGCTATTATACGCAACAGTCATTTCTTGGACTTTTTTGCGATAACTTAGTCCGTTTATTTGAATTCAGCGGCAAAAGCAGTATAGAAGATGCTAGAAATATTTCGAAAAACCAACTAGCCTTGAAAAGTAACTTTTTCTTAATAATGATGTTAGGAATATAAAACCTAGCTGGCCGGATGGCCCATCTTGAGCAGTGAAATAATATGCTTTCATTTATACAGCCGGATAGATAATAAGAAAGATATTGACAAAAGACTGTGTTGTTCATATCAGCGAGCGTCTGCATTGAAACAAAAATGTCCCTAATTTTCAAAAAAAACGGTAGCCTTGAGACTCAAGTGCTAAAATCTAGTTGGAATGAAAGAGACGGGATGGGATGGTGAACTGTGGCTAAAAAATAACTTTAAAGGCAAAATTGTGTAGGGGAAGGCGGAGTTGGTTCAAAAAACAAGTGTGTTTTTTGTGTGAAACGCAAGTAGAGACAGACGGACCAACAGACAATAAGGCATACTTGACTGAGGTATGACTGAAATGACTTTGTGGTAGGAAGTTTGAATTTGAAAAGAAAAAGGCGGTGATTGGCCATAGATGAATATATTATCGGCGCTCAGACGCGCATTTTTGCCATTCGTTATAAGTTGTCCTAGTAGACACAGTGAATTATTTAGTGGTGTAATTCCCAGAAGCTAATTGAAATATTTAGAGGGACGCCATACTAAAGCCAGCAGCTCAGCTGAGTTTTGCTACCAATTAACTGTGTTCTATATTCATAATTCTGGTAAGACTGAAATTATTTCTTTGTATATTTTAATATTTGTTTAATGTTTCGAGTGATTTGATACTGCCATATCAAAATCTATCCCTTACAACAAGTAAGGATTCGCTCTAGACCCCCCGCCCCAGTTCAGGGTCTAGAGACAAATAAAATACATAAACTCCAGCAAGGATTAGGAAAGACAGATCAAGTGTTGAGATCAGTGGAACATATCACCTATCCTATTCTATGGCAGGAAGCTAATGAACATATTTCAGATGATGAAGTCTGGGAGAACTTATCCTATGTAAAACCAAATTGGTAAGATGTGTTGTATGGTCAAAGAGATCTGACCCGTCTATGTGGTGTTGTTGTGTGTAGTGTTGTGTCCAGAAATGGTTTAAAGGATGGAATTCTGACACATGACCAATACTTTATTGCAGAGCTGTGAGTTTTTTTATTTGGCACCAAGGTGGTGTCAAATGAGGTGTTGAATATTGCAAGAGTGGACCCGTGCAGTTTATATTTTGGCAGAGCAGCCTGATATTGCCCCCAAGCACGGAGAGGTGGGGCCACCTGATTTCAGCACCAGATTACTCATTCAAGATACGTGAGCGTCTGGACTGCTGAATACTCACCAACTTAAATTCTAACACCCATTATAATATCATCAATAAATGGACAATGTGTAGTCGCCATAGACAGGGAGTGATGAGGTCACCCCAACAGCACATCCATTAAACATTCTCCCAGAAAAATTATAACGATAAACAGTATTAATATTAACTAGTATTGTAAAATACATATATACACACCTGTCATTTATTATGTCACATATTCATGCATTTCATTAATAATTGCAAAACCTTTCATATGTTCTGACCAAAATAAAACCTTGGTTCAGAACAAATAAACTAAAGAAAATTTATTATCAAAAATTTTACACAGCTTGAGTTAGTTCAGTGTGTCATAACATTTTATTAATATTATTAGACGTATTAAATATCTGTGTGTGTGTATGTACACTACCACAACACATTACATATCATTACCCTAGAATTTTAACGTAGCCACATTCATTAGAAAAAAAAAAGATAGGTGTGAGGTCGTAGTGGTAGCAAGAAGGGCCTTCTGACAATTCACAACTACACTTATCTCAGGAGCCTTCACAGCTGACCTCATGCATCACACTAAGTAATATCTCAATCAGACAATACCATCAAATCCACTACAGGGAGGGAGAGAGATGCACGGAGACGGAGAGAGAAGGAGGGCGGATAGAGATGGGAAGTGGGGGATAGCAGCGTCAGCCCCCTGGCCCAAAATGTTCTTATTATGTTTTGGGTGAAAATTTTTCTTTTTCTGTTTTGTTGTGAGGTGGGCTTATACACCTTAGATTACATAACCTGTTGTGTTGTGTGGTGGGCTTATACACCTTAGATTACATAACATGTTGTGTTGTGTGGTGGGCTTATACACTTTAGATTACATAACATGTTGTGTTGTGTGGTGGGCTTATACACCTTAGATTACATAACGTGTTGTGTGGTGGGCTTATACACCTTATATTACATAACATGTTGTGTTGTGTGGTGAGCTTATACACCTTAGATTACATAACCTGTTGTGTTGTGAGGTGGGCTTATACACCTTAGATTACATAACCTGTTGTGTTGTGAGGTGGGCTTATACACCTTAGATTACATAACCTGTGGTGTTGTGAGGTGGGCTTATACACCTTAGATTACATAACCTGTTGTGTGGTTTGGTGGGCTTATACACCTTAGATTACATAACCTGTTGTGTTGTGTGGTGGGCTTATACACCTTAGATTACTTAACCTGTTGTGTTGTGTGGTTGGCTTATACACCTTAGATTACATAACCTGTTGTGTTGTGAGGTGGGCTTATACACCTTAGGTTACATAACCTGTTGTGTTGTGTGCTAAGCAAGAAGGAAGGCTCAATACCTTCCATTTACGGTGTCTACGCCACATCCTCGGCATCTCGTAGAAAGATACAGTGACAAATGTCGAGGTATTGTCACGTGCTGGCCTTCAAAGCATGTATACACTGCTTAGACAGCGTAGACTACGCTGGCTTGGCCATGTCCGCCGCAAGGAAGATGGTCGCATCCCGAAAGATATCTTCTACGGACAACTGGCAGATGGCAAAAGAACAGTTGGGCGGCCACAGCTGAGGTTCAAAGATGTGTGCAAGAGAGACATGAGGGCACTGGACATAAATCCAGCAACCTGGGAGGATGACGCTGCCGATCGCATCAAGTGGCGATACTATCTGCGGCGCCACCTCAGTTTGGGCAAAAAGAAACTCACACAACAAGCAGAAGAGAGGAGAAAACGTCGAAAGGAACACCAGGAAATAACAGCAGCTGAGAACTGTCACCTCAGGGGCGCATTCCCATAGTCAGTTATGACTGAAGGGGCTATTATTATTTGTGTTGTGTGGTAGGCTGATACACCTCAGATTAAATAACCTGTTTTGTTGTGTGGTGGGTTGATACACCTTAGATTATGTAACCTATTGTGTTGTGTGGTGGGTTGATACAGCTTAGATTACATAACCTGTTTTGTTATGTGGTGGGTTGATACACCTTAGATTACATAACCTGTTTTGTTGTGTGGTAGGTTGATACACCTTAGATTACATAACATATTTGGTTGTGTGGTGGGTTGATACACCCTAGATTACATAACCTGTTGTGTTGTGTGGTGGGTTGATACACCTCATATTACATAACCTGTTTTGTTGTGTGGTGGACTGATACAGCTTAGATTGCATAACCTGTTTTGTTGTGTGGTGGGTTGATACAGCTTAGATTACATAACCTGTTTTGTTGTGTGGTGGGCTGATACACCTTAGAATACATAACCTATTTTGTTGTGTGGTGGACTGATACAGCTTAGATTGCATAACCTGTTATGTTGTGTGGTTGGTTGATACACCTTAGATTATATAACATGTTTTGTTGTGTGGTGGGTTGATACACCTTAGATTACATAAATTGTTGTGTTGTGTGGTGGACTGATACACCTTAGATTACATAACCTGTTTTGTTGTGTGGTGGGTTGATACACCTTAGATTACATAACCTGTTTTTGAAAAATGTTTAATCACAGTTGAAACAGTACACATATTAAGCGTTAAGTAAGTACTATGCCTAGTGGTGGAGGAGATCATGTCTCTACACAACTTCCTGTCTCCAGTACTATTGATCAGTTCTGCTGTTGACTTCTTTCCATGCCACGATGTCAAACTGTCCAGTATTTGCTCTCTTTGTCTTCCCCTATCTCTTTTTCCTCCAATCTTACCTGTTGTTACGATATATTCCAACTTTCTTCTTCTCATAAGATGCCCAAACAAAGTGGATCGTATCCTTCTAACACGAAGAATGTTTCCTTTGTGCAGATCTTTGTGGCCTCTAATACTTTTTTTTTACATGTTTACTAAACGTCCATGACTCACTTCCGAATGTCAGAATAAGTTCTATATAACACTGCAGAACTCTCTTTCTTACTTCCATTAAAAAGAATTGCTGCATAAAATACCTTTAATTTGATAGAATGCTACTTTTGCCTGGACTATTCTACACTTCACTTCTGATATGCATCTTCAATCCGACGTTATTAACGCGCCTGGGCATTTGAATTTCATTTTTTACTTGTTTTGAAACTAACGGCTTATTCGGAAGATGGAGATTTAGGTTTCCAAGATTGATCACCCTAGTAGGCGAATCACACATGACCCCCACCCCGACAAAATTCATGTACGAAGTATATGTCCGATGTCATAACACGTGATCTAGATTGGCATGTTGTTAGTACATCCAGGGGACGTGACATGTTGTTAGTACATCCAGGGTCCCCGGTCGTTGCATGTAGCAGCTCTCTCACGCACAGAATAACGGTTCTGTGACAGCTAGTAAGTATGGGTAACTGAGATCATCCACATGAACAAGACTCCAACCTGAATGTATTTTAATGATAACTTATCGTCGTTATTATTCTAAAATGTTTACTTTCATAAAACAATCATTCTAAAATGTTTACTTTCATAAAACAATCATTCTAAAATGTTTACTTTCATAAAACAATCATTCTAAAATGACAACCAAAGTTATTTTGTCCGCGAAGTTTACATTCTTAACGCAATCTTCCTAAAGCAATTACTAACATTTTCTCCCTTACACAGTTTTACATTGATAACACAATGTTCCTAAAGTAACAGCCAAAGTTGTCTCACTCACGAAGTTGTAATCTCTTAACACAATCTTTCTACACAACAGTCAAAAGTTGTCGCACTCAAGAAGTTGTAACCTCTTACCACAATCTTTCTAAACTACAGCCAAAGTTGTCTGACTCATGAAGTTTAAACTATATAACACAATATTCACCAAAAAACCCAAATTGTTCACCCTGACAACGTTTTCTTCGATAATACAATCTTTCTAAAACAAGAACCACACAGTTTAACCCACACAGTTTTAATTAATTTCTTAGAGGCCGAAACGACGCTGGTAGCGTACATCCGCAAAACCCCTAGAAGCCAAATCGACGATGGCAACGTCTATTTTGTGTTCCGTGAAATGTGTTCCGTATTTTCGTAATTTGGTATTTTAACATAACGGAAGTTACTATTTTTTTATTCAGAAGAGCGCTATCTTTGAGTTTTGATTCGGAAACACGCTTGTTCTAGCTAATTTCACTGTGAAAAAACGGTAAATCTGTCAGCTTTCGATCGGCGATTATTGTTGTTTATAGAGACAATGTCTAGCGAACCAACCACATCATGTTTATCAAAACGTAGGTCTTTTTTATCTGTAGAAAAAGCTAGGGAACTGTGTATCTTTGACGAGTTTATCGAGAATGATGATTTCTAAAGTGAAAATGATGATTTCGAATTTGAACTTAACGAAGAAGCTAGTTCTAATGAGGAGGGGACGTGGTCACAGCCAGGCCCTAGTGCTACAAAACGACAAAAAGTTTTGACCAAATCATCGACAAAAAGGGGGAAAAGCATTAGTACCAAGGAGCAACAAGGGGCAATTAGTAATGAATGGATTTCAGTACCAAACATCAGTATTACAGAGACCCAAAACCCATTCAGATTTCTTCCCAAATATGGTCGCAAACCAGGAGTACACGATGACTTAGGTCTTAGTGAGGCATCAACTCTTTTTGACTGCTATAGGACATTGTTTACTGATGACATTAACAAAACATCACAGAAAGCTGACACTTGTAATTAATATTCATATATGGATTAGTGTTATTTAAAAAAAATCATGGAGCACTTTGGATAATATTTCAGTCTTTATGCATGGGTTGGTGGGTACATTTTTCATTCACTGAAATGAATTTAAAAAAAAAATTGTTTACATTATTACTGATAATTGAATATAATATGAAGAATAGCACTTAAAAGCCCCAATATTATAATTCTAAATATATTTATCCTTACTGTGAAACATAATTTGTGTGTCTTTTGTTGTGTAATATCAACACAATATATGATTTAATTTAAAAGTTCACGCGGCCTTGAATATCTTCTTTTATATTTTAATGATGATGGTACGGTCTGCTGGATGGTCTGTAAAACATTAACAAAATATCACAGGAAGCTGACACCTATTTTTAAATTCATTTATCTTTACTGTGATGTATAATATGTGTGTCTTTGTTGTGTAATAACTCAGTAACTTTAGAAGTTATAAAGGTACTGCTTTAAGGTACAAAAATAATTCTGGCAAAACTGATGAAAAAATTCCGGCCTGCAAGAGTTTTAACCAACACAGATTAAACTTCATAATAAAATTGTCTAAAGTAACGGCCAAAGTTATCTCTTCCAGAAAGTTTTAATTATATAACATAATCTTCCCTAAAACAAATACAAAAATGACTTTTAAAAATGTAGCCTCTTTTTGGCGAGACAGGACAAGTAAACCGATGTAAGAGTTACTGTCACTGACCTATGGTCTTTTCTGTTGACAAGTGTTTTCTTTCCTCCTTTTTTACTTTAGAATGCCTGCTTAGTACTGGTTTATGTTTATTATTTACTAGTCACATGCCTCGGGTTTCACTGCGTGTCTATCTTCAGATCTCAAACGCGTAGTCCCGTTGCTGTCAGAGTTTCTTCTTCTTCTTCTTCTTCTTCTTCTTCTTCTTCTTCTTCTTCTTCTTCTTCTTCTTCTTCTTCTTCTTCTTCTTCTTCTTCTTCTTCTTCTTCTTCTTTCTCTCTTAGACGAACCTATGTTCCTATTTCTCAACACTTTGAAAACAAAGTTCGTTCGCTCTCTCGCTGGCTCTCTCTCTCTCTCTCTCTCTCTCTCTCGCTTTCTCTCTCTCTTTCTCTCTCTCTCTCTTAGACGGGCCTACGTTCCTTTCTCTCAACACTGAAAATAAAGTTCGTTCGCTCTCTTTCAGTCCCTATTCATACAATCTTAGACTTTTCGAATACTTTATTAGTTTTGATTACATGCCCCCCTAATCAGATTATCTTTTCTTATAATATCAATTGTAGGTTCTAATGACGATGTTTGTACTTTTCTACATATTTTATGTCATGTTTATAAGTAGTTAAAGTTAATATGAGTGTGCTATTTTATTTTACTTTGCAACGTTGAATTCCTTGACATTGATATGTAAAATGCATATGGGAATAAATGAATTCAGTATGAAAGGTGAGAGAAAGGAAGGGCAGAATGTCAGACGGGCCTGCGTGCCCAATTCTCAACCCTTTGAAAATAAAGTTCCTTCGTTCGTTCGTTCGTTCTTCTTCTTCTTCTTCTTCTGCGTTCGTCCTAAAAAGGATGTTTGTTACGTTGTGTCCGTTTACAGCAAAGCTGCGATATCTGCGCCTTTCGGCCTGACACATCCGTTTTCGGCATGACATTTTTGGGACCAGGTTAGCCTTCCCTCTTCGATCCCAACTCTCTGAGCCAGACTGCAGTGATGCAGCCTGTTTCCAGGACCACCACTTGGAGGCGGAATAGGGTCTTGGTCAGCTCTGGTTCGCTGACCCTGACGCAAGCAGTCAAGCTATGGGTCGCTTACTGAATTCCTCACTTTTGATGCGTCTTCGGTCCCGCTGTCAGAGTTTAACGCACACCATTTTATCGCAAAAGATGATACGAATCCTTCCGGCTTGACGGAGAGGGACACAAGGGAGGAGTACTTATATTAATGAGGAACTCCTTACCTAGCAGAGAGCTTTCTGTTTCTGCAACAGTCAAGCGGAAATTATTGGAGCTGATGTTACAATAGATGACCAGGCCTTAAGAGTATACAACTTTTATGCCCCTCCTCCATGTAGTGAAGTGAATCTGTGTGACAACCCGCTCAAAACGAACTAGCTATCATATTTTTAAATCTATAAATAATTACAGTATTTGAAATTTTTCTGAGGGCTCAGTCAAATTTACCGCCAACAATTAAACTAGAGTATTTGAATTTTTCTAAGAAAACAAGTAAAAGTTACCACCCACACACCCACCCCAATAATGTAGAAGTCTGAGGGTGAACGAGATATCAGGAACATTGAGCTGACTACTGCCTTCTTAGAGTCATTAATGTAGAAGTCTGAGGGTGAACGAGATATCAGGAACATTGAGCTGACTACTGCCTTATTAGAGCCATTAATGTAGAAGTCTCAGGGTGAACGAGATATCAGAAACATTGAGCTGACTACTGCCTTTATTAGAGTCATTAATGTAGAAGTCTGAGGGTGAACGAGATGTCAGGAACCTTGAGCTGACTACTGCCTTATTAGAGTCATTAATGTAGAAATCTGAGGGCGAACGAGATGTCAGGAACATTGAGCTGACTACTGCCTTATTAGAGTCATTAATGTAGAAGTCTGAGGGCGAACGAGATGTCAGGAACATTGAGCTGACTACTGCCTTATTAGAGCCATTAATGTAGAAGTGTGAGGGTGAACGAGATGTCAGGAACATTGAGCTGACTACTGCCTTTATTATAGTCATTAATGTAGAAGTCTGAGGGTGAACGAGATATCAGGAACATTGAGCTGACTACTGCCTTATTAGAGCCATTAATGTAGAAGTCTGAGGGTGAACGAGATGTCAGGAACATTGAGCTGACTACTGCCTTATTAGTCATTAATGTAGAAATCTGAGGGTGAACGAGATGTCAGGAACATTGAGCTGACTACTGCCTTATTAGAGTCATTAATGCAGAAGTCTGAGGGTGAACGAGATATCAGGAACATTGAGCTGACTACTGCTTTATTAGAGTCATTAATGTAGAAGTGTGAGGGTGAACGAGATGTCAGGAACCTTGAGCTGACTACTGCTTTTATTAGAGTCATTAATGTAGAAGTCTGAGGGTGAACGAGATATCAGGAACATTGAGCTGACTACTGCCTTTATTAGAGTCATTAATGTAGAAGTCTGAGGGTGAACGAGATATCAGGAACATTGAGCTGACTACTGCCTTATTAGAGTCATTAATGTAGAAGTCTGAGGGTGAACGAGATATCAGGAACATTGAGCTGACTACTGCCTTCTTAGAGTCATTAATGTAGAAGTCTGAGGGTGAACGACATATCAGGAACATTGAGCTGACTACTGCCTTATTAGAGCCATTAATGTAGAAGTCTCAGGGTGAACGAGATATCAGTAACATTGAGCTGACTACTGCCTTTATTAGAGTCATTAATGTAGAAGTCTGAGGGTGAACGAGATATCAGGAACATTGAGCTGACTACTGCCTTTATTAGAGTCATTAATGTAGAAGTCTGAGGGTGAACGAGATGTCAGGAACCTTGAGCTGACTACTGCCTTATTAGAGTCATTAATGTATAAGTATGAGGGTGAACGAGATGTCAGGAACATTGAGCTGACTACTGCCTTTATTAGAGTCATTAATGTAGAAGTCTGAGGGTGAACGAGATGTCAGGAACATTGAGCTGACTACTGCCTTATTAGAGTAATTAATGTAGAAGTCTGAGGGTGAACGAGATGTCTGGAACATTAAGCTGACTACTGCCTTATTACAGTCATTAATTTAGAAGTCTGAGGGTGAACGAGATATCAGGAACATTGAGCTGACTACTGCCTTTATTAGAGTCATTAATGTAGAAGTCTGAGTTTGAACGAGATGTCAGGAACATTGAGCTGATTACTGCCTTATTAGAGTCATTAATGTAGAAGTCTGAGGGCGAACGAGATGTCAGGAACACTGAGCTGACTACTGCCTTATTAGAGTCATTAATGTAGAAGTCTGAGGGGGAACGAGATGTCAGGAACATTGAGCTGACTACGTACCGTGTTAGAGTCATTAATGTGGAAGTCTGAGGGTGAACGAGATGTCAGGAACATTGAGCTGACTACTGCCTTATTAGAGCCATTAATGTAGAAGTGTGAGGGTGAACGAGATGTCAGGAACATTGAGCTGACTACTGCCTTATTAGAGCCAATAATGTAGAAGTCTGAGGGCGAACGAGATGTTAGGAACATTGAGCTGACTACTGCCTTATTAGAGTCATTAATGTAGAAGTCTGAGGGCGAACGAGATGTCAGGAACATTGAGCTGACTACTGCCTTATTAGAGTCATTAATGTAGAAGTCTGAGGGCAAACGAGATGTCAGGAACATTGCGCTGACTACTGCCTTATTAGAGTCATTAATGTAGAAGTCTGAGGGTGAACGAGATGTCAGGAACATTGAGCTGACTAAGTACCGTGTTAGAGTCATTAATGTGGAAGTCTGAGGGTGAACGAGATGTCAGGAACATTGAGCTGACTAAGTACCGTGTTAGAGTCATTAATGTGGAAGTCTGAGGGCGAACGAGATGTCAGGAACATTGAGCTGACTATTGCCTTATAAGAGTCATTAATGTAAAAGTCTGAGGGTGAACGAGATGTCAGGAACATTGAGCTGACTACGTACCGTGTTAGAGTCATTAATGTGGAAGTCTGAGGGTGAACGAGATGTCAGGAACATTGAGCTGACTACTGCCTTATTAGAGTCATTAATGAAGAAGTCTGAGGGTGAAGGAGATGACAGGAACATTGAGCTGACTAAGTACCGTGTTAGAGTCATTAATGTAGAAGTCTGAGGGTGAACGAGATGTCAGGAACATTGAGCTGACTAAGTACCGTGTTAGAGTCATTAATGTGGAAGTCTGAGGGTGAACGAGATGTCAGGAACATTGAGCTGACTACTGCCTTATTAGAGTCATTAATGTAGAAGTCTGAGGGTGAACGAGATGTCAGGAACATTGAGCTGACTAAGTACCGTGTTAGAGTCATTAATGTGGAAGTCTGAGGGTGAACGAGATGTCAGGAACATTGAGCTGACTACTGCCTTATTAAGTCATTAATGTAGAAGTCTGAGGGTGAACGAGATGTCAGGAACATTGAGCTGACTAAGTACCGTGTTAGAGTCATTAATGTAGAAGTCCGAGGGTGAACGAGATGCCAGGAACATTGAGCTGACTACTGCCTTATTAGAGTCATTAATGTAGAAGTCTGATGGTGAACGAGATGCCAGGAACCTTGAGCTGACTACTGCCTTATTAGAGTCATTAATGTAGAAGTCTGAGGGTGAACGAGATGTCAGGAACCTTGAGCTGACTAAGTACCAAGTTAGAGTCATTAATGTAGAAGTCTGAGGGTGAACGAGATGTCAGGAACATTGAGCTGACTAAGTACCGTGTTAGAGTCATTAATGTGGAAGTCTGAGGGTGAACGAGATGTCAGGAACATTGAGCTGACTACTGCCTTATTAGAGTCATTAATGTAGAAGTCTGAGGGTGAACGAGATGTCAGGAACATTGAGCTGACTAAGTACCGTGTTAGAATCATTAATGTAGAAGTCCGAGGGTGAACGAGATGCCATGAACATTGAGCTGACTACTGCCTTATTAGAGTCATTAATGTAGAAGTCTGAGGGTGAACGAGATGCTACCAACCTTGAGCTGACTACTGCCTTATTAGAGTCATTAATGTAGAAGTCTGAGGGTGAACGAGATGCCAGGAACCTTGAGCTGACTACTGCCTTATTAGAGTCATTAATGTAGAAGTCTGAGGGTGAACGAGATGTCAGGAACATTGAGCTGACTACTGCCTTATTAGAGTCATTAATGTAGAAGTCTGAGAGTGAACGAGATGTCAGGAACCTTGAGCTGACTACTGCCTTATTAGAGTCATTAATGTAGAAGTCTGAGGGTGAACGAGATGTCAGGAACATTGAGCTGACTACTGCCTTATTAGAGCCATTAATGTAGAAGTCTGAGGGCGAACGAGATGTTAGGAACATTGAGCTGACTACTGCCTTTTTAGAGTCATTAATGTAGAAGTCTGAGGGCGAACGAGATGTCAGGAACATTGAGCTGACTACTGCCTTATTAGAGTCATTAATGTAGAAGTCTGAGGGCAAACGAGATGTCAGGAACATTGCGCTGACTACTGCCTTATTAGAGTCATTAATGTAGAAGTCTGAGGGTGAACGAGATGTCAGGAACATTGAGCTGACTAAGTACCGTGTTAGAGTCATTAATGTGGAAGTCTGAGGGTGAACGAGATGTCAGGAACATTGAGCTGACTAAGTACCGTGTTAGAGTCATTAATGTGGAAGTCTGAGGGCGAACGAGATGTCAGGAACATTGAGCTGACTACTGCCTTATAAGAGTCATTAATGTAAAAGTCTGAGGGTGAACGAGATGTCAGGAACATTGAGCTGACTACGTACCGTGTTAGAGTCATTAATGTGGAAGTCTGAGGGTGAACGAGATGTCAGGAACATTGAGCTGACTACTGCCTTATTAGAGTCATTAATGTAGAAGTCTGAGGGTGAAGGAGATGACAGGAACATTGAGCTGACTAAGTACCGTGTTAGAGTCATTAATGTAGAAGTCTGAGGGTGAACGAGATGTCAGGAACATTGAGCTGACTAAGTACCGTGTTAGAGTCATTAATGTGGAAGTCTGAGGGTGAACGAGATGTCAGGAACATTGAGCTGACTACTGCCTTATTAGAGTCATTAATGTAGAAGTCTGAGGGTGAACGAGATGTCAGGAACATTGAGCTGACTAAGTACCGTGTTAGAGTCATTAATGTGGAAGTCTGAGGGTGAACGAGATGTCAGGAACATTGAGCTGACTACTGCCTTATTAAGTCATTAATGTAGAAGTCTGAGGGTGAACGAGATGTCAGGAACATTGAGCTGACTAAGTACCGTGTTAGAGTCATTAATGTAGAAGTCCGAGGGTGAACGAGATGCCAGGAACATTGAGCTGACTACTGCCTTATTAGAGTCATTAATGTAGAAGTCTGATGGTGAACGAGATGCCAGGAACCTTGAGCTGACTACTGCCTTATTAGAGTCATTAATGTAGAAGTCTGAGGGTGAACGAGATGTCAGGAACCTTGAGCTGACTAAGTACCGTGTTAGAGTCATTAATGTAGAAGTCTGAGGGCGAACGAGATGTCAGGAACATTGAGCTGACTAAGTACCGTGTTAGAGTCATTAATGTGGAAGTCTGAGGGTGAACGAGATGTCAGGAACATTGAGCTGACTACTGCCTTATTAGAGTCATTAATGTAGAAGTCTGAGAGTGAACGAGATGTCAGGAACCTTGAGCTGACTACTGCCTTATTAGAGTCATTAATGTAGAAGTCTGAGGGTGAACGAGATGTCAGGAACCTTGAGCTGACTACTGCCTTATTAGAGTCATTAATGTAGAAGTCTGAGGGTGAACGAGATATCAGGAACATTGAGCTGACTACTGCCTTATTAGAGTCATTAATGTAGAAGTCTGAGGGTGAACGAGATGTCAGGAACCTTGAGCTGACTACTGCCTTATTAGAGTCATTAATGTAGATGTCTGAGGGTGAACGAGATGTCAGGAACATTGAGCTGACTACTGAATGTATTAGAGTCATTAATGTAGAAGTCTGAGGGTGAACGAGATATCAGGAACATTGAGCTGACTACTGCCTTATTAGAGTCATTAATGTAGAAGTCTGAGGGTGAACGAGATGTCAGGAACCTTGAGCTGACTTCTGCCTTATTAGAGTCATTAATGTAGAAGTCTGAGGGTGAACGAGATGTCAGGAACATTGAGCTGACTACTGCCTTATTAGAGTCATTAATGTAGAAGTCTGAGGGTGAACGAGATGTCAGGAACTTTGAGCTGACTACTGCCTTTATTAGAGTCATTAATGTGGAAGTCTGAGGGTGAACGAGATGTCAGGAACATTGAGCTGACTACTGCCGTTATTAGAGTCATTAATGTAGAAGTCTGAGGGTGAACGAGGAAGGAGAAGTTGTTGTACACAGAGAGGTTGCCAGCCTCATGCATATTCTGTTGATAGTTGCCTTTTACGACATGCTTGATGGAGAAGTGGTCATTTTCTGTCCTTTTTTCCTTATACGCCCCTGATACCGACACGGGACACATACACAAATACATATATACATACACACAAACACAGACAGACGGACACACTCTTTTTATTTACTTTTTTCAGTCCAGCCGTGAAGCCGTGTGGGAAGCTGAAGCTGTCTCCATTGAGCCAAGTTTGTCACACAGGCTGATGTCAGCCCGTGTTGTTGTATGATTTCTGCGATGTTGTCTATACATTTAGCTCTTGATCTTCCCTGTGCATCAAATCCAGACTTCTACTGTTGTATGCACGTAGCGGTAATTTATTGAGCTCCATTCTCATAAATATCTAATTTATTTGTATGTCTGTTTATCCGCCATTCTACTTTCTAGCTGTCAGTATGTGCCCGGTGTTTCTATCCTGTTCACCCCCAACCACAAGTAAAGGCCTCCTTCCTTCCCCCTCTCCCAAAATACAGAATTACGATTCCCACAAGTATGGCCCCTTTAGCTTAGAATTACTAATAACACAAGTATAGCCCACATACACACAATAGCTGTAACCACAAGTATAGTTCAAATAACAGAATTACTATTATCCCAAATACACACAATAGCTACGAGTATAACCACAAGTATAGCTCAAATAACACAGAATTACTATTATCACAAGTGTAGCCAAATAATACGTAATCACTATTACCACAAATATAGGACAAATTACATAGGATTACTATTATAAAAGTATAGTCGTCCCCCCCCCCCAAAAAAAAACGAAACAAACAAACCAAACAAAAAACACAAAATCACTATTACCACAAGCATAGTTCAAATAACGCATACTTATAAGACTATTTTCCCATGCATAACCCAAATAACACAGAATTATTGTTACTACAAATGCAGCGTGTCTTATTACTACTGTTGTCTTCAAGATAACTCAAAGCGCTGCTACTACCAATACTGATGTTATTACTGCTGCTACAACTGCTGACGATAATTGCTGCTGTACCACTAGTAGTGCTATAATAACGGCAACAACAGAAATAATAACGACATCTATTATCACAACGACATCTACTACAACATACTGTTAATGGTAATGCTACTACTTCTGCTGCTACTGCAACTGATACTACTGTTGCTGATATTGTAACAAGAACTACTGATGCTACTACTACTACTGCCATCAGCCATCACCATAACGAACATTACTTTTGCTGTCGTAACTGCATTTCTTTTGTTACATGATCACTACCACTGTTCATGCCGTTGTTGCTACTATGAAATAAAGAAGATAGCAGTAAGGCTATATATCATAATAATGAGTGCTAACAGAAGTAATCAATGCCAAATTACAAGCCAAAGTCTTTAACAAATTCATGTCAAGCCTTCCAGTCCTATGCCATCAGCTCAATGTCTTTCCAGTGTTTCTTTATCGTTTTCATGTCTACCAGTTTTATAGTGTCGTATATCTGCTGCTGCCTGTGCAGTTTTCCGTTGTTCGTTTAATGTTCGAACATTCCAAGTTCCCAGTCTGATGATTTTCCCAGAAGAAAGAAGGGGAATCAACAGCTCAAACTACTTTCAGTATTCTCTGGGTTGCTCCTAGACTTTTTTTTAGTCTTGTGTAACCAACTGTAATAGTGGCCCAAGTCCCTCAGGGAGCGGAAAATATACAAGAAGAAGCTACCTGTTTTTATCTACAAATAAAGTTCCTTAGAATGTTTGGAATTCTACCAGACAGACTCAAAATTCGTTTATAAGTAATGTTATCAGCTACACCTAACATTCTTTTATAAATAATTCCGTCCATTAATTTTTGTAATGTAAAAAAAAAAAAAAACACAGGCCCCATATTAGTTTCTGGTGTAGTTGGCAGTGGGGTTAGTCATGATTCACACCCTTAGCGAGGCGATGGGGCCATTTTGATAGTCATGGGTTCGATTTCTCGGTCAACCAATCACCTCTGTTACTTTTCTTTGTCTAGTTTTGTACTTCTTTATTTCTCACAAGTCCCTACAACATACCCATTTATGCTTGTTATTTCCCGTCTTAGTTTATGCTTGTTATTTTCCGTCTTAGTTTATGCTTGTTATTTCCCGTCTTAGATTATACTTACTATTTTCCATGAATGTGTTTTATAAAACCAGTTCGCATTTAAAACAGTTAACCGCAAATTTTGACAATATTTTCCGGCAGGATGCGAAACAGATAAAAAAAAAAAGCAGACGAGATTAGCTGTGTTGTTCATACTAAGTTAATGATGTTTCCAAGTTGGCTATACAAGCATTATTTTATAATACAGTCTTTTTTTCCAATTAATAAACATCATATTTGCTATTTAATGGCATTCTTAGCTTTAAAGGACAGACTTGCGCGTGGCTACACCAAAATCACCGACTTTACAACGGCTTCCGTTTAAACTGGAATGCTTCCCGTCTTGGGGAACGGGAAAGTTGGAGCTCTCAAATCCTTAAGTATTCCCGCGAAAATCACAGTCAATTTGCTTGTGTCGGGCTTATCTTCCGTGATCTTGACTTGGCTAATCACGAGGATTTCCTGAACCCACAGCTAACGATTTCTGATGTCTCAAACGCTCCCCCACTGTCTGCTGGACCCGTATCCGACCCAAGGAAGATTAAGGGAAGGTTCTGAGAATAGAAATAGTCCAGGTGAAATGTTTAGGCATGTATTTTTCTTGCTTTTATTAAGTTATGCTGATTTAAGATGGTAAATTTCTTTGTTTCCTTTACCATTTACTTTGTTTCCACAAAATGGAAGTGTAATATTTGCAAGTTAACTTCGGCCCCGGCCGTGAAAAGAAGCGTTTTTGTTGTTTGTGTTATTTTGAATGCCTGTACTCATTCCTTTATTAATCTTTAGCTCCCTATGGAGCAGAGGCTGTCAATAAACGTATTACAAGTCCTCATGTCCTGTACCATCCACTGTGTGTCTTGCCGTGCCTTCCTCATCATTTCTATTTTCGTCTCAGTTCTCATCCCAATGTGTTTGTCGGTCTACCAATGTGTTTGTCGGTCTACCAATGTGTTTGTCGGTCTACCAATGTGTTTGTCGGTCTACCAATGTGTTGGTCGGTCTACCAATGTGTTTGTCGGTCTACCAATGTGTTTGTCGGTCTACCAATGTGTTTGTCGGTCTACCAATGTGTTTGTCGTTCTACCAATGCTTGTCTCACCCTGGAGATTACAGAGCAAGACCTGTCTAGTAGTGCTACCAACAAGATTCCTCAATGTATGTCCTATCTGTGTATGTCCTATCTGTCTGCAGCGTCTTCTCGTCTGTTGAACACTTTGAGAATTGCCATATTGCAGGACAGGAATGTAAAAAGATTTTATTTCCTTGCCCTGATGAAACAAAGATTTCGTTCGTTCTTGCTCCACGGGCACTTGTCTGGTTCTTGTCATCACCAGGTTCTTGGTTGTAGATAGCTATTGTTTCTATTTTTTTGCTGCTCAAGCTAATTCTTTTAGCCGCACTAATACAGAAGACAAAAATCTGGCAGTTGTGATACAAGCCACTAGATTCAGATATCTGGGCACGTTAGTAATATCAGATGGAAGATGCATGTCTGAGCTGAACAATAGAATAATGCGGCCAAGAGCAGTGTTCTTGAAATGAACAGTATTTTCTGCCACAAATCTCTGACAATCGAAGTAAGAAAAGAGTTCTTCATTGTTAAATAGAGCCAATCCTGCCATATTGAAGTGAGTCATGGATAATCGGCAAACAAGCAAGATAATTTCAGGAAGTTCCATAGATGTGGCTTTGTAGAAGAGTTTTAAGAATAGCATAGACAGCTAAAAATAAAACGTCCTAAAAGTGGCCAGTACACAAAGAAAGTTTATTGCTCATGTCAGGAGAAAGCTATCAGCATTCTGTGGGGAATTCTTTCTGGGGTCAATTTATAAGAAGAGAAAAGATGCAATATAATGTGACAACAGGAATGACTGAAGGAACAACAGAGAACGACATAGACACAGATATTGGACTATTTAACATCGAGGCAAACAAAGAAGTCAGTAACAAGTTGTGGAGAAACGTGATCATCTACGCCAAGGAGGCACGTACTTCAAGGAGAAGAAGTCTTCTACTAACTACATCTTACGCAGTAGAACAGGTTCAAGAAAAATTGTCTCCAAGAGTCCAGCAACTATCATCCACCATCCAGGCAAAATCTACATTTACATCAGGGGTGGAAGAACTCGCACTGTCTGTCAGAATTGAAAGACGCGCGCTGTTCTAAAAAGAAAGAAAAGAAGAGAAGGTTCCGCTTGGTCTAGTATTGTCACCCCTCAGTAATCTACTCGCTACAGTAGACATGATGGGATCTCAACAGAGAGTAATCGTACCCTAGGAGGCAGGAGAAGCTGTCAATGTGGGTACAGGAAATATTTTGTAAATAATTATATTATCGTACTGAAATATTCCACAAGTAGAAGTGTTGGTGAATAAAGTTGTGGATTGACAAAGAACTACCAGTCTTGATCTCAGTCAAACTCAAAGTATGAAACAAACTGGAGGCTGAACCTGACATGCGAGTACCTCTTTCAAAACTGAGCCAAGGATAAAACTGTTGATTGACAAGAAACAGAATCAAGTGTCTCTCTAATTTATTTGGCTGTGTTGTGATGAACACTTAACAACTTTATCATACTAAAAATGTTATGTACCGATTGCACTTTTTTTCAAGAAAAAAAAATTATTAATCTGTTTATTCATTTCTTAGGTTGAAATGAAGAACAGTGGGTCGTGTTTTCGATACGGTATTTAAAAAAAAAAAAAAAGAATTCAGACACAGTAACAAGGACTAAGAGTTAATATTAGGTTTAGGAATCTTAAATCTAACCCTAACGACGTGGGCGACTTATACGATGGCATGGAAGAACACGCTCCACTATTGTTCATTTCAACCATTTCTTACATGCATATGCACGGTAAACTCTAGAATTTATTTCCTTTCATATTGGACACAGCTTACGGTAAGGTTTAATAAAAGCCAACAGGGTACGGGGACATAACAAGATTGAGAAACACTGGTTACAATGTTCTCTGCATATGCCGGCATAAGCTCAAGAACTCTGTGTACATGTAGAGCTCAGATCTCTATAGCGTTACTTATTAGTACATTAGGGGATTTGGCAGGTACTAAGATATTAGTACTGGGAAAATTGAGTATTTCACGCGAAACACTTTTGAATACCTATCAGCATAACCCGCGTGTTAGGGGATAGACATAGATTAGCGAAAACGTGAATGAGTAGCGTGAATGACTGAAGGGACCTATGAGTTAATCTACCTTCAGATTACTTCTTAATCTTATGATTCCGCTTTTAAATATTTTAATAGTCATTACTTTTTACGATGTGTCAGTTTTTGTTTTTTGTCACATTTCTGTAAAATGTCAGCTCGTTGTCAACTGTCAAATTTTGTGAACTGTCAGAATTTCTGAAACGTCGACTCTAGAGACTTGCCAAATTACGTAACTTGTTAAGTCCAGGTCTCAGCTTGGATTAAGTACACCGCTCTGGGGAATATTTAAGTTGATCTGACTGATGATAAACTGACACACTTCTTGGACGAGAAAAGAAATGCCATTAAGTTTATATCTGCCAGTGCAAAAGCAATTTGGGGTCATCTGGATGAAGCGCCATCTAAAGAATACAACAACAGTCCAAAACCTATAACCTCGGAAAGAAAGCTTAACAATCTTCGGCGACATATGTTATCTTCACTGTTGCAAAGATTTTGAAATCAGGGACGCAAATAAAAGTAACACACAACAAAATAATAGATGTACAGAATGGACAAAAACAAGGACTGTTTGAAACCAAGGCGAAGTAGGTTCAATTCACATGGTAAACAAAATAATGGACCGCTGGGTGACAATTTGAAATCATGACTCAAGAAGATCTCTTCCCTCCCCCTCTGAGTAGTGCGTCTAGTCTCTGACAACTGCCTAACTTAGTGTGTCTAGCCTCTGACAACTGCCTAACTTAGTGTGTAGATCTATAAAAAAATCTCCAAATACTGCCCTTAAGAAAGCTCCAGCATATTTGTGGCCAATGTTCAAATACAATGAAAGACGCAGTCAACGCTTTAACAAATTGCAAGTGCCCAAGCCTAGGCTTGACTTATTCAAGAAAAGCTTAGCGTACTCTGCTGCTCATATTTGGAATTGTCTTCCACGTTACCTAAGAAACAACCTCAGTCCCTATTCCTACAATCGTAGACTTTTCGAATACTTTTTGAGTTCTGATTACATGCCCCCCTAATCGGATTATCCTTTCTTATAATATCAGCTGCAGGTTCTAATGACGATGTTTGTACTTTTCAACATATGTTATGTCATGCTTATAAATAGTTAATGTTAATATCAGTGTGCTATTTTATTTTACTTTACAACGTTGAATTCCTTGACATTGATATGTAAAATGTATGTGAGAATTCAGTATGACAGGTGAGAGAAAGGAAGGGCAGAATGTGCCAAATTCTCAACCCTTTGAAAATAAAGTTCGTTCTATCCTTTTCATTCCTATTTTTAGAGTGTAAAGGAGATTTTTGGGCCGGAACACTTGTCCGACCGTGGGAAAGGGGGGGGGGGGGGATCTGAATATCAGATTCCCTTTTGTTGTAACGCTCAATATAGAGTTTCCTATCAGCAATACATGCAGTGTTTTAAATCGGCTATTACTAAATTACTCCAAATGTTATTAAACAGTGACGTATCTAGGGGAGAGAGCTTTCGGGTTTCAAACCCCCTCTCCCTGCTTGTTATGACCTCTGAATTTCTCTGCTTGTCTACTTATTGTCCGTGACTCACTTCAATATGTCAGGATTAGCTCTATGAAACACGGAAGAACTCTTACTGTCAGCGACAAAGTTGTATTGGATAAAATATTGTTCAAATATACTGTATCTAAAAAAATGACTTCTTCAGGATGCACAATCAAAGTAAATGGAACCGTTTTAAAACATGTCAATAAAATCAAATACCTGGGCACATTAATAGCAACGGGTGGAAGATGCATCTCAGAACTGAAGAGCAGAATAGCTCAGGCAAAAACAGCATTCTATAAAATGACAAATATTTTATGCAACAATTCTTTGTCAATGGAAGTCATAAATAATGTTCTTCAGTGTTATTTAGAACTTATTCTGACATACGGAAGTGAGTCATGGACAACCAGTAAGCAATTAGGATAAACACTAGAGGCCAAAGAGATTTGGTTTTTTCAGAAGAATGTTAAAAATACAATGGACAGCTAAAGAGAGAAATGAGGATGTCATGAAAGAGAGTAACGCGCAGAGGACGATTATTCCTCATGTTAGAAGGAAGATTATTCCTCATGTTAGAAGGAAGATTATTCCTCATGTTACAAGGAAACAATACACTGTCTTTGGGCATGTTATGGGAATAAGAAACTGGAAAATATCGGAACAGGAAAGATAGAAGGAAGCAGAGATAGAAGAAGACAACGTGAAAAGATATATGACAGTGTGACGTCACGGCATGGACAGAAGTCCATAACAGAATTGATAAATAGTGCTAGAGACAGGAAGTTGTGTGTCGTAGATTTTAGATAGGAGTATTAAGACTAGGGTTGGTCCCTTCAGAATAGGTTGGAATGAGTGATAGTCACAGTGAGAGCTGGTGAAAAAAAAAAAACCACAATAGAATTTCCCACACGTGAGATGATAGAATGTGATAAAGAAGCTGTCTTTGAGAATCGAGATAATCTTCTCTCTCTCACCTATCTTCTACGACCGCTTTTAAAGGCGTCAGACAGTCTACACACAGATATATAGATTAATATATCTCTATCTACTCACGGGCACGCACATACACGTGACGACAGGTCAACACACAGACGTGGGAATCTATCACAATGAATTTATATGTATTTGAACGAGCTGACCAACGCACTGATTTAGTTCAAGAGAGAGATTTTTATTATTATCATTAAAAAAAAAATCTTCTCACAACACCAAAAATACATCAAGGAAAAACATATACAAATAGTCATAAAATTTAAGAAAAATGCTACAAGGATGATATCCCCGTTATGATCTTAGCTCTAGGTTTAGCCCACAGCCCCGTTAAGAGAACAGATGATGGCCCAAAGAGTTATAGATACGTAGGGTTTAGGCTAAGAGTTTTTCTTCTTTTCTCGTAAATGTATGCACAGAGTTGAATAATCTGATTTAGCCTAAGAAGTAAAGAAACTCTAGCAAATAGTAACAAATTCTGCAGGTTAAACAAAAAGAATTAAGACAGTAAATGGGTGACAATCTATAACTGTAAAATAACACTCTGATCTGCGTACACTCATTCATTCAGCCATGGCCATGCAGTTATACTCACAACTTTGCTCGCTGCCTCTGGGAACATACTCAATTCTAGGACCTTCACACAGACCCGAAAATGCAGTCCTTGACCAAGAAATCCCCAGTTCCAAAAGACGTACTAAACTCTCAGGGAACGATTCCTTGGGTGTTCTAATTTTTCGAATGTCTGATTAAGTCACATAAAATATTGTCCAGGCACGAAAGTTAGCAGAGCACAATGTCATTAGCTTTGGTTTCTAGAATTTAAGGAATGTCGGATCGGTGTCTACTTTCAGGAAGTTACTATATTTGGTCGCCACAGTACTAGTCAAACTCTGTCGGAATGTTTCTGATCTTTGCTTGCCACAACGGGCTGAATTGTACTGAAGAGTTATTCTGGAAGAATTAATTCTGGTGCGAAGGCCTCTTACTTCATTTAACTGTTACAGTTCAGGTAATGGAAGTGATTTGTTTCTTCCCAAATAAAGTTCACGTACTAGAACGCTGGTAAAGTTTGGTACCACCGTTTCACTATATAAAAGAAAGAACACATATCAAATAATTTTTACAATATGTACCCACTATAACTTACATTATTAAACCGCAAGTGTACTGCTTGACTTATCATTTAAATTTCCCGTAAAGTAAGTTATATTTAAAAAAAATCATCAATCCCCATGAATTTAGGAACACGTGCGTGTTCCGTCAACATCTCATGAGGTTTCTAGCATTTGTAAGTTAGCTTAGAAAAATATGATCTCGTCTGATTTCTTAGCAGTAAAATTTAACTTCATTATAGCTACATTATTGTTTAGTAAGCTAAGATATAATTTATTCTGCTATCCACTGAAACACGTCACTAGAAAATAATACAGACTATATAAATTAGCACTCTGGACACAGAACTAGTTTAAAATGAGATCGGCGATTTTAACACTAAATCACTTCACAAAATACTAGAGATCTATTATATTAATCTCACCACAGCACTACGGTAACGCCACGACTAGGATAATTCACTAGATAGGTATTTAGAAGCTCGTCACAAATCTGACGAGAACTATGAAATTTGCTATACAAGCTTCATTCGCTAAGCACGTGGGTTCCGTCTACTGGAGATGTTGGAGACTCAAATGAAATCAGATTTCAGCTCCTGGGTGGATATTTGGAAACAGGGGCAAACAATCCCACATTTTCTCAAACTCCTAAATCATCTCCCCTTTCTCATAACAACCACGTAACTAGAAGAGGCTGTCGTAAACTGCCACTTTCTGCGTGTCAGTAGCGAAATCTCAGACAACCTGTCTCCAATGCAGGGCAGTTTTCACACTACAGCTGACCATGGCCCACAGTGAGCGCCGTGTCAGTTTGGGATTTTTCAGACAAATGTCTGAATACTGACCGGTGCAGATGTAAAGTATCACACCTCACCGGGACTTATGCCGAGAAGAAGCTCGCGCGCTCGGTGAGAATGTAGACGATTGTCTACGTCCTATGTTCAGCGAACCGACTTATCACGCCTTCTGACGCCCTGCAGCCCTGACATCTACGTAATATCGTCCTAGCGCGATTCTCAGTTTTGAGAAAGAAACAAGTAAAGTTTAAAAATACTGAAGAAAATATTTTTCGCAACCGAGTGATGCGAAAAATACAGGAAAAACAAGTATGGAAAGAATATAAATGAAAGGATTAGGGTGAGAGAATAGGAAGAAGATGTAGGTAATTTAATGATATAAAGACCCACGTGACATTGTGGAAAGACATGATCTCCTACGCCAGCAGGCATGGTACTTGAAGAAGAAAAAGATCATATCTACAATGAATAAATCAGAGCTGAGAACAAAATGTAAACAATTATTTTAGAAAAAAAAACAAAAAAAAAAAAAAAACAATGTAATATTTTAAGCAACAAGCTGTTGCGAACTCAGGAGCACGTTGGGTTGCTAGTTACACGCTTTTCTGATTAAAAAAAAATAATTTTTGTCGTCATGCTGTCATTATCTTGAAGCATTTGTTGGAAACCGAATCACTCACATCGGCATTATTAATCTACACGTTCGCTCCCAATGGAGCATGGAGCCACCACAGCTGTAGGACCATTTACAGGCTCAAAATAGTCTGTATAAACGCATTTATCTGCTCTTCCAATGGTGACTTCTGCAGCAAATTGTTTTATTGGTTGAGCTTGTCAGTTCCATTGGCAGCATCATATTACTCGTAGTAGTCCTTGATCATGTCGTCATAATCTTTCTTTGTCCCCACATATCCCCAGGGGTACTTTACGAGGCCCATACAGTCAAGCGATTTATTGATCGTTTGCTCTCCTATAACCACATCTGTTTCTGCCATAAAGTTGGCAGCTTATCTCAGGAGTCTCTCGTCGCCATGCAGATTCTCCCTCAAAGAAGTTGGTTAAGGTCATACATACATACATGTGTCCGCTTAATAATAAAAGTGAACTTGCTCGAGATTTCAGATCAGCCCAGCTCAAGAGTTTACATACTTTCACTTACAACTTTGACAACTTCATGTAACAAACACTCCAAACCTATCATATTTCACATTGTACCCACACCATCACAACAACCAAACCGTAGCTCCGTACTGAGCACACATCCGTGTGAAACTTGTTGAGAACTCAGCATTGCACACTAAGCTTTGAGAAGTCACTTGAGCCCCAGACCTGATTCTTTGGCTTTGACCTGGTTGACTGCATGCAGGAGGATCTCACTGTGGACCTAGTGATAGGTAGGGGAAGCTTAGAAGTGGCTCTGTGCAGGACGTGACGATTTCTTGGAAGAGCCCAGAACCAGAGCGCAGTATTTTACCTCTGCTTAGTTTGAGAGCCCCTTTGGATGGCGGGGAATGCACAGTATGCCACACGCTTCTTACTACTACCTTGGGACCAGATGTGACCATCCTTTTAATGCAAGCCATGCTGGAGAAACTGGAGCTAATGACTTCAGCTCAACACGTTTCGGAATGGCGGAAAAGCTACAGAAAAAGCCTAGACCTACTGTGTAGATAATACCAAGGAGTCTTCATCTTGGTGTGGCTGTAAAAGGGCAAGCTGCTCAGCAGCTCTAGTTAAACAACAACAACAACAACAACAACAACAACAACAATCATGAGATTTTAAATTATTTATTCTTGTGTTTGAGGATTGGGAGATCGCCATCATAACACCAATTTTCAAAAAGGGTGACAATCGACAGTGTGGAAACCATAGAGGCATATCTCTTCTCAGTGTCCCTGGAAAAATCTACTCTAGAATCCTAGAGCAGAGACTCCGACGCCTGGCTGAGCCACAGTTGGATGAGGTCCAGTGCGGATTCCGAGCAAACCGAAGTACTCAAGACCTAATCTTCACACTCAGACAGCTGAGTGAAAAGGCCCTTGAGTATAAGAGTGAGATCCATCTTTGTTTCATAGATCTGGAAAAGGCATTTGACAGGGTCCCTTGGAGCAAACTTTGGGACTGTTTGGCAAGGAAGAATATTCCAGCACCTCTGATTCATGCTATACAGAGCTTCTACAAGTCTTGCAGAAATTATGTGAGGACAGCAAACCATAAGTCAGAAGAGTTCAGGACCACCACTGGTGTAAGACAAGGTGATATCCTATCACCTTACCTCTTCATACTCCTTATGGACGATGTCATCAAGGCATGTAAGGAGAGAACAAGAAAGTATTCAGTGGGGTACTGGAAGATGAGACAGGTCTATATTTCAGAGCTGGCATTTGCTGATGATGTTGCCCTGATTGCTAAATCAGAGGCACATCTCCAATCCAACCTGCAAGTCTGGAAGGAAGAGCTGAGAAGAGAGGGATGGTCATAAGCAGCTCTAAAACAAAATCCATGGTGATATCACGAGAAGAAAGAAGACATCAGATTAAGCTGGGAGAACAGGTCCTGGAGCAGGTCGACCACTTTAAATACCTCGGAGCTATTATAGACCAAAAGGGAGGCATCAAAGAAGAGTTGGCCACTCGAAAAGCAGCAGCTGGGAGACTTTTTCAGGCCATAAATCGAAGATTCCTCAGCAAGAGAGAGGTTGGTAAGAAAACGAAGATGGCTGTATACCGCTCCACCTATGTCCCAGTCTTGACATATGGATGCGAGTCATGGGCAATGACTACAACCCATAAAAGCCAGATCCAAACCTCAGAAATGAGGTATCTGAGGAAGGTGGTTGAAGTAACAAGAAGAGACATGGTACGCAACCAGACGATACGTCAAGGCCTAAAATGCCACCCCCTACAGACCCAAGTAGAACAGTCCCAATTAAGATGGTTTGGCCATGTCTGCAGAATGGGAGAAGATCGGCTACCACGACAAGCATGGGAAACAAAGAGCCAAGGATCCAGACCCCGAGGACGACCCATAGTACGCTGGGAGGACAACATTAGACAATCTTTGAAGGACCGAGGACTAGAATGGAACCAGGCCAGGAGGAAGACAGCCGATAGAATAGTCTGGCGCTCTCTCTTCCAAACCTCTACACCTCACGGTAGAAGGGGAACGACTAAGTAAGTAAGTAAGTAAGTATTCTTGTGTTTGTAAGCAGAAGTTTGAATGTTCGTGCGGTTATGTGTCTGATACAATTTGAATTTTGTGTCAGTGCTGTGTTTTCCATGCTTCTCATAAGTGGTCTTGTCTTCATGGGATATCTGATGACTTTTGACCTTTGGTTCTCCATAAAAGTGATAGTTTATGTTCTTCTGTTCTCCATAAAAATTATAACTAATGTTCTTACTTGCTTCTGAAAGTTGCTCGTCGATGTTCTTGTAGTTTTTCCCATAAATGTGTTTGTGCACTTTCTTCCTCCGAGGCTTTTGAAATATGCTGTCAGTCGGGTCGTCCAGAAATTTTACAATGACGTCATATAATTCTGTTGTTTTGGCTTTCAAATGTTTTGTTCGATCTGTGTAGTTCGTTGCAGATGTTGGAAGCAGAATTAGTGTTACTGTAGTTTTTGTCGTGTTCCCTGCTGCTGTAGAATTCAATGTCGGCGTAGATGATGTACTCTTTGTTAGAAGCGTAATGATATTATTTGATGTTGTTGTTATTACTGGGGTTTTAATTCGTCTTGTTGTATCCGACGGCGGAGTAATTGTTAAATCTGTTACAGTGTTCGTTGCTACCGAGATGGACTGTTTCATTACTGATGTTGATGATGTGGTGATGACAGCAACTGGTGGTGTTGTTGTCCTGACAGGCGATGATTCTTCTGTTTCTGATGACACGTTTTTGGTAGGTTTTGTTTCTTCAAGAAATGACGTTTTTGTCTCTTGCTTCAGTGAAGTCGTTACTTGCTCTTTTTGCGATGTTGATGAATCTACCGATGACGCTGTTACTGTTACCGTAGACGCTAGTGTTGTTACTTCTGCTGATGGCGTTGTGACTGCTGATGATGACGTGGTTGCTCGTGTAGTTGTTACTGAGGGTGACGCTATTTGTACGGTTGGTGAAGTTGTAGTTCCTTGCGATGATGCTGCTGTTGGAATAGATGATACGGTTGTTGTAGGTTGTGTTATTGTTGGTTGTGTTGTTGTAGGTTGTGTTGTTGTTGGTTGTGTGATTGGAGTTGTTGGTTGGGTTTTAGTTTTAGTATCCTATATTGAAGTTTTTGTTGGTATGGTGGTCTGTGATGTTGTCGTTGCTGAAGCCGGAGTTGTCGTATATCTTTCAGTTGCTGGAGTCAAAGACCACTTTTCAGGTAGATGTCGTGAGGTGGTGACTAGTTGACTGACGTTATCAGACCTTCCTGTAGAGTTGTCAGATTTTAAATTCGATGTTTTAGACGGGTGTTCTCTTCTGATGGTTGTCATGGACGGGTCTGATGTAGTTGAAGATGTCTCGTTACATACCTCTGTTTCTATGTCTCCGTTCAAAACATCTGTTTGTGTGGTCGCTGGTTGGTTAAATCTCAGTCAAAGTTAAATATAACATTCTATGTTTGTTAAATCTTAGTCAAATTTAAATGTAACTTTCTATGTTTGTTAAATCTTAGTCAAAATATAACATTCTTTGTTTATTAAATCTCAATTAAAGTTAATTACAACATTCCCTGTTTGTTAAATCTGCTTCTTCTTCTTTGATCCTTACCCGCGCCGACTGTCAAAACAGTCAGTGACCATCCCGCCTGGTGGCGTCTTGTAAGGCAGCAAAAAACTGCTTCCACTTTGTTTGGTCGGTGGCCATCCTTTGTACAGTGCCCAAGCTCTGGTTCATTCTTTGCATCTCGGCCTCAACAGTTCTCCACCAAGTTGTTTTTGGTCGGCCTCTCTTTCGCTTTCCTTTGGGATCCATAACATAGCTGTTCTTGTGATGGCATCGGGGTCTCTTTTGAGGACATGGCCAACCTAGGTATGTAAACTCCGTCTGTTCCAAGTGATGGAAGATCAAGTAAAGAAATCAAGACAAGACTTGAGATGGCCTCAGCTGCCATGACAAAGTTGAATGTGATCTGGAAAAGTAACATCAGTTTTCCTGTGAAGATCAAATTATACAAATCACTTGTATTATCTATTCTCTTGTATGGGTGTGAGAGCTGGACACTCACTGCAGATACGGAGCGAAGGATTCAGGCTTTCGAGCATAAATGTTATAGAAGAATTTTGCGCATTTGCTATAAAGAGCACAAAACAAATGTCTATGTTAGAGAGAAGATAAACACCTATGCAGGCCACCAAGAACCACTTTTGTCAATAGTGAAACATCGAAAGCTTGCCTGGTTTGGGCATGTAACTCGTCATGACTCCCTTTCGAAAACGATCCTTCAGGGGACAGTCGAAGGTAAACGGAGAAGAGGAAGGCAGAGAAAATCCTGGGCTGATAACATCAAAGAATGGGCAGGACACGGTTTTTCCACACTTGTACGCATTGCTGAGGATAGAGAGCGGTGGAGGACCCTGTCTGCTGATGCTTCCACCATGGCACCCCTACGACCCATGACGGGTTACGGGCTGAGATGAGATGATGAGATTCCTATGGGCTCCCTCTCAAGATTCTCCTATGATTATATTATTATTATTATTATGATTGTTGACTCTGCTAGGGAATTAACTAAATTATCTACCAACAAGAACTTGAACTCAACTTAAATAATTAAGTAAGTCTGCTGGTAAATATTTACAATTTATTTTTACAGTTCTTATTTTCTTTTTGAAAATCTTTAACGAAAAACAAACTTCAATTACAAAATTAAATAAACATGCACTTGAAAATTGTTCAACAAAATTTTTCAAAGGTCTCTGAATTCGTAGGAGGTTATCACTGGATTGACATCACTCTTGTAGAATATCTAGGCTATATCTTTATATTACTGTTCTTTCACTGTCCTTTTATTTTAAGTTATCACTGGCTATAACTATGCCCCAACATGGGTCATCATTTGATTACTGTCTATATTCTTGGAGTGACTGGCATTCTCTACACTGACCTTGTTTTTCACTCATCTGTAGAATGAAGCTGGTTCCACTTTGGTCCTGGGAGTAAAGTTAATGATCTTCCTCCAGGCAGTAGGTACTAGCTGATTGGCCCTCTGAACTCAAAAGGCACTTGCATCAGGAGTTCCGTCAATAGTGGATGACTTTATTATGTGTAGTTGGGTTTACAGGATATAACTGTGATGGACGAATTCGGCTGACCCTGAACTTTGTTGTAACTTCTTGTAAAAACGTTTATTCTTTCACGTGGATTCATTAGCTATGAAACTGTTCCACAGAGGGCAAACACGTTTGCTGATTGATATGCGGAAAGTTTACCTATCGTTGATTCTGGTCATCGCATTGATTTAAGGAGAGATTAAATCACGCCCACTAACATCTCTTGAACAATCATAGGCAGTTATTTAATTAACTTGGCCAGTGGGGGGCGTCGCCAGAATCAAACAGATACAGCGACCAAGATCAAAGAGACGAACTGAGGGATTTTAGGGGAGACTATCGGCGTTATCAAAGACAGTAGTGGTCCCTGATACGAGACGCAGTTGCTTGCCGCTAATTTCGCGTCTCGGTGTCAATCGTAGAACCGAGCGAACGGGGAAACCGAAACGGGCAGCAGCGAACGGAGATACGAAGACCAGGGTGCGGTTTCTTCTCTTGATTTGGCGGTCAGATCCCCAAAAGTTCGTGAGATCAAATAAGCTGTCAAGTTTATCATGTCCCACTCAACTTACATTCCATTTTAGCTAAATAGACCATGAAGACTAGACACGTTATCACTCGCTGGCCAGACCTTTACAGAAGCACTAGCTTTATTGAAATCTTGTTATAGATTTTCCCCTGGATTTTATATATATATTTGCAGTGTTTTCTATTCTGTGCAAAGCGGTAATATATATTGCGTAAAGTGATCAGTGGTCTAGTTCATTCATTCTATTTCAATGGATTTTGTGTTAATTTAAATCTATTAAATTAAACCATCTCAATAGTTCCAGTTGTAAATATAATGATCTATCTATTATATTATTTCAAAAGATAATAGATGCTTAAATTAACTTTTAAAGTCGCGAAGGAATTTATAATTAATAAATTCAGTTAAGTCCTAGATTTATAGATGTGTTTTAACCACTAGAATTCGCGCAGTGTTTATTAAATACATAATTAAATACTCGAGTGTATTATAGGCTTAACGGGAAATTTATCGCGCTTGATTTTTCGGTATGTTACATGTCTTTTTTTCTTTCACACAGAGTGATCGTACCTGCGGTCCCAGCTAAATAAAGAAAGAAATAAAGAAATCATCCTATAAACTTCCAGTCATATTGAAGAAACATTTCTTTTAAAATATAATCTTGTGGCGGTCCTTGCGACCTAGCTGTCAGAATTAAATGAAATAAAGCCAACCCAAGAACATTTTAAAGAATAATCATCAAATTACCCTTACAAACCTGTAAGATAAACTGGAAGGTACTCATCGCCAGTAGCGATATTATATTTACTGTTTACTGTGAGAGAGTACATATTTTCCTGACTGTGACAGCCTAGTTTTTTTTTCCCCTCAATTGGATTTAATAAAACTATCATCACGCATTGAAGGAATTTTACCATAGCGGAGGATTAAAAGAGACCATTTCATTTTCACCCCTGTGCCGAACTGTGTTAGTACCATCCCATAGACTCCTTTTATATATATAATAAAAACACGAGAACTCTTAGTCTTCAAGTCTTGCGATAAGTGAGAATATTTGTTACCAACAAACCCTCGCAAACATCTGGGGCGGGACATCGAAGGACTAGACAGTTCATATGTCGGAAGAGTACTTGCTGTTTTTATATACTTTTTATGGATCGTCTGAGGCTGCATTCGGTAAGTGTGTGAGTATATGAGTGTGGATCCTCACGCGTGTGTATGAATGACAGGAAATTTAATCGTTTTCTTTTGTAAACCTGTTGTTAACTTTCTTGCCTAATAATATAATTTTTCTGTATTCCCTGCATTGTTCCTTTAAGGGGGAGATGCTAATTGGTTAACTCTGTTAAAAAACCCCCTCCTTTCCATTTGCTTAGTAAAGGGAAGAACAGCTGGGAAGAACAGTTCCTTTTTTCTATCACCTATACCTAACTTTGTAACACCTCTTTCAGAGTAATTAACTTCACTGTTAGGTTAACGTACCCATGTTCCTGATATTATCTATCTCTGGACTGGGTTTATCTTTGTCTAATCAGCGGGAAGGGCTTAGTCGATACCAATCTTCTTCACCCCTCCCAAATTTGTTATTTGCATTTGTGTACTTATGATAATTTATATAATACCTGATATTTGTTAGTGATTGATGTTTAAAGTGAATAAAATCACATAAACTCATTTAGTTCTGTGTGTTGGATATACCCACAGCCCAACATTTCCCCTATTCGTTTAATATAGTTTGTATCTACATCGTCTGTGTGTGTGAAAAACACCAAATCGGTGTGCGCGCAGAAGCGTGTCTGGAAAACTGGCAAATAATTGTTTGACCAGGAGAGCGGAAGAGAAGATTGAGAGAAGCGATTTGTCGTAAATAAGTCTGTCTTTACTCTCCTCCAGCACGCTGTGAAGCAACTATTTAATATCTACATTTTCTATCACTGAGCTTTCCATCATCATTTTCCACTCTAAACCGGACCACTATTTCTAAGACTCTTTTCTCTCAAAATAAATTTACGACAATATTTGGCTGGCTCGTCCAGGATTATTTTGAGATACATTTGATGCACACATATTTGTGGGCTGGTTCTGGGATCTTGAGCTACATTTGAGGCAATCGTATAGCCGGGTTAAAGATATTTTGAGTCTGATTTAGTCTGGGTCTAACTAGGTAGAGTGTGAATGATTTGTCTTGTGAATTAGGGAAATAAATAAATAACTACACCCCTAGACAAACGTTCTTTAAGTATTTGGGTTGTCCACACAGCATATTTACAGGTTGTTTTCTCTCCACAGCAGTAGAAAGTACAGATAAACAAAAATATTTGCTATTTTAATTATCCTCTGGCGGAGATAATTCAATTTCTTTCTTTATAAGAGTTGCTGGGATTGCGTGATTGTTTTACAGTCACTAAGGTTTTTGAAGTTAAAAAGAGTTGAGCTTAGCTAAAGACGGATTGTTCTGATTTTTAAAAATTAAGTTAACAACGTCTCATCTCAATAATTGACTTTAGGGACGGAGTTTGTTGTCAGAGATTTAAAATTTAGGGGAAAAAAAATATTTTTTTTTTCCTTTTAAATTGTTTTAATTTAAATTTTTCTCTACTGTTAGTAAAAGTAGATTCTTTTCCAGTGTAACTTACCATTTAGTGGCATAGTCGCTTGCGTTTAGAGCCTTAATTGCCAGATAATAGCAGCGATAAGTTTGCACAGTACAGGTAGGAGGTAACTCTAGTAAATTTTTTTTTACTTTTGTTTTTCTCGTAGCGGCTTTGAGTTTTTCCCCTTCTTGTTCCATCTTACTATTCTCTAGTCTTAGAAGCATCCAGTTCTTTGACAATGGCTGAGAGAATTAGGATAAGATCCATTTTGAGACAGGAAGCGAAGGACTCAGGACTAGACACAGAAGCTGCGAATCTGTTTATCAACCAGGAATTTCAAAGGTATGACGCGGAGGAAGAGAGGGCAGAAGCTAGGAAGAAAGAAGCGGACGATCGTCAATTGGAGCAGAAGAAAATTGAGGCAGAGATGGACGCCCGCAGGGAAAGAGAGAGAGACAAGGAAAGACAGCATGAATTAGCGCTCAAGGCTTTAGAGAGTCGGAGTGCCTCTACTTCAAATAATGGAGAGCCGTCTTCGCCCCAGTCTCAAACAATGGATCTCTCCAGCACTCAGTCTGCCCAATTAACTGCTATGTCGTTTTCTTTAGAATCTTTTCCTAGCCCTAACGAAAAAATTGACAGCTATCTAGAAAAATTCGAGAGACTCGCGAATCTTTATGGGTTAGAGAGTACCCGCTGGGCGCTCAAACTTTCAACGTCACTGAAAGGCAATGCTTATGACGTGTACACAAAACTGGGACCGAATCAACATGATTATGACCTGTTGAAGAAGGCCTTACTACAGCAGTTTGAGATGACTGCCCGAAAGTTTCTGCAGTTGTTCAGAAACAGCCGAAAAGAGAGCACGGAAACATTTCCCCAGTTCTCTTCACGTCTCACGGGTTATCTGACAAAGTGCATTGAATTATCTGACCTACCTCTTTCATATGAGGGACTCCTCGAACTTGTTCTTGTGGAGGAGATAAAATCCACTTTGTCGAATGAAACTCGTAGATTTTTGGCTGAACAGGGGGCAGTCAGGCTTGAAGACATACTCAATAAAGCCGAACGCTATAGCAATGCAATGGCCGAACTTCCCAGCACTAAACGTAAACCCACCGATGAGCCATCTCGAAAACAGAATCTAGAGTAGGCATCCTATTCTTCCACTTCCTCTCAACATTATAACCAACGAGATAACAATACCCAGAAACCTCCCCAGGAAAAATCGAAATTCTACAAAACCCGATACCCCTCCAACAACAATTCTGATCAACCCACCAAGCCTACGTGGCAGCGCGGCCACCAAGGTCAAGGAAAAGGGAAGACCCCTACACCATTAACGTCTGATCAGGGCAAACAAACCGGTTCAAACCGCGTTGGATGTTTGCATACAGCCTCGAAAGGTAGAGTCAACGTCAGTGATTCTCAACCTGAGGGAGACCGACCCTCAACTCGAGGAACTGTAATTTTGAATGGTACCTCAACTACTTGTCTCTTTGACACTGGATTAAGTTTTAGTTGTATTGTTGCTAGACACCTAGTCAAACCAGGTCAGGAGACAGAGGAAACCGTCAAACTTAGTGGAGTTTTCAGGAGTGATGCACCCAGGACGCTTCCTATCGCACTGGTAGAAATACACTCTGACTTTGTCAGAGGAGTTATTAAAGCGGCCATAATGGATGATCCGATCAACCCAGTTATCCTGGGATGTAGATATGTGTTCATTGGGAGACCTAAGGAGCCGATTGTGGCAGCGGTAACCACAAGAGGGCAAGCCAAGAAGGGGAGGGAGCCTGCGCCAAACTTGTTGCCGAATGAACTGAAGGAGGCGCAACAAAAGGACCCTACTCTGGCGCCCTGCTTTAAAAAACTGCCCATGGCTAAGGACCCCAGACACAACGGAGACATCTTTTCTAAGGATGGTGTATTGTATCGTAGAACGGGCAACCCGGACACGGGGAATAACCAGCACCTAGTACCGACGCAGTACAGAAACCAGATCTTAGAAATGGGGCACTCTCTTCCCTTTAGCGGACATATGGGACAAAACGCCACTATTCAGCGAATAAAAAACCACTATTGGTGGCCAGGAATGAACTCTGACATTGTCAGGTATGTGAAATCCTGCGCCCAGTGCCAACGGGTAGCACCCAAGCACTTGACACCCCCAGTACCTATGGGGCAAATGCCAATAGTAGGGACTCCATTTGAACGGGTTGCTGTCGACATTATTGGTCCTCTGGAAAAGACCAAAAGAAGGAACAGGTTCATCCTGACCTTAGTTGACACTTGCACTATGTGGGCCGAAGCCGTACCGCTACCATGCACTAATTCCAAGCATGTCGCAGAAGCCCTTGTGCAAATTTTTACACGGTTGGGATTCCCTCAACAAGTTTTGACGGACAATGGATCCCAATTCCGTAGCCTGTTAATGGAGGAGATCTTTAAGATCTTGAGGGCCAAACATATCCACACAAGTCCCTACCATCCGGCCGGAAATGGGCTCGTGGAACGTTTTAACGGTACCCTCACCATGATGTTACGTAAGCTGGGTCAGGAGAAACCGGAAGACTGGGACCAATATATATCGGCTGCCTTATTCGCCTACCGAGAGGTACCCCAAGCGTCTACGGGTTTTGCGCCAGCTACACTTTTATTTGGCAGACCTATTAAGGGGCCACTAGAAGCCTTACTTCGGTCCCTGACAGACCAGAAGGCTGACGAGACAGTCGTCTCTGCAAGCAAGTACGTATCTGAGCTTAAGGAAAGGCTAAAGCTAGGATGGGATCTAGCTACTACCAACCTTAAGAAAGCCCGCGCTAAAATTACTAAAAGATACAACAAAGCTGCAAAAGAGAGAGAACTACAACCAGGGGAGAAAGTCCTATTGCTACTTCCAACCGGAAGCAATAAACTTCGCATCGGATGGCAAGGACCGTTTACCGTCCTTAAAAAGATCTCACGTACCAACTACAAGATCTCCATCAAAGGAAAGGAGAAGGTCTTCCACATAAATCTGCTAAAGAAATATTTGGAAAGACCGGTGCCATCCTCCGAGCATCTCCTGGCTGTCGCCATAGCAACGGAAGACGAGGAAGATGATGATGGTTGCATGGAGTATCCATTGCAACCCACAGAATCCTTTAAAGATGTCAAGTTCGGCGACAATCTCTCACCAGAACAACAAACAGAAACCAGGGCTCTACTAAAACAGTACAGTGCAGTCTTAACGGATGTACCTGGTCGAACAAATCTCATTCAATTTGATATGAAATTAACAAACGAGACCCCTGTTCAAACCAGAGTTTACCCCATCCCGTACGCTAAAGCTGATGCACTACGCGGAGAAATAGACAAACTGCGTCAGGCAGGAATTATCAGTGAGTCTACATCTCCTTACAGCTCGAGTGTAGTGCTGTTGCAGAAGCCCAATAAGGAAGTTCGGCTGTGCATTGATTACAGGTTGCTAAACACGGTAACGGAATTCCAGCCCGAACCTCTCCAAACTGTTTCTGAGTTGTTCACCAAGCTCAGCAAAGCAAAGATCTTCTCCAAGATTGACCTCAGCAAAGGTTATTATCAAATACCAGTCAAGGAGGAAATTAAACCTTTGTTAACTTTCAGCACTAGTGAAGGACATTACACATTTAACGTGATGCCGTTCGGTTTGCATAATGCACCAGGAGTGTTCACCAGGATGATGAGGAAGCTTCTACAACCTTTGCAAAGTCCCCATATCCATAATTTCATGGATGACATCTTAATTGCATCGGAAACCTATGAAGAACATATTGCTACGGTTGCTATGCTCCTCAGGAGACTACAGGAAACGGGTCTCACAGCCCGACCTAGCAAATGTCTCATAGGGTTTGAACAGTTAGACTTCCTGGGGCACACTATTTCTCACGGATGCAGTTGGCCTATTAAGAAGAACGTGGAGAAAATAGTGGCAGCAAAAAGACCCCGAACGAAGAAAGACGTACGTTCCTTCACATCGCTATGTGCATACTATCAGAAGTACATCCAGAACTTCAACGGACTGACGGCACCTCTGACTGACCTCACAAAGAAAGGTTGTCCTGATAAGGTCATATGGGATCAAAAGTGCGAACACGCGTATAGCACTTTGAAAGGACAGTTGTCTGCATACCCCATTTTGAGGTTGCCTGACCTCAAGAAACCTTTTGTACTGAGAGTCGACGCGTCAGGTCAGGGCATCGGGTCAACACTGCTTCAAGCCGATGACAGTGACCTGAACATGCTATTTCCAGTTGCCTATGGCAGTCGGAAATTAAATAAAGCGGAACGGAACTACAGCGTAGTTGAAAGGGAATGTCTTGCTCTGATTGACGGTATCAGACGCCATCATGAGTTTCTTTATGGTACATCTTTCACGGTGCAAACAGACCACGCTCCGTTAGCATTTCTTGGTGCCAATAAAGAATTTAACGCAAGGATCATGCGTTGGGCGCTTCTTTTAAGCGTTTATTCTTTCAAAGTGGAATATATTCCGGGAAGACAGAATGTCGGGGCTGATTTCCTGAGTAGAAACTGGACTACAGAGGAAGAGGAGGAAGGTGAAGATACCAATCATCCAAAAGTTACCGATCAGGGCAGCTTCATCGTCATAAATCAAACATGAAAACACGTTTTCACGTCTCAAAAGAGGGGACGATTGTGATGGACGAACTCGGCTGACCCTGAACTTTGTTGTAACTTCTTGTAAAAACGTTTATTCTTTCACGTGGATTCATTAGCTATGAAACTGTTCCACAGAGGGCAAACACGTTTGCTGATTGATATGCGGAAAGTTTACCTATCGTTGATTCTGGTCATCGCATTGATTTAAGGAGAGATTAAATCACGCCCACTAACATCTCTTGAACAATCATAGGCAGTTATTTTAATTAACTTGGCCAGTGGGGGGCGTCGCCAGAATCAAACAGATACAGCGACCAAGATCAAAGAGACGAACTGAGGGATTTTAGGGGAGACTATCGGCGTTATCAAAGACAGTAGTGGTCCCTGATACGAGACGCAGTTGCTTGCCGCTAATTTCGCGTCTCGGTGTCAATCGTAGAACCGAGCGAACGGGGAAACCGAAACGGGCAGCAGCGAACGGAGATACGAAGACCAGGGTGCGGTTTCTTCTCTTGATTTGGCGGTCAGATCCCCAAAAGTTTTGAGATCAAATAAGCTGTCAAGTTTATCATGTCCCACTCAACTTACATTCCATTTTAGCTAAATAGACCATGAAGACTAGACACGTTATCACTCGCTGGCCAGACCTTTACAGAAGCACTAGCTTTATTGAAATCTTGTTATAGATTTTCCCCTGGATTTTATATATAAATTTGCAGTGTTTTCTATTCTGTGCAAAGCGGTAATATATATTGCGTAAAGTGATCAGTGGTCTAGTTCAGTCATTCTATTTCAATGGATTTTGTGTTAATTTAAATCTATTAAATTAAACCATCTCAATAGTTCCAGTTGTAAATATAATGATCTATCTATTATATTATTTCAAAAGATAATAGATGCTTAAATTAACTTTTAAAGTCGCGAAGGAATTTATAATTAATAAATTCAGTTAAGTCCTAGTTTTATAGATGTGTTTTAACCACTAGAATTCGCGCAGTGTTTATTAAATACATAATTAAATACTCGAGTGTATTATAGGCTTAACGGGAAATTTATCGCGCTTGATTTTTCGGTATGTTACATGTCTTTTTTTCTTTCACACAGAGTGATCGTACCTGCGGTCCCAGCTAAATAAAGAAAGAAATAAAGAAATCATCCTATAAACTTCCAGTCATATTGAAGAAACATTTCTTTTAAAATATAATCTTGTGGCGGTCCTTGCGACCTAGCTGTCAGAATTAAATGAAATAAAGCCCACCCAAGAACATTTTAAAGAATAATCATCAAATTACCCTGATAATGTTGATATTTAGTTGGATATAATATATGTTGATAAAGTACACCAGAACACTCCTAGGCGGGAAGACAGGCGTCTATCATCATCAGTTGACAAGATCCCTATGGTGTTGCCTGCCCCACTGTAGTGTATGGAATGTCAACTTGACCTACGCAGTGTTGTGTAGACATGGATGGAGTGTATAATGTGCGAATGATGATAAGGGTTCGTGTTGTTGACAAATGTTCTCTTCTCACACTCATGTATGACCGGAAGTCATCGACACCAACGACTGTGTACCTTTTCTAAAGTTTAATTGGACGTACACACTCGACAGCACAGATAGTGACAAATCACAGGTTGCCATAATACATCATAGTACAGTGGACAAATGGTCTTGCAATGTTACATGGGCACTCATGTAGAATAATGGTATAATGGACTGTCAATAGCCAAGCACTCAGTATCGCCCATACATATATCATCTGACGTCACTGACTGAGCACGTCAGCTTGTAAACAATATTTCAGATGACTTCTAAACCTAATCTCGTTTAGCAACGATTCTTCAACATAATGTTCAGCACATATTTTTCCATATAATAATATTGAACCGCTAACAATGGGTTCTCATGTGTAGCAGTGATCTCTGGACTGATCAAGCGATAATACGGGCATCCCTTTTCTCTTCTTGAAAGTCCTACATGTTTTGGTTCCAAGATGGCTCCACTCGTGAACTGTCACTCACGTTTGAATACAGATAATGAATCTGTTCTAAAGTTAGTCATTCATACAACATTTCGTTGCTCTGTAGATTTGGTCATGAACAATAGACTGCATTCTACAGAATATAGTGCTGCTAGGAATCGAAGTCGTTTTTCATCGAGTCAAATATATTCTCTTAAACATTCAAATCGTAATTATCGACAATGGTGGCTTCGATCGAGAGTTCATAAGAGTATCTTTGATTACCTTGGTAGAGGGAATATGAAACTGCCATTCCTTGGCAAGATGAATAAACACTGGGGTAAAGCATACACGATAGGTCTAGACGACTATCACTTTCCCCAAAACCACTGAGATCACTTTTTCAAGGCATCAAGCCGACATAGCAAAACACACACAGTCCCTATCAGGACGAAGCCAAATCACACCCCTCAAGCGACACATCCGCCGAATAGCCTTTGACCTCTCTAGAGACAACAGAACATATAGTTCGACTTAGATATGTAAAGATATACAGATATAAGACAGACTTGTCCTACTCAGACAAACAATACACATAAATTCAGGCCATAGATATTCTGAAGCAAGAACAATCTATTATTACCCAAACAACGAATAAATCGCAGTAAAATGTATTTATCCGCGGAGTTCAAGGGAAGTAACTCAATAATGACTTTCCCTTAAGCACTCAAAAATTACCTATGTATAATATTGTAAGATATCAAAGACTGCACGTAACAGTCTTACCACACCTCCCGGGAAAAAAAAAAATGGAACATTTTTTTTTTTTTTTGAAATACATCTAGGAGCAACGTACAATAGGCTCACAACGCATGAATAATGCGCAGATGAAAATATCAGGAATACCTATAACGCCTAATATGAGGCTAAGTCGACTTATGGAGCGACTGGTGAGAATGTGTCTCATAAACTGAGAGAAATTATTTCTCTACAAGTATATTTTTCCAGGAAGGTGTCATCAAAGTATAATACAATTCTGGCAATTACACAATGCCTAAAAAATTCATATCATCACTACGTATTAGATATCTTAAATTTATGATTTATGAAGAAAAAATCATCAAAGCACAGCGGTGAATAAACATACATGAACCGCTATGTAGTGATACAATCATTATATTATTAAATTACAAATGTGTATCTATCATGATATAGAAAAGGAACTACTATAGAACTAGACATATCAAGAAGTCTAAGCCCTAATAGTTATGTGGAATCATGTGGGCATCTTGACAGAATGTCTGCCATCACATTATCTGATCCCCGAATAGCTCGCACAGAGAAATGAAAAGGTTGAAGAGCAATTGCATATCGAGTAGACCTCGAGCTCTTCAAATTCTTACTCTGTATAGCAGTAAGAGCTTTTTGGTCTGTTTCTACTATGAAATGTGCGCCTAGAAGGAATCTCTGTAGTTTGAGGATCGACCAAACCATAGCTAATAGCTCACGGTCTAAAACCGAATAATTCCTTTCTGCCGCATTAAGTTTTCTGGAAATATACATTACAGGATGCAGAGTTCCAGAGTACTCTTGCATTAGTGCCGCTCCAATCCCAGTGGATGAAGCGTCACTACGAAGAACGAATGTCTTATCTTTAGTGGGTAGCACTAAAATAGGTGGTGTTGAAAACAGTGTTTTAATCTTATCCAGAGAGCATTGGCATTCCTGAGACCAGTGGACCACATTAGGCGAACCTTTCTTTAGAAGTGTTGAGAGAGGTGCCATGATAGAGGATAGATTCTGAATGAATCTGCCATAAAATTGAATAAGACCTAACAGACTTCTCACCTGTTTTTTAGTCTTAGGGATTGAGATGTTAAGTATCTTACTAGTATTATGGTCCTCTGTCTTTAGGAAACCATGACCAACTCGGTGGCCTAGGAAAGAAATTTCGCTAAAACCAATATAGGCTTTAGAGGGTTTCGCTGTCAGGTTGTGCTCACGCAAAGTAGACAGCAATTCATCTAACCCTGAATAGTGATCTTCCCAAGTATCGCTGAAAAGACAGATGTCGTCTAGATATGCAATGACATCTGACCGATAAGATAGGATTCGGCGCATCATGCGTACGAACGTAGCTGGTGCGTTCATAAGACCGAAAGGCATAAAATTCCATTGGAACAAACCTCTAGGTGTTGAAAAAGCCGTGAGAGGTTTGGCGCGTTCAGATAAAGGAACTTGCCAATATCCCTTAGACAAATCAAGTTTAGTGAAAAAATGAGATTTGGAGAGTCGAGTAAGTAGCTCTTCCAGTAAAGGCATAGGTTCGGCATCGAACTTCGTTACTTGATTCAATTTTCGATAGTCAACGCAAAGACGTATGTTATTGTCTTTTTTACGCACAATAACCATCGGCGAAGAATACGCAGAGGTGGATGGTTCGATTATTTTCAAATCTATCATCACATCCAACTCTTTCTCGACCTGTGCTTGGAAATGTATAGGTATAGGATAAGGTCTAACCCTAATAGGAGTATGGTCAGTTAGCACAAGGTCATGTTGAATGACATTAGTTTGTCCAGGGATGTCAGTGAGTACATCCTGAAATGTTTGCAACATAGTTGAAACTTGTCGCTGTTCTCCTAGAGACAAATCAGGAGAGACAGTAACGTTCTTCCATGATTCACTGGAATGAAGTGGGATCATTGGAAGAGGAAGATTTACATCTGAAAAACTTGTTTCCTCATCCTGTATCACGGACAGTGATGAGTAATGACCATGTGGTACTGGAGAATTGTCCGTTGCTTGGAAAATGGGTTGCAAATAATCCGGACGTTCATGGAATTCAGTAAGCATATTGATGTGGAAGGTTTTATGCTTCCCATCAATATCGACAATATAGTCGACATCGGAAATTTTCGATATTATATCGTACGGACCTTTCCAAGAAATAAGTAATCTGTTTTCCCTACAAGGTAGTAATACAAATGCTTTGTCACCAGGACAAAGTTGTCGTAAGCATCTCTTCTTATTGGCAAATTGCCTTGCCTTCTGTTTCGCAAATTCAGAAGAAGAAGTTGCTAATTTGCATGCTTCGATAATCTTTTGTCTCAACGCGATGACATATTCGTAGGATGACTTTGTGTCATCGTCAATATTGTCAGATGTTATGAGATCGTGAAGCAACGACATAGGGCCACGCGGACGCGCGCCAAAGACGAGTTCAAAGGGAGAAAATCCCGTATGTTCATTGGGTACCTCTCTGTAAGCGAAGAGGGCCGCAGGTAAAACTCTGTCCCAGTCTTGAGGATGATCCTCAGTTATCTTCCCCAGTAAGTTTTTAAGTGTTCTATTAAGGCGTTCGACCATACCATTAGACATTGGATGGTAGATACTACTTAAAGATCTATCTATCTGCAGGGTAGACATTACTTGAGACATGGTATCTGATATTAGTTGGGTGCCATGGTCTGACAATATCTCTCCGGGGAACCCCAGACGAGAAAATATAAGCCAAAGAGCATCTGCAATATCAGCAGTAGTAATGCTCTTCAGAGGAATAGCCTCTGGCCAACGTGTGCACATATCAACACACGTCAAGATAAACTGATGTCCTCTGGCAGACTTGATCTTAAATGGACCAATAATGTCTATGGCCATTTTTTGAAACGGCCGAATAGGAATGTCCGCCGCCTGAATGGGTGCAGCATGCCGTGGACCTTTGGATTTAACTTCCTGACATACTTTACAAGATCGACAATAAATCCGTATGTCCTTGTTTACCAATGGCCAAAAGAAAGCCGCAAGGACTCTTGACTTAGTACGGGAAAAACCCATGTGTCCAGCACACTGAGAGTCGTGAGCGTGCTGCAAAATTTTAACTCTCAAATTCTTGGGAACCAGGATTTGAGAATGACTTGACGTAATGGAGTCTTGAACCATACGTACAAGTACGCCATTCTTCTTTGTAATCCACGATTTACGACTTGTGTCCTTATTCGGATCACCTTTAGTTGCAAGAATGAAGAATTTCTTCAGAGTGGGATCATCATCTTCTTGCTGTTTTATAAACGAGTCACGAGAAATTACCAAGGGATTATCTTGGTTATGCACTTCATTATCTTCAGTAGATGAAGTTTGAGGCACATTAAGAGCCTGAGCTCTAGTGACTACAGCGTTAGCAATCTGCATGTTTTGCCTTTCCCACGTGGAAATTTGTTGCGGAGTGCATTCCTTGACTCCATGAATGCGACCGATGATGAGGTCAGCGATCGGATTCGGAAGAAGACATGCGTGTACATCTCCTGTAAAGAAAGGAGTAGCAATCCTAATGATAGCGGTAGAGTATTTCTCTAATGTGCCGCCAAATGTTACACATTTGACTACTTGTCCAGTGGCACGGGAAGGATCTACGAGTGACTGCCTAACACCAATTGTGGTGCATCCAGAATCAAATAGCACAGAGACTGGATTGTTATTCACTAAACCCTTATGTAAGACAAGAGACCCTCTTCCATCATGCGCGACTGATGCTGGAAGAGCAGGGAGAGGATGGCCACAGCTTAAAGTAGACACTGTGGTTGGCTCAAATAACGTTTTGCATTGGGGGCACTGAGATGCTCTCCCAAAATCAAAAGCGGCACATGCCATATTACTAGCATCATTATTATCTTTACTCTGTTTATAGGCTTCATGGGACTCTTGTTGTGCAGAGTTTGCCTGAAAATGTGGTTTATGTCTTTTGTATTGAGATCTACCTCGGTTATTATCACCTCTGTAGTTATTGTTACCTCTATTGTAACCCCTATTTGGGTTTGAGTCATAGTACCCTTGGTTACCATTATCATATTCATTATAATGAGTATCTCTGTAATTATGATCTTGTTGACTCCAAGACGGATAACCCTGATAGTTTCTATAATTACTTCCTCTACGGAAATTCCTATAATTATGACCACCCCTGTGTCGAGAGCTATCAGGTCGTCTCCAGTTCTTTGAAGAAGAACCCTGAAATGATTGGTTACCTTGGTTTTGATAACTATTATGGTTACCTTTTTTATCAAATCTGTTTTGAGGTCCCTGAAATCTGTGTGAATAATTGGGATTGTATGGTGTTGCTGAAGCAACTGGCATACTCTCCTTAATCTTAGTGTTGCCAAAAGTCACGTCGGGGTGTGCAGTGACATATTGGGAACAATATTCTTCCATTTCTTTTAGAGATTTAGGTTTACGCTCATGTATAAATTCAAGGAAAGGTTTGTTCACACATGACATAATCTTATCTCTGAGCAACAAATCCATAAGTCCTTCATACGTTTTTTCTGTTTTGGAAAGCTCAATCCAACGATCAACTGTGAGACGTGCCTTTGCAGTGAATTCTGAGAATTCTACCCCCGTCTCAGGTACCATCGTCTTAAATAAAAGGCGATAGCCTTCCTCACTTAGCTGATATTTTTTTATCAAAGCCGCCCTAATGACATCATAATTATCCTTATCTGCTTCTCCTACAAGGCATAATCTAGTCAAAGATTCACCTTTCAAGTTTCTGATAATTGATTAGCGTATTGTGATTTATCCACATTATGTGTACGACAAGAACGTTCAAATCTATCCAGCCAGAATGTAATATCGTCACTGGACTGATTGAACGGTGGAACCTTAACCTTGTAAGTAGAAGGTTTACCATTACCACTAGATGCCTGATTAACATTACTCATACTTGTCAATCTCAATTTCTCCAACTCAAATTCATGTTCTCTTATTGCTTTTTTCTCTTCAGCATCTAATCTTTTTTGTTCAGCCTCCCTGTCTAATCTTTTTTGTTCAGCCGCAGCTTCTCTTTCCAATTTTTTTTGTTCAGCTTCACTGTCTAATCTTTTTTGTTCAGCCGCAGCTTCTCTTTCCAATTTTTTTTGTTCAGCTTCAGCTTCAAATCTCCTTTCCTCTACCTGCATCTGCAATTTCTTTTGTTCAGCAGCAGCCTCAGCTTCTTTTTCTAATCTTTTCTCTTCCGCCATAGCTTTTCTTTCTTCTGCCGCTAATCTTTTCTCTTCTGCAGCTAATCTTTTCTCTTCTGCAGCTAATGCTTTGTCATATTGAGCAACTGCAAATTGTTCTAATTGTTGACCAGTCTTATCAAGAGCTTTCCCTTGTGTAATGAAATAATCTAAAGTAGACATGATGCCTAACAATAATACTAATCACCTGAATCAATAATAATACCCCAAGTTCTCAATGACCTGATTAATCAGTATACTATCCCAATATCTGTGGGTCACAAGCCTTTAATAAGGTCTTGTATAATAGTAATAATAATCAGGTACTGGTCTATACCATAATCCAAGTGCAGTGCACAGGCAATTGTGTCTTATGAAATATACCCATATAAAACATATGTCAACCAACAGAATACATAAAGTACAAATAGGACTGACAATACAAGAACGTTTGCAGAAATCAAAATAAATCAAATAGGGAAATCAATGAAGATAATCACTGAATCTGCAAAGAATAACAACACAAATGACGTCACAATATATGAATATAAATTATGAATAGAACTGAAAGATAGAAAAGGTTAGACCAACAAATTACAAACAAATCAAAACAAAACTAAAGAACAAAGAAATATTACAAAAATAACAATAATTACAGACTTCACAGCTAACACAAAAGCAACAGTTGTCGCAGCAAATTTTCAATCAAGAAAATTGCACCTATAGAAAACGCCCACAACGGACCCTCTATGACGTGGGATACTCTGTTGTGAGGACGCCGCCCAACCTTAAACACAACCCGCTGACATAGAAACTAACATACTATACAAACAAATAACATGTAAACATAAATATATATAAATTATGTGTATGATAGTATGTGTTGCAAAATAGGCTCAGTCTTACAGTAATGGCAAAGTTATTTTTCATGAAAACAAACAAACTGCCACTTTATTCAATTAAACATTCTGGCCTTAAATATTAAAGTTCATATATGGCAAACAAGAAGATCCATCGATGAAACCAGGACTTCTTAGTTCACAAATACTGTCTTTCTGTTAACACTACACTGACAAGAATTGATCCAACTGTTCTGTGAAACTCTATAATGTCTAATGTAAAAAATGTCAACAACGCTGACCTACATACTGCATTCACTTGACAGGTCACGTGACGAAGCGTTGACAAAGAGCAAACCAATACTGCAAGTGTGTCGTATCAGCCACAGGAAACGGACTGGTATCGGTAATCTGTTGACTTCTGAATTTCTGCGAGGTCAAACCCAGAAAGCTGGTCCACCAGTTGATAATGTTGATATTTAGTTGGATATAATATATGTTGATAAAGTACACCAGAACACTCCTAGGCGGGAAGACAGGCGTCTATCATCATCAGTTGACAAGATCCCTATGGTGTTGCCTGCCCCACTGTAGTGTATGGAATGTCAACTTGACCTACGCAGTGTTGTGTAGACATGGATGGAGTGTATAATGTGCGAATGATGATAAGGGTTCGTGTTGTTGACAAATGTTCTCTTCTCACACTCATGTATGACCGGAAGTCATCGACACCAACGACTGTGTACCTTTTCTAAAGTTTAATTGGACGTACACACTCGACAGCACAGATAGTGACAAATCACAGGTTGCCATAATACATCATAGTACAGTGGACAAATGGTCTTGCAATGTTACATGGGCACTCATGTAGAATAATGGTATAATGGACTGTCAATAGCCAAGCACTCAGTATCGCCCATACATATATCATCTGACGTCACTGACTGAGCACGTCAGCTTGTAAACAATATTTCAGATGACTTCTAAACCTAATCTCGTTTAGCAACGATTCTTCAACATAATGTTCAGCACATATTTTTCCATATAATAATATTGAACCGCTAACAATGGGTTCTCATGTGTAGCAGTGATCTCTGGACTGATCAAGCGATAATACGGGCATCCCTTTTCTCTTCTTGAAAGTCCTACATGTTTTGGTTCCAAGATGGCTCCACTCGTGAACTGTCACTCACGTTTGAATACAGATAATGAATCTGTTCTAAAGTTAGTCATTCATACAACATTTCGTTGCTCTGTAGATTTGGTCATGAACAATAGACTGCATTCTACAGAATATAGTGCTGCTAGGAATCGAAGTCGTTTTTCATCGAGTCAAATATATTCTCTTAAACATTCAAATCGTAATTATCGACAATGGTGGCTTCGATCGAGAGTTCATAAGAGTATCTTTGATTACCTTGGTAGAGGGAATATGAAACTGCCATTCCTTGGCAAGATGAATAAACACTGGGGTAAAGCATACACGATAGGTCTAGACGACTATCACTTTCCCCCAAACCACTGAGATCACTTTTTCAAGGCATCAAGCCGACATAGCAAAACACACACAGTCCCTATCAGGACGAAGCCAAATCACACCCCTCAAGCGACACATCCGCCGAATAGCCTTTGACCTCTCTAGAGACAACAGAACATATAGTTCGACTTAGATATGTAAAGATATACAGATATAAGACAGACTTGTCCTACTCAGACAAACAATACACATAAATTCAGGCCATAGATATTCTGAAGCAAGAACAATCTATTATTACCCAAACAACGAATAAATCGCAGTAAAATGTATTTATCCGCGGAGTTCAAGGGAAGTAACTCAATAATGACTTTCCCTTAAGCACTAAAAAATTACCTATGTATAATATTGTAAGATATCAAAGACTGCACGTAACATACCCTTACAAACCTGTAAGATAAACTGGAAGGTACTCATCGCCAGTAGCGATATTATATTTACTGTTTACTGTGAGAGAGTACATATTTTCCTGACTGTGACAGCCTAGTTTTTTTTTTCCCTCAATTGGATTTAATAAAACTATCATCACGCATTGAAGGAATTTTACCATAGCGGAGGATTAAAAGAGACCATTTCATTTTCACCCCTGTGCCGAACTGTGTTAGTACCATCCCATAGACTCCTTTTATATATATAATAAAAACACGAGAACTCTTAGTCTTCAAGTCTTGCGATAAGTGAGAATATTTGTTACCAACAAACCCTCGCAAACATCTGGGGCGGGACATCGAAGGACTAGACAGTTCATATGTCGGAAGAGTACTTGCTGTTTTTATATACTTTTTATGGATCGTCTGAGGCTGCATTCGGTAAGTGTGTGAGTATATGAGTGTGGATCCTCACGCGTGTGTATGAATGACAGGAAATTTAATCGTTTTCTTTTGTAAACCTGTTGTTAACTTTCTTGCCTAATAATATAATTTTTCTGTATTCCCTGCATTGTTCCTTTAAGGGGGAGATGCTAATTGGTTAACTCTGTTAAAAAACCCCCTCCTTTCCATTTGCTTAGTAAAGGGAAGAACAGCTGGGAAGAACAGTTCCTTTTTTCTATCACCTATACCTAACTTTGTAACACCTCTTTCAGAGTAATTAACTTCACTGTTAGGTTAACGTACCCATGTTCCTGATATTATCTATCTCTGGACTGGGTTTATCTTTGTCTAATCAGCGGGAAGGGCTTAGTCGATACCAATCTTCTTCACCCCTCCCAAATTTGTTATTTGCATTTGTGTACTTATGATAATTTATGTAATACCTGATATTTGTTAGTGATTGATGTTTAAAGTGAATAAAATCACATAAACTCATTTAGTTCTGTGTGTTGGATATACCCACAGCCCAACATTTCCCCTATTCGTTTAATATAGTTTGTATCTACATCGTCTGTGTGTGTGAAAAACACCAAATCGGTGTGCGCGCAGAAGCGTGTCTGGAAAACTGGCAAATAATTGTTTGACCAGGAGAGCGGAAGAGAAGATTGAGAGAAGCGATTTGTCGTAAATAAGTCTGTCTTTACTCTCCTCCAGCACGCTGTGAAGCAACTATTTAATATCTACATTTTCTATCACTGAGCTTTCCATCATCATTTTCCACTCTAAACCGGACCACTATTTCTAAGACTCTTTTCTCTCAAAATAAATTTACGACAATAACCTGAAACGAATTAGAGGCAACCCCTATATTTTCCATCACTATCCCACTATCACAAAGGTTGGGGATGATAGACAGTTTCAGACAGTGTGCTAGCAGAAGCACAGGACATAGTATAGAAGCAACAACCAAATCCAGTCTACTGTAACTACAATTTCCCTCTAAATCCTTAGAGCCAGTTGTCCATGATCCGCCTCCATACAATGATTAAGTCTTGTATAAAATACTAAGTAATAGCTTAAACAATCCAGTAAAACAATCGCTTTCATTCTTCCTTACGTTCCTGGTGTGTGTGGTCCATTCCATCAAGAAATAATTCTTTAAATGCTTATCTAAAGCTACAGACACACTTTTACCACCATTCTCAATTATTTGAATATTTATCTTGGCAGTGTTTTGCCTCCAGAAATTTCACAATGGTTCTAACACATCTACACACTTCCTAACACACAAGTGAATTAATCAATAGAAATACATATATTTATATACATATATATATATATATATATATATATATATATATATATATATATATATATATATATATATTCTTTCTTACCCTCAGGCACATGCAGTCGAGCTGTTAATGGTTGTAATGGTCTGCTCTCATTTACAAAAGGCAAAGGCACTATTCACTAACACTTTTTGCGCTTGCTGTAATTTTCAAAATATGACTGGCCTATTTCCGTTTAGAACACACTCTATATATAGACCAAGGTCGGACGCCCGAGGGGGCTTCCTGCTCAACTAGTATTTTGCGTTCCGAAAATGTATGTAAGATCTGCCTGTGTGTACAAATCAGGAAAACTAAGATTTTAGTTATCTACGTTATTCCTGGAGCGATTTTCTTCATCTAAAGCTTAAAACACGCCCTGTATTATTCTACATCTTCCTAGCTAATAGTCTTTTACTTTCCTAAGTGCATTTTATTCTATGCGTACTCTAAACATCAAAATTATGGACTAACCTGAGGCTTCGATGCATTCAACCAGAGATTTCTCTCTTAATATACTACTGGTTGTAAATGTCTCTGCACAGACGTGTAGAGCAACATCTCCAATATCGTATTGGTGACCTCTTCCAGGTGGTACTTCTTTCCTAAGTCTGTAATTAATTGTCATCCTCCACTCGTTTGCACAGATTAGTTCTGGCCATTTTGACTGTACAAAGCTTTAGTAAACAAGGCATAAAGGTACCCTCTGATTGGTCCGTGTATCAAGCAGTTCTTACAAAGTATGGCGCGCGGTTTGGTTAGAATTACTCAGAAGGACATGTTGTGAAACAGACCACTTCACGACACTTATTGTTATGGGCTCAGGACTGCCAACACTGAGTGCCATGACCCGTTCATCCATCCATCCATCCATCCATTCATTCATTCATCCATCTATCCATCCATTCACTCATTCATTGTTTTATCATTTAATTCATGTACAGCAGAGTAGACTGGAGCGTGACACTACCAGGTGTCAGTGCCATAACCAGGTAACTTGTCATTACGGACAAATAACCGTCAAACATCAGCAACTAGGAATAGAGGATGACTAAGAAGAACGTGGAAGCAAAGGGTCAAGGACATTTTAAAAATACACAATATGACAGTACACTTGGCAGTAAGGACATTTTAAAAATACACAATATGACAGTACACTTGGCAGTAAGGACATTTTTAAAATACACAATATGACAGTACACTTGGCAGTAAGGACATTTTAAAAATACACAATATGACAGTACACTTGGCAGTAAGGACATTTTAGAAATACACAATATGACAGTACACTTGGCAGTAAGGACATTTTAAAAACACACGATATAACAGTTCATTTGGCAGTAAGGACATTTTAAAAACATACGATATGACAGTACATTTGGCAGTAAGGACATTTAAAAAACACACGATATGACAGTACATTTGGCAGTAAGGAAATTTTAAAAACACACGATATGACAGCACACTTGGCAGTAAGGACATTTAAAAAACACACAATATGACAGCACACTTGGCAGTAAGGACATTTAAAAACACACAATATGACAGCACACTTGGCAGTAAGGACATTTAAAAAACACACAATATGACAGCACACTTGGCAGTAAGGACATTTAAAAAACACACAATATCACAGTACATTTGGCAGTAAGGACATTTTAAAAACATACGATACGACAGTACATTTGGCAGTAAGGACATTTAAAAAACACACGATATGACAGTACATTTGGCAGTAAGGATATTTTAAAAACACACGATATGACAGCACACTTGGCAGTAAGGACATTTAAAAAACACAAAATATGACAGCACACTTGGCAGTAAGGACATTTAAAAACACACAATATGACAGCACACTTGGCAGTAAGGACATTTAAAAAACACACAATATGACAGCACACTTGGCAGTAAGGACATTTAAAAAACACAGAATATGACAGTACATTTGGCAGTAAGGACATTTTAAAAACAAACAATATGACAGTACATTTGGCAGTATTAGATATATTAGTAAGAAACGAATAATTATTCCTGTCTGCGACAACTCTCGGCACGTGCAGGGTTTAAACTATCATCATCATTGTCCGTTGCGTTGCCTACAGAACCACCACTGTAGCTGGCCTCATGCAGTAAGTCTGTACCAAACATTCACACACACAATGGTGTAGCGGTGGTTTGTGTTGGCCTTATGCAGTAAGTCTGTACCAAACATTCACACATTGGTGTAGTGGTGGTTTGTGTTGGCCTCATGCAGTAAGTCTGTACCAAACATTCACACATTAGTGTAGTGGTGGTTTGTGTTGGCCTCATGCAGTAAGTCTGTACCAAACATTCACACATTGGTGTAGTGGCGGTTTGTGTTGGCCTCATGCAGTAAGTCTGTACCAAACATTCACACATTAGTGTAGTGGTGGTTTGTGTTGGCCTCATGCAGTAAGTCTATACCAAAGATTCACACACTAGTGTAGTGGTGGTTTGTGTTGGCCTCATGCAGTAAGTCTGTACCAAACATTCACACATTAGTGTAGTGATGGTTTGTGCTGGCCTCATGCAGTAAGTCTGTACCAAACATTCACACATTAGTGTAGTGGTGGTTTGTGTTGGCCTCATGCAGTAAGTCTGTACCAAACATTCACACATTAGTGTAGTGGTGGTTTGTGTTGGCCTCATGCAGTAAGTCTGTACCAAACCTTCACACACTGGTGTAGTGGTGGTTTGTGTTGGCCTCATGCAGTAAGTCTGTACCAAACATACACACACTGGTGTAGTGGTGGTTTGTGTTGGCCTCATGCAGTAAGTCTGTACCAAACATTCACACACTGGTGTAGTGGTGGTTTGTGTTGGCCTCATGCAGTAAGTCTGTACCAAACATTCACACATTGGTGTAGTGGTGGTTTGTGTTTGCCTCCCTCATGCAGTAAGTCTGTACCAAACATTCACACACTGGTGTAGTGGTGGTTTGTGTTGGCCTCATGCAGTAAGTCTGTACCAAACATTCACACACTGGTGTAGTGGTGGTTTGTGTTGGCCTCATGCAGTAAGTCTGTACCAAACATTCACTTTGTGTTGGCCTTATGCAGTAAGTCTGTACCAAACATTCACACATTAGTGTAGGGGTGGTTTGTGTTGGCCTCATACAGTAAGTCTGTACCAAACATTCACACACTGGTGTAGTGGTGGTTTGTTTTGGCCTCATGCAGTAAGTCTGTACCAATCATTCACACACTGGTGTAGTGGTGGTTTGTGTTGGCCTCATGCAGTAAGTCTGTACCAAACATTTACACACTGGTGTAGTGGTGGTTTGTGTTGGCCTCATGCAGTAAGTCTGTACCAAACATTCACACACTGGTGTAGTGGTGGTTTGTGTTGGCCTCATGCAGTAAGTCTGTACCAAACATTCACACACTAGTGTAGTGGTGGTTTGTGCTGGCCTCATGCAGTACGTCTGTACCAAACATTCACACACTGGTGTAGTGATGGTTTGTGTTGGCCTCATGCAGTAAGTCTGTACCAAACATTCACACATTGGTGTAGTGGTGGTTTGTGTTGGCCTCATGCAGTAAGTCTGTACCAAACATTCACACATTGGTGTAGTGGTGGTTTGTGTTGGCCTCATACAGTAAGTCTGTACCAAACATTCACACATTGGTGTAGTGGTGGTTTGTGTTGGCCTCATGCAGTAAGTCTGTACCAAACATTCACACACTGGTGTAGTGGTGGTTTGTGTTGGCCTCATGCAGTAAGTCTGTACCAAACATTCACACATTGGTGTAGTAGCGGTTTGTGTTTGCCTCATGCAGTAAATCTGTACCAAACATTCACACATTGGTGTAGTAGTGGTTTGTGTTGGGCTCATGCAGTAAGTCTGTACCAAACATTCACACATTGCTGTAGCGGTGGTTTGTGTTGGCCTCATGCAGTAAGTCTGTACCAAACATTTACACATTGCTGTAGCGGTCGTTTGAGTTGGCTTCATGCAGTAAGTCTGTACCAAACATTCACACACTGGTGTAGCGGTCGTTTGTGTTGGCCTCATGCAGTAAGTCTGTACCAAACATTCACACACTAGTGTAGTGGTGGTTTGTGCTGGCCTCATGCAGTACGTCTGTACCAAACATTCACACACTGGTGTAGTGATGGTTTGTGTTGGCCTCATGCAGTAAGTCTGTACCAAACATTCACACATTGGTGTGGTGGTGGTTTGTGTTGGCCTCATGCAGTAAGTCTGTACCAAACATTCACACACTGGTGTAGTGGTGGTTTGTGTTGGCCTCATGCAGTAAGTCTGTACCAAACATTCACACATTGGTGTAGTAGCGGTTTGTGTTTGCCTCATGCAGTAAGTCTGTACCAAACATTCACACATTGGTGTAGTAGTGGTTTGTGTTGGCCTCATGCAGTAAGTCTGTACCAAACATTCACACATTGCTGTAGCGGTGGTTTGTGTTGGCCTCATGCAGTAAGTCTGTACCAAACATTTACACATTGCTGTAGCGGTCGTTTGAGTTGGCTTCATGCAGTAAGTCTGTACCAAACATTCACACACTGGTGTAGCGGTCGTTTGTGTTGGCCTCATGCAGTAAGTCTGTACCAAACATTCACACATTGATGTAGCGGTCGTTTGAGTTGGCCTCATGCAGTAAGTCTGTACCAAACATTCACACACTGGTGTAGTGGTGGTTTGTGTTGGCTTCCTGCAGTAAGTCTGTACCAAACATTCACACGTTGGTGTAGTGGTGGTTTGTGTTGGCCTCATGCAGTAAGTCTGTACCAAACATTCACACACTAGTGTAGTGGTGGTTTGTGTTGGCACCATGGAGTAAGCCTTACCAAATATTCACACACTGGTGCAGTGGTGGTTTGTGTTGGCCTCATGCAGTAAGTCTGTACCAAACATTCACACACTAGTGTAGTGGTGGTTTGTGTTGGCACCCTGGAGTAAGCCTGTACCAAATATTCACACACTGGTGTAGTAGCGATTTGTGTTGGCCTCATGCAGTAAGTCTGTACCAAACCTTCACACACTGGTGTAATGGTGGTTTGTGTTGGCCTCATGCAGTAAGTCTGTACCAAACATTCACACACTGGTGTAGTGGTGGTTTGTGTTTGCCTCATGCAGTAAGTCTGTACCAAACATTCACACACTGGTGTAGTGGTGGTTTGTGTTGGCCTCATCCAGTAAGTCTGGACCAAACATTCACACATTGGTGTAGTGGTGGTTTGTGTTTGCCTTCCTCATGCAGTAAGTCTGTACCAATCATTCACACATTGGTGTAGTGGTGGTTTGTGTTGGCCTCATGCAGTAAGTCTGTACCAAACATTCACACACTGGTGTAGTGGTGGTTTGTGTTGGCCTCATGCAGTAAGTCTGTACCAAACATTCACACATTGGTGTAGTGGTGCTTTGTGCTGGCACCATGCAGTAAGTCTGTACCAAACATTCACACACTAGTGTAGTGGTCGTTTGTGTTTGCCTCATGCAGTAAGTCTGTACCAAACATTCACACATTGGTGTAGTGGTGGTTTGTGTTGGCCTCATGCAGTAAGTCTGTATCAAATATTCACACATTGGTGTAGTGGTGGTTTGTGTTGGCCTCATGCAGTAAGTCTGTACCAAACATTCACACACTGGTGTAGTGGTGGTTTGTGTTGGCCTCATGCAGTAAGTCTGTACCAAACATTCACACACTGGTGTAGTGGTGGTTTGTGTTGGCCTCATGCAGTAAGTCTGTATCAAACATTCACTCACTGGTGTAGTGGTGGTTTGTGTTGGCCTCATGCAGTAAGTCTGTACCAAACATTCACACACTGGTGTAGTGGTGGTTTGTGCTGGCCTCATGCAGTACGTCTGTACCAAACATTCACACACTGGTGTAGTGGTGGTTTGTGTTGGCCTCATGCAGTAAGTCTGTACCAAACATTCACACATTGGTGTAGGGGTGGTTTGTGTTGGCCTCATACAGTAAGTCTGTACCAAACATTCACACACTGGTGTAGTGGTGGTTTGTGTTGGCCTCATGCAGTAAGTCGTACCAAACATTCACACACTGGTGTAGTGGTGGTTTGTGTTGGCCTCATGCAGTAAGTCTGTACAAAACATTCACACACTGGTGTAGCGGTCGTTTGTGTTGGCCTCATGCAGTAAGTCTGTACCAAACATTCACACACTGGTGTAGTGGTGGTTTGTGTTGGCCTCATGCAGTAATTCTGTACCAAACATTCACACACTGGTGTAGTGGTGGTTTGTGTTGGCCTCATGCAGTAAGTCTGTACCAAACATTCACACGTTGGTGTAGTGGTGGTTTGTGTTGGCCTCATGCAGTAAGTCTGTACCAAACATTCACACACTAGTGTAGTGGTGGTTTGTGTTGGCACCATGGAGTAAGCCTGTACCAAATATTCACACACTGGTGTAGTGGTGGTTTGTGTTGGCCTCATGCAGTAAGTCTGTACCAAACATTCACACATTGGTGTAGTAGCGGTTTGTGTTGGCCTCATGCAGTAAGTCTGTACCAAACATTCACACACTGGTGTAGTGGTGGTTTGTGTTGGCCTCATGCAGTAAGTCTGTACCAAACATTCACACATTGGTGTAGTGGTGGTTTGTGTTTGCCTCCCTCATGCAGTAAGTCTGTACCAAACATTCACACACTGGTGTAGTGGTGGTTTGTGTTGGCCTCATGCAGTAAGTCTGTACCAAACATTCACACATTATTGTAGTAGCGGTTTGTGTTTGCCTCATGCAGTAAGTCTGTACCAAACATTCACACACTGGTGTAGTGGTGGTTTGTGTTGGCCTCATGCAGTAAGTCTGTACCAAACATTCACACATTAGTGTAGTGTTGGTTTCTGTTGGCCTCATGCAGTAAGTCTGTACCAAACATTCACACATTGGTGTAGTGGTGGTTTGTGCTGGCCTCATACAGTAAGTCTGTACCAATATTCACACATTGGTGTAGTAGGGGTTTGTGTTGGCCTCATGCATTAAGTCTGTACCAAACATTCATACACTAGTGTAGTGGTGGTTTGTGTTGGCATCGTGGAGTAAGCCTGTACCAAACATTCACACACTAGTGTAGTGGTGGTTTGTGCTGGCACCATGGAGTAAGTCTGTACCAAACATTCACACACTGGTGTAGTGGTGGTTCGTGCTGGCACCATGGAGTAAGCCTGTACCAAACATTCACACACTAGTGTAGTGGTGGTCTGTGCTGGCACCATGCAGTAAGTCTGTACCAAACATTCACACACTAGTGTAGTGGTCGTTTGTGTTGGCCTCATGCAGTAAGTCTGTACCAACATTTACACATTGGTGTAGTGGTGGTTTGTGTTGGCCTCATGGAGTAAGCCTGTACCAAACATTCATACACTAGTGTAGTGGTGGTTTGTGCTGGCACCATGCAGTAAGCCTGTACCAAACATTCACACACTGGTGTAGTGGTGGTTTGTGTTGGCCTCATGCAGTAAGTCAGTGCCTAAACATTGATGATCTCTTTACAGGAAGTCAGTACCTAAACATTGATGATCTCTTTACGGGAAGTCAGTACCTAAACATTGATGATTTCTTTACAGGAAGTCAGTACCTAAACATTGATGATCTCTTTACAGGAAGTCAGTACCTAAACATTGATGATCTCTTTACAGGAAGTCTGTACCTAAACATTGATGATCTCTTTACAGGAAGTCTGTACCTAAACATTGATGATCTCTTTACAGGAAGTCAGTACCTAAACATTGATGATCTCTTTACAGGAAGTCTGTACCTAAACATTGATGATCTCTTTACAGAAAGTCAGTACCTAAACATTGATGATCTCTTTACAGGAAGTCTGTACCTAAACATTGATGATCTCTTTACAGGAAGTCTGTACCTAAACATTGATGATCTCTTTACAGGAAGTCTGTACCTAAACATTGATGATCTCTTTACAGGAAGTCAGTACCTAACCATTGATGATCTCTTTACAGGAAGTCAGTACCTAAACATTGATGATCTCTTTACAGGAAGTCAGTATCTAAACATTGATGATCTCTTTACAGGAAGTCTGTACCTAAACATTGATGATCTCTTTACAGAAAGTCAGTACCTAAACATTGATGATCTCTTTACAGGAAGTCTGTACCTAAACATTGATGATCTCTTTACAGGAAGTCAGTACCTAAACATTGATGATCTCTTTACAGGAAGTCTGTACCTAAACATAGATGATCTCTTTACAGGAAGTCAGTACCTAAACATTGATGATCTCTTTACAGGAAGTCAGTACCTAAACAGTGATGATCTCTTTACAGGAAGTCAGTACCTAAACATTGATGATCTCTTTATAGGAAGTCAGTACCTAAACATTGATGATCTCTTTATATGACGTCAGTAGCCCTAAACATTTGATGATGCAGTAGTAGTTAGATTTAATAACAGAGGCGGATCAACTATGAAGCTAATGAAGCTTGAGCTTCAGGGTCCCCAAGTCCAGTTTTCTCTGTGATACATTTGTTTCCCATCCTCCAACACTTTTTTTTTAAAAAGGATTCCCTCCAAGAGTTCAAGCATCAGGGCCCCAAAAATGTAGATTCGTCACTGTTTAAAGCTACTATGCAAACACATTCCAGAACAAAGTCCCAGTTCAGCTGAACTAACTGTGAATTAGGTCAATTCATGGTATTAAAAACAACCTCACGGAGATAAAGAATACAGGGCGCGACAGGAAAAAAATAATAAAAACAGAAACAACAGAGAGAGAAAGATTCAGGGCGAATAAGAGGCATTTAAAAAAAAAAACAAAAAAAAATAAATATTATTTCGAGTGAAGTAATTTTGATGTAATTTTCAAAAACAAACGTTTCTACATAGCCGCGAAGCGTGGTGGAAATATTTATACAGTACTTTCTTTTAGAGAGCCATATATAAAGTGCCTTCTTGCTAGGTCTGACGGAGCTGGTTCCTTGAGGGAGGTGAACACCAGTCTTTCAGGTGAAAGATGATATTGCTAAATGATTTATAAAGATTTAAAATTAAATAGCTAATACAGACCTGAACGAATCATCCTGGACATTTCATTGAAATTTGTCACGGCTTAAGAAAAACTCAGAACATGTCCTTGAAGTCAGACAAAAGAGGGAGAATTCAGAAATGTCCTCGAAATTAGATGAGAAATTACAATTAAAACAATTTCCACAAAAGTGGGAAGTCAGTGTGAGATGTCGGAAAATGTCATCAAAATTATGAGTCATAACAGAGTATCAAAGTAAGTTACTTTCTAGTCCGTGCCAAGATACAAGAAAAACATAACACAGCACACAGATACGTGAGACAAATGTTACACCAGTGACTCACTTGGTCCAGGTAGATATTTACAGCTCGTGAAAAAATTATTCGATCTTCAAATTAATTACCCATTAGACTGTGTGAGCTAGCAAACAGGTCATTGTGTGAGCTAGCCAACAGGTCATTGTGTGAGCTAGCCAACAGGGCATCTTGCGTGGCTCCAATCATACACGTTATCAAAACTTAGTTATGTCCGGGCTGACCACTTGTTGATGTTTTGATGTGCCTGTAGCCTGTAGCGTGAAGCTGGCAGTATATCGCCTTACTTCGAAGGAGGTTTGTATTTGTGTCAATCTTACAATTATTATTATCATCACTTTTATCAACCTCATCATTCCCGAGCAATATAATATTCATTTCTCTAATTTATCCCAAGACAAGAAATAATAGGCTTACTGTACATTCAGGCATGTCGTACGTGGCGACTAATACAAGGATGTACATGGAGACTGACAACCTCAGCATGTAAAACAAATTGCCCCAGAAACCACCACTACAACAGTGTATGAATGTTTGGTACAGACTTACTGCATGAGGCCAACACAAACCACCACTACACTAGTGTATGAATGTTTGGTACAGGCTTACTGCATGGTGCCAGCACAAACCACCACTACACTAGTGTATGAATGTTTGGTACAGGCTTACTGCATGGTGCCAGCACAAACCACCACTACACTAGTGTATGAATGTTTGGTACAGGCTTACTCCATGAGGCCAACACAAACCACCACTACACCAATGTGTAAATGTTGGTACAGACTTACTGCATGAGGCCAACACAAACGACCACTACACTAGTGTGTAAATGTTTGGTACAGACTTACTGCATGGTGCCAGCACAGACCACCACTACACTAGTGTGTGAATGTTTGGTACAGGCTTACTCCATGGTGCCAGCATCAATGTTTAGGTACAGACTTCCTGTAAAGAGATCATCAATGTTTAGGTACTGACTTTATGTAAAGAGATCATCAATGTTTAGGTACAGACTTCATGTAAAGAGATCATCAATGTTTAGGTACAGACTTCCTGTAAAGAGATCATCAATGTTTAGGTACAGACTTCCTGTAAAGAGATCATCAATGTTTAGGTACATACTTCATGTAAAGAGATCATCAATGTTTAGGTACAGACTTCCTGTAAAGAGATCATCAATGTTTAGGTACAGACTTCATGTAAAGAGATCATCAATGTTTAGGTACTGACTTCCTGTAAAGAGATCATCAATGTTTAGGTACAGGCTTCCTGTAAAGAGATCATCAATGTTTAGGTACTGACTTCCTGTAAAGAGATCATCAATGTTTAGGTACAGACTTCCTGTAAAGAGATCATCAATGTTTAGGTACAGACTTCCTGTAAAGAGATCATCAATGTTTAGGTACTGACTTCCTGTAAAGAGATCATCAATGTTTAGGTACAGACTTCCTGTAACGAGATCATCAATGTTTAGGTACAGACTTCCTGTAAAGAGATCATCAATGTTTAGGTACAGACTTCCTGTAAAGAGATCATCAATGTTTAGGTACAGACTTCCTGTAAAGAGATCATCAATGTTTAGGTACTGACTTCATGTAAAGAGATCATCAATGTTTAGGTACTGACTTCCTGTAAAGAGATCATGAATGTTTAGGTACAGACTTCCTGTAAAGAGATCATCAATGTTTAGGTACTGACTTCCTGTAAAGAGATCATCAATGTTTAGGTACAGACTTCCTGTAAAGAGATCATCAATGTTTAGGTACAGACTTCCTGTAAAGAGATCATCAATGTTTAGGTACAGACTTCCTGTAAAGAGATCATCAATGTTTAGGTACAGACTTCCTGTAAAGAGATCATCAATGTTTAGGTACCGACTTCCTGTAAAGAGATCATCAATGTTTAGGTACAGACTTCCTGTAAAGAGATCATCAATGTTTAGGTACTGACTTCATGTAAAGAGATCATCAATGTTTAGGTACTGACTTCCTGTAAAGAGATCATCAATGTTTAGGTACTGACTTCCTGTAAAGAGATCATCAATGTTTAGGTACTGACTTCCTGTAAAGAGATCATCAATGTTTAGGTACTGACTTCCTGTAAAGAGATCATCAATGTTTAGGTACTGACTTCCTGTAAAGAGATCATCAATGTTTAGGTACTGACTTCCTGTAAAGAGATCATCAATGTTTAGGTACTGACTTCCTGTAAAGAGATCATCAATGTTTAGGTACTGACTTCCTGTAAAGAGATCATCAATGTTTAGGTACTGACTTCCTGTAAAGAGATCATCAATGTTTAGGTACTGACTTCCTGTAAAGAGATCATCAATGTTTAGGTACTGACTTCCTGTAAAGAGATCATCAATATTTAGGTACTGTCTTCCTGTAAAGAGATCATCAATATTTAGGTACTGACTTCCTGTAAAGAGATCATCAATGTTTAGGTACTGACTTCCTGTAAAGAGATCATCTATGTTTAGGTACAGACTTCCTGTAAAGAGATCATCAATGTTTAGGTACTGACTTCCTGTAAAGAGATCATCAATATTTAGGTACTGACTTCCTGTAAAGAGATCATCAATGTTTAGGTACTGACTTCCTGTAAAGAGATCATCAATGTTTAGGTACAGACTTCCTGTAAAGAGATCATCAATGTTTAGGTACTGACTTCCTGTAAAGAGATCATCAATATTTAGGTACTGACTTCCTGTAAAGAGATCATCAATGTTTAGGTACTGACTTCCTGTAAAGAGATCATCAATGTTTAGGTACTGACTTCCTGTAAAGAGATCATCAATGTTTAGGTACTGACTTCCTGTAAAGAGATCATCAATGTTTAGGTACAGACTTCCTGTAAAGAGATCATCGATGTTTAGGTACAGACTTCCTGTAAAGAGATCATCAATGTTTAGGTACTGACTTCCTGTAAAGAGATCATCAATGTTTAGGTACTGACTTCCTGTAAAGAGATCATCAATGTTTAGGTACTGACTTCCTGTAAAGAGATCATCAATGTTTAGGTACTGACTTCCTATAAAGAGATCAGCGGCAATGACAGTTCCGTGTTCCACAGGGAGCCGAATGGAAACTGATGATGAAGATTAAGCCTGAAAATTACACACACGTTCATGAGAATTCTATTCTCGGTGAGCAAATCTTTGCTCACGTCATAAACAAGACCACAAGGTCTTTTATACTTGGGTATGCGCTCTAATTCAACCGACGGACCTTATGTCTGGGTTGAACGGGATGCGCCTCCCTGAAACGAGGCAAAACTCCTATTTAAAAAAAAGTGCTCACTTAGGTGTATGCAGTTTCTTCCATGGAAGGAGAGATAAATGAGACAAAACAAAAACATACGGAGACGAGATCTGGAGACAGACATGAAAGGGAAGAGTTAAGGCCTGGAAAAAAACTAGAGCTGATGTCACGTGACAGGAGAACTTGGCATGCATTTGACGAAAGTCTCTGATCATTGGGAACTGGATGATTGAATGGAGGATTGAATGAATGAATGATTGAATGAATGATTGAACGAATGATTGAATGAATGATTGAATGGATGATTGAATGAATGATTGAATGGATGATTGAATGGATGATTGAATAGATGATTGAATAAATGATTGAATGGATGACTGAATGAATGATTGAATGATTGAATGAAAGATTGAATGATTGAAGGAAGACATGAATTTGTTTGTAGGCCTAGCTGAGAATATAAGTGTAAAAAGTGCTGCAATCTCAAATGTCTTCACCCTGTAGAAATACACATTTCTCTTCGTTCTTTTGCTTGTTCATTTCCGTCATAATTATTCCCTTTGTTAGTCCCTACGGATCATAAAGACACCATTGCAGCTAGCCCACTGGCTGGCAGGAAGCCTGCATCAAAGCTTTCATGTACTTTCAGAGATCACTTTTATACCATGGGACGTCCAGTCCAACATTCAAACTCAAAATTGTCGCCTTTGTGACATACCTGATGACACAGTGGTCTTATTCTTTCTTCCTCTCATAATAGACTCCCGCCAACATTCTACAACTGCGCTGTGAAAAGTCACTTTTAAGTGTGCTGAAATGAGATGAGTTACCGTAAATATTTCAGGTGTGTTCTATTTTAGGGTTGGCGGAGGTAGTCAACTGTAATCAATAAGTCATTACCAAACGTTGCTTCTTTCAATACTTAACAACATACATGCAAGGATATATACAGGAACACTGAAGGACGGAACAAGTTCATGGTCGTGATGGGGGACGAGGATGGAGAGGAGAGATAGAAACAAAATGAGAGAAGAAAAAGAGAAAATATGCAGAGAAAAAAAAAATAAACGCATCAGTCGATTTCATAAGCTGTTACAATCTGGATTTATTTGATCTATTACTGGTTAAAACCCCGTATGGTTCTCCAGGGTGTCAAAAAATTTCCAAAGAAGCTACATTATGAGGTTTTGCTTTAGGGTTGGCATGTATTCCGATAATTTGCTTACAAAGTGAAGATATATACGAGAATAAGCATATATACTTGTCTGTTTGACTTTTTATTTTATTTGTTTTGATTTTTCTTTCACATTGTAATATATTATTCTGCAATGGAAGTGTGTAAGTTATTTCTCAGAATATGCAAGAACATGTTTATCTCTTTTAGCATTATTGTTGCACGCAAAAATATACATCAATTGTTTACGAGTTGTGAGTGAGTGCCAGGATTCAGGATCAAAAGTTAAGATACAGGGCAGAACGTCAGATTGGCATTGCCTTCCCAGTTCTTAACCCTCTAAACACAAAGTTCCTTTTGTTCGTTCATTCTCTGTAAGCGCACATGAATGCTTTAGCGTATGCATCCTACACAGTTGCTCACTAAGTCGTTCCTCTTCTACCCTGGAGTGTAGAGGTTTCCCTGAGAGAACGCCATACTTCCTCCTGGACTGTTCCCAATTTAATCCTCGGTTCTTCAGACACTGTTAAATGTTGTCCTCCCAGCGGACTCTGGGTCGTCCTGGAGGTCTGGATCCCTTGCTCTTGGTTTCTCATATTTGTAGTGGTATCTGATTTTCTTCCATTCTACAGACATGTGCAGACCATCTGTTGCGCAAGAATGTCGCAACGTATTCTGAGTACTATATATTTTTCTTATGCAAGGGAAATAACTCGTGTAATTGTAGTCACTTTTATTTAAAGCAGTTTTCGTTTCTTGTTGGCTTCGGTTGCCGATAAGTTTGTTTGAGCGATCTTAAGTCATGTCCATGTATGGAGCGCTCAGGCCCACTTTTCTTGGAAGCATTTGGCAACTTGCAATGTTTCGGATTCCTATCCTTTTAGGGCTCGAATTTTTAGGGTGTTCTAAGAAAAAGTCCTTGCTTCGAAGATTATCTGAACTGTATTCGAATCGCGCGTTTCTGCGCATGTCTAAGTTTTTGGTTGTTGTCTGAACGGGTTTCCGCCCCGCAGTGTGCGGCAGATTCGTTTGAGAGCAGGACGCCTTTTTGCCAGCGTCTGTGCTTATTCTATCAGGAAATGGAGTCCTCTATATATTGTTTGTTCCTCTGAGATGATATCTCTTTTGTGATTCGAAGCGCCTGGAGGCGTGTGAGTTATGTGGTTTATTTCCTGAAGAAAAGGTAATTACATTTTGAATAACATTATCGCCATCTTTCGAGATTGACATTTTTGTAGCCTGCTTATTGAAGAGTCTACGTTATGAGAAGTTTCTCAGCTCACGAATCACGTACGTTGTTATGCATCGGGTTGATGCATGTCCTAAGGACTATTTACTTGTTGAACTCTGCTGCTCGATCTAGGTTTGATACCTTTGTTGACTAAAGGAACTTTGAGGATATTTTTATGTACTTCAGAAGATATGCCTGTCTTGCTGGGGTCAGATAAAGGAGAGTGGATTTGATCTCCTATTGATATCTTCCGGCTACTATGGAAAGGGATGGAGGTTTCCCCCTGACTACATTTACAGCTGGTTATGATGTACTGATATTCATATGATTCACCATTATTATGATGCTGTCTGCTGTCCAGTGTTGTGCTGACTATGTCGATATAATGATGACTGTTCTATCGTACATGTGATGTATCTGCATATTAATGTCTATGCACCTCGTCATTGTGGCGTCCACAATACATGATAGAAACGTCACTTGCTGTTTAAAGATTCCTTGACTTTCTACGTTATAAGTTGATGTGACGTCCCTGTTTGGAACTGTAGCTGTTTAACTCCACACTTACATCATACATACAAACCAGACAAAAGACACCATATTATTTCGCCTTTATCATCCCTGGTGTCTGAGGGTGATACACCACGCTTTAAGTACCAGCATTATCTTACCTTTGGCAAGAAGAAGAAATATAACACCCTCAACATTGAGTGGCAAATAAAAATCATCCACGCAACATTTGCCACGCAACACCATCATAGTTGGGACTGTTCTACTTGCATCTGCATGGGCTGGGTTTTGAGGCCGTGCCATATCGTCTAGTGGCGGACCATGTCTTTTCTTGTTACTGCAACCACCATCCTCATACACCCAATATCTGAGGTATGGAGTTGGCTTTTGTGGGTTGTAGTCATTGCCCATGACTCAAATCAATATGTCAAGACTGGGACATAAGTGGAGCAGTTTACAGCCATCTTCGCCCTCTTGCCAGTCTCTCTTTTGCCGAGAGAACCTCGATTTATTTCATGAAAAAGTCTCTCAGCTGCCACTCTTCGGGTAGCTAACCCTTCTTGGATGCCTCCCTTCCAGTCTATGATAGCTCCAAGGTATTTAAATTAATTAGGTGACCCGCTCCAGGACTTGTTCTCCCAGCATAATGTGAGGCTTTTTTTCCTTCACTTGAGATCACTATGGCTTTTGTTTTGGAGCTGCTGATAACCTACCCTCTTTTCTCCAGTTCTTCCTTCCAGACTTGTAGGTTGGATTGCAAATATGCCTCTGATTTAGCAATAAAAGCAACATTGTCGGCAAATGCCAGCTCTGAAATATTGACGTGTCACCATTTTTGACAATGAGTGTTGTGATAGCAATCTCTCAATCCTTTGATATGGTCTTGTGGCGTCATGCTGCATGTAGAACCCTCAGGAGTAATAGGTCGCCTGATGCTTCCATGTACTTAACCATTGCTGGTGTCATACTATCATGTCCTGCTGCTTTGCCCATCTTGATTTTCCAGAGTGCTGCCTTCAGTTCATCCATCTTTATGTCATCTTCACCACCATTGGTTTTCTCTTCTGTGATAGTGGATATTATTTGTGAGGCTTGAACTTGCTCACTATCAAGGAGTTCTGAGAAATATGCTTTCCATCTTTCCATCACTTCCTTTGGGGTAGTAAGCAATATGCCTTGCTTGTCCTTTATAAATTTAAGAGGGCACTGTTTTTCCTTCCTCATGTTCGTTACGGTCTTGTAGAACAATTTCAGGTTTTCTTGAGCATCTTTTTCTAGCTTTTCTCCAAACTCTTCCCACGATTTCTGTTTTGCTACTAGCACTTTGTTCTTTGCTTCTGAGTGTCACATATTCTCTATATTTCTCTGTTTGTCCTGCTGTGTTTTTAGCTCCTAAGTATTGTTTACATACCTTTTTCTTCTCTATTATTTTCTCTTTAACTTCCTCTGTCCACCAAGGTGTCCTCTTTCTCTTGTTCCCAAGTCGGACTTCACCACATGCTTCTGCAGCAGCTGTCTTTATGATGTCCTTAAATTGAAGCCAGAGGGTTTCTGCGTCATCAGGTTGTTCTTCTGTGTTTCTCACTGCTGTAGTAATAACTGCTGTAGTAATAACTGCTGTAGTAATAACTGCTGTAGTAATAAGCCCCTGATAGCTGGTCTTAACTTCTGGCTCTCTTAGCTTGTAGGTCTTAATGTCCATCTCTCCTCTTCGTTTACTGTTGCGCTAAACTTGTCGCAACTTATTCTGACTATATATTCTGACTATGCATTTTGACTATATTCAATTTTTTAATGCATGGGAAGTAACTCATGGAATTGTAGTCACTTTTATTTCTACAGTCGTCTAATCTTGATAGCATCGTCAGGAAGTTGTCTTATCTTGATAGCTAGGGTTGTTGATAATTTGTGTGTGAGCGATTTTAAATCATAACCATGTATGGAGCGTTTTCCTAGAAACAGTTGGCAACTTGCGATGTCATTTCCTTTTAAGGTTCGAATCTTTAGTCGGACATCGTAGAACATTCTTTGTTTCGTAAATTAGCTGAGTTGTATTCGATTCGGGTGTTCTGCACATGTCTTTGTTTGTGGCAGTGTTTGTATGATTTCCGCCCAGGAGAGTCTGAGCGAAAATGCTGGTAAGGCGAGACGTAGCGGTCTGCTAGCGTCTTCGCTTATATTATTCAGGAAGGAGTCCTCATCATTGTTGTTCCTTTTTTGAGATGATATATCTCTATGTTATTTCAAATGCCTGGAGGCATATGTGATTTATGTGATTTAATTCCTGATGAACAGGGAACTGAATCCTTTTCGCTGAGTAACTTTATCGCCATCTTGTGATGTTGACTTTTGCCTAGCCTGCCTCATTATAGAGTCTATGATATGACAAGTTTGCTCAGCTCACGATCCACTTATATTGTCACGCATCGATTGATGCCTGTCCTAAGGACCATTTGCTTCCTGAACTTTATGGATGGATCTAGGTTTGATACCTTTGCTGTTTAAGGAACATAGAGGACGATAATGTGACGCTCAAAAGACATGCCTGTCTTGTTGAGGTCAAATATAGGAGACTAGATTTAATCTCCTAGTTGATATCTACTAGCTCTTATGGAAAGGGGAAGTTTACTACCTGACTACATGTACAGCTGATTACGATATCCTAAAAGGCATATGATTTACATTATTATGATGCTGTCTGATGTTCCTGTTGAATTGACTACGTCGATGATACAATGACTGTTGTACTATACCTGTGATGTTTCTGCATAACGATGTCCATGCATTTTGTCATTGTGGCGTACACAATATATATTGCCAAAAAACATCACTGCTGTTAAAAGCTTTATTGACTTTCTACGTTGTATGGTCTGATGTGACGTCCATGTATGATACTGTAGCTATCTGACTCTATCCTTACGTCACACACTTAAACCAGACTAAAGACACCATGTTACTCTGCCTCATCATCCCTGGTGTCTGAGGGTGATACACCACTCTGCAAGTGCCAGTATTATGATACCTTTGGAAAGCAGATGAAATACAACACCCTCAACATTGTGTGGCAAATGTGACATCATCCACGGAACATTTACACGCAACACACATTTTGCTACGCAACATTTACCTTAGTGTCTCTTAGCTTGACCGCTCCACCTATGTCCTAGTTTTGACATATGGATGCGAGTCGTGGGCAATGACTACAACCCACAAAAGCCAGATCCAAACCTCAGAAATGAGGTATCTGAGGAAAGTGGTTGAAGTAACAAGAAGAGACATGGTCCGCAACCAGACGATACGTCAAGGCCTGAAATCCCATCCGCTGCAGACCCAAATAGAACAGTCCCAACTAAGATGGTTTGGCCATGTCTGCAGAATGGGAGAAGATCGGCTACCACGACAAGCATGGGAAACAAAGAGCCAGGGATCCAGACCTCCAGGACGACCCAGAGTTCGCTGGGAGGACAACATTAGACAATCTTTGAAGGACCGAGGACTAGAATGGAACCAGGCCAGGAAGAAGACAGCTGATAGAATGGTCTGGCGCTCTCTCTTCCAAACCTCTACACCTCACGGTAGAAGGGGAACGACTAAGTAAGTAAGTCTCTTAGCTTGTTGGTCTTAATGTCCATCTCTCCTCTTCGTTTACCTTAGTGTCTCTTAGCTTGTAGGTCTTAATGTCCATCACTCCTCTTCGTTTACCTTAGTGTCTCTTAGTTTGTAGGTCTTAATGACCATCTCTCCTCTTCGTTTACCTTAGTGTCTCTTAGCTTGTAGGTCTTAATGACCATCTCTCCTCTTCGTTTAGCTTAGTGTCTCTTAGCTTGTAGGTCTTAATGACCATCTCTCCTCTTCGTTTACCTTAGTTTCTCTTAGCTTGTAGGTCTTAATGTCCATCTCTCCTCTTCGTTTACCTTAGTGTCTCTTAGCTTGTAGGTCTTAATGTCCATCTCTCCTCTTCGTTTAGCTTAGTTTCTCTTAGCTTGTAGGTCTTAATGTCCATCTCTCCTCTTCGTTTAGCTTAGTTTCTCTTAGCTTGTAGGTCTTAATGTCCATCTCTCCTCTTCGTTTACCTTAGTTTCTCTTAGCTTGTAGGTCTTAATGTCCATCTCTCCTCTTCGTTTAGCTTAGTTTCTCTTAGCTTGTAGGTCTTAATGTCCATCTCTCCTCTTCGTTTACCTTAGTGTCTTTAGCTTGTAGGTCTTAATGTCCATCTCTCCTCTTCGTTTAGCTTAGTTTCTCTTAGCTTGTAGGTCTTAATGTCCATCTCTCCTCTTCGTTTACCTTAGTTTCTCTTAGCTTGTAGGTCTTAATGTCCATCTCTCCTCTTCGTTTACCTTAGTTTCTCTTAGCTTGTAGGTCTTAATGTCCATCTCTCCTCTTCGTTTACCTTAGTTTCTCTTAGCGTAGCTCTTAATGTCCATCTCTCCTCTTCGTTTACCTTAGTTTCTTGCATGATGATGGGCAATGCCTAGGCCGAGCAACTCTTTCAGTTGTTCTTTTAATTGTCAGCAAATATTGGTCACTTTGAATCTCTGGTCCTCTACAGACTTTAGCATCCCGCACATACTTGAATCAGCTCTTCCTAACAATGGCAAAGTTAATGACTGATTTCTACTTCTTAGTTGTGTAACACAAACATTAGATGTAAAAACACCCACATAGAACTACTTGAGACGTCTTTAACACTTTATGTAAATTCTAATGATTCTCCTTTATGCCATGTTGTATCTATTATATCATGTCTGTACATATTAATGTATTTTATGGAGAATAAAGATTCTGATATGTATGAATGTATGCGCGGGTGGGGAAACTTTGTGTTCGTAATTACAAGGTTTTTCTCAGAGCAGAATCTAAAGATTCATTTTCCATTGTCATTTAGTGTATTTTCTCCATATCTTTCAATAACTCCACTCCATCTAGCATGGTCATTTCCAACTCTGACACTGAAACCTTCTAGACGAATAATTTCGTCCAGGCGATCGTTCACTGTCTTTTGAAGCAGCCCAAAGAATTTACTTTAACATCTCTCTTTCTGCACAGCATCAACTTCAATAGTGACAAGCCAGTGTCCACAACCCCTTAATTGCAACAGGCATGCCGTCTTTCGTTTATAAATGTTAATGATCGTGGGCTGTAGTTTTTCTGTGTTCTATTTATAGCTCGAGCGTCGCTTGGCCAAAGTTATCTTGTGCCACGCTCCAGTCCAGCCACTATAAGGGGCACTTGACTCTGCACTTAAGTTTGGGAAGGCGAAGATAGTAGGAACAGAACAGGCACCCCGTCTAATGAACCCGACACCTGGTATAGTAAAGTCTCTAACGCTTCACTCCCCTACAGCAGTACATGCAATGGGTAGGGCTGGCTCCAGGCACAAGCCAATGGAACCACTGGCTCGAGGCGCCATGGTTCAAGGTCACCAAAACTGTCTCACAGACAACAACAAATTCATGACAAAGAAATAGTCGCAGGCGCCAACGGTCACAATTTTGTTGAGCTTAAATTTGTGTCCCATGTCATTTTTGTTCTGCTGCTCTACTTTTTTGACTCATTATAAAAAATGAAACGTAACAGTAGATACAAATATGTAACAGTAGATACAAATATGTAACAGTAGATACAAATATGTAACAGTAGATACAAATATGTAACAGTAGATACAAATATGTAACAGTAGATACAAATATGTAACAGTAGATACAAATATGTAACAGTAGATACACATATGTAACAGTAGATACAAATATGTAACAGTGGATACAAATATGTAACAGTAGATACAAATATGTAACAGTAGATACAAATATGTAACAGTGCATACAAATATGTAACAGTAGATACAAATATGTAACAGTAGATACAAATATGTAACAGTAGATACAAATATGTAACAGTGGATACAAATATGTAACAGTAGATACAAATATGTAACAGTGGATACAAATATGTAACAGTAGATACAAATATGTAACAGTAGATACAAATATGTAACAGTGGATACAAATATGTAACAGTAGATACAAATATGTAACAGTAGATACAAATATGTAACATTAGATACAAATATGTAACAGTAGATACAAATATGTAACAGTAGATACAAATATGTAACAGTGGATACAAATATGTAACAGTAGATACAAATATGTAACAGTAGATACAAATATGTAACAGTAGATACAAATATGTAACAGTAGATACAAATATGTAACAGTAGATACAAATATGTAACAGTAGATACAAATATGTAACAGTGGATACAAATATGTAACAGTAGATACAAATATGTAACAGTGGATACAAATATGTAACAGTAGTTACAAATATGTAACAGTAGATACAAATATGTAACAGTGGATACAAATATGTAACAGTAGATACAAATATGTAACAGTAGATACAAATATGTAACAGTAGATACAAATATGTAACAGTGGATACAAATATGTAACAGTAGATACAAATATGTAACAGTGGATACAAATATGTAACAGTAGATACAAATATGTAACAGTAGATACAAATATGTAACAGTAGATACAAATATGTAACAGTAGATACAAATATGTAACAGTGGATACAAATATGTAACAGTAGATACAAATATGTAACAGTAGATACAAATATGTAACAGTAGATACAAATATGTAACAGTAGATACAAATATGTAACAGTAGATACAAATATGTAACAGTAGATACAAATATGTAACAGTAGATACAAATATGTAACAGTGGATACAAATATGTAACAGTAGATACAAATATGTAACAGTAGATACAAATATGTAACAGTAGATACAAATATGTAACAGTAGATACAAATATGTAACCGCGAGTAAATGAACTGCAAAAACATGGCTCGACATAAATATGTTGTGCTGTTTCTGTTGCATGTCCTCATGACAACATACAATTATCTCTTGGTCTTTTCGTTCATTTCCATTTTACTTCAGAAATAAAACATTGACATGGAAACAGTGGCACGAAAGTACAGACGTTACATCTATGGTGAGCTATATAAGGCTTCACTTGCTAATTATATGAACATATTAAAGAGACACTTGTTTATACTTAATCGAAATGATTAATGCATATTAGAAAATTCCAGAAGTTGTGCCACCGAAAACCAACAGATGCATGATTAATTCTAAAAAAATAAAAAATAAAAACCCGCACCATGAAGAATATTGGCAAAACTATCAGTTGTGATGATTTCTTTAACCTATAAAATGTTTATTGTATTGTACAGATCCGTTTGATCAGACTTTTTCATGAGCTGTAATCATTCTCTGCTGTTAACGAATAAATCTAAGATAGATACATTTTTATATTTGCCGGCCAGGATTTTAACAGGAAGGAAGGGGGCGGGGAGGGGATACAGAAATGTTTCCACAAAGCTTGTGTGTGTGGTTGTTCTTCGGGAATGAATTAGGGTCTGTTCTTCCTGCTGCATGTCAGATGATGACGCTGCTTATCCTGTGGTCACTTCATTCCTTTATATTTCACCTCTATTGGAGTCAGACATATAACAAAATTATATATATAACTTCTTACCTACAGAAATGTATATTGTACTGTAAAGATCCATCTGACTAAAAATTGTCACGAACTATAATCACTCTCTGCTGTTATGAATAAATCTAAGATAGAAATACATATTTATGACCGACTTTGCGAGGAAGTCTGTGTATTAGGTAGATAAAAAATCTAGAATGTTTCCACCAACGTTTGTGCGTGTGTGTTCATTTAGTGAGTGTTCAATTTAACTTTTACGGTACACTGCGCGCCGTTTTCGTATTTTCCGACAATGCGCCATGAAAAGATTGAAAGGCATACGCATTCTTGTAATGGGTATTCAATTTATATTTCACGGCGCAATACGCACCCGTTTCCGTATTTTTCCGAAAAGCTGGTAGGAATGCTTCTTTGTTGGGTTATAAATGTCTCACTTAGACAATTAGGGCATAGAGGATATATTGGGACAGGGATGGGAGGGGGAGGGGACTGAATCTATACAGCTGACCCTTGCTATGGAACTACTTTTAATTTCTTATATACTGCATAACTCCGCAATGCTTCTCACTGATTGACTATGTTCCTCCACCGTTCACTCACCTCCACTCCATTCTCTGACCTCTTGTCTTGTCCTCACAAAACCGTTCCCTGTTTTGATGGCGCGTGTCTCAAATTCCACAAAATATCAATTTACATTTCCAGAATTTGTTGTTCAGCGCTGAAAGTGAAGCCAAAATCGGTGTGATAAGTTTATTAACATATTTAACATTCACCCGACAACACAATCAATCAACATCAACGATCCATTTTAATGAAGTAACACGGTCTCATTCTATTTAATCGCAAACCGCCTATAAGAGAAAACTTTGTCTTTATGGCGGATATGTTGTCGTTATTACCACCCTCACGTAAGTTTGTAATACAACATTTTTTCCGTACTCTTTGCTAAACGCCAATTAAAAATCTTGCAAATATGATTAAATAGCAAGTTCAAGGATAAACGCTCCAGAATTGTTTGGCCGCTTGCTTCACAAAGGAAAGTTATCAGGTTCGAAACTCTCCAGTGTACCCTACTAAAAAATAGGTACCTGCTTTTTAGTCAGGAATGACATAGGCAAAGGAAAAGGGAACCGGATGCACTGTCTCATAAAGCTGAGACCTAGCCAAGTATAGTTCACTTGCATACGAAAGTACTTTTTAATTACGACAGAGGTTTTGCTACAATGTGAACCTACGTTTTCTAACTACTAGAAAGATGTTGCTAATATGTGAACATGTACTTTCTAACTAGTAGAGAGATGTTGCTATTGTATGAACATGTACTTTGCAACTACTATAAAGATGTAGCTAATATGTGAACCTGTACTTTCTAACTACAAGAGACATGTTGCTATTATGTGAACATGCACTTTCTAACTAGTAGAGAGATGTTGCTATTTTGTCAACCTATACTTTCTAACTACCAGAGAGATGTTGCTATTGTGTCAGCATGTACTTTCTAACTACTAAAGAGATGTTGCTAATATGTGAAACTGTACTTTCTAATTACTAGAGAGTTGCTGCGAATATGTGAGCCTATACTTTTTAAATACTAGAGAGATGTTGCTATTGCGTTAGCATGTACTTTCTAACTAGTAGAGAGATGATGCTATTATTTGAACATGTACTTTCTAACTACTAGAGAGATGTTGCTATTATGTCAACCTGTACTTTCTAACTAGTACAGAGATGTAGCTGATATGTAAAACTGTACTTTCTAACTACTAGAGAGATGTTGCTAATATGTGAGCCTATACTTTCTAATTTCTAGAGAGATGTTGCTATCGTGTTAGCATTTGCTTTCTAACCAGTGGAGAGATGATGCTATTATTTAAACCTGTACTGTTTAACTACTAGAGATGTTGCTAATATGTCAACCTGTAATATCTAACAACTAGAGAGATGTTGCTTATATGTGAACCTGTACTTTCTAACTAATAGAAAGATGTTGCTAATATGTGAAACTTTACTAACTACTAGAGAGATGTATCTATTATGTGAACGTGTACTTTCTGGCAACTATCGCAAAACAGTTTATTACTAACACTATTCTCGCTGGAATGTGGAATAGTGTGATACGTTTTGATCCTGCAAGTATCTCTCATTTTCTGACAATCGGTGACGCTCGGGCAAACTTAAAACGCAGGCAAAACAACGCATCAAAACCGCGAATACGCGGAGAAATGCGGGAAGACAGTGTAAACAAAAACATGCGATCTCAGCGCGTCACGCCAGATGTCTATATAGACATGGCCGTACGCCGTATTTACACGAAAATTCTGTGTAACTAAACACTGACTATTTGCACGAATATTTTCTGTAACTACACGGATTATTTAGGTAAATATTTTCTGCAGCTTGACAGAAATGTCCGGATAATGGAGATGAGACGAAAGTCATGGCGGCCGAGACGTTTTTCTTGTACACAGTAAAAAAATTACACAAATGATGAGGCTCGTGTCTCCACTTACACCATGCTGTCCTTTCTGGAACTCCCATCAGTTGGCAGCAGAGTCAAATCTTGGAACATTAGAGCCTGGTCCTTCTATGTTTTTGTCGCTTGATAGTTTTTGAATAATCTTTCTGGCAATGGTACTTACATGATTTGTCTTATTTTAATCAGCATAACCATCATTGAACTTTGCACTCCTTCTGGGGAATAGAGGTACAACTTTAGCTGACCCCCTTGTATGAAGCTGGCACAAGCCATCACATGTTGTTATAGCTGTGGTTTATGTAGCAATTTGTGTTGCAGGATGAGGTTGCCAGCCACATGAACAACCTTATAATAGTGCGGTAGCTGTGAACGACATGCCTAACGACATGCCTAACGACATGCCTAACGATGCAAGTCTTATTTATTTGTTTCTTCAGAGACCCCCAGGCTCTATACAAAGTGTTTTTCTCATACTAGTTCGTTAAAAAATATATGCCTCCATTCCTTGAGGCACGTGTCTTTCAACTATAGACAAGTGTCGTTTAGTTATATCGGGACGAGGTTCAACATTGTACGTTAGATCTCCAAATAGTGCTTGATACAAGTTCCGCTCTTAAACTTCGGAACAACGGTAAGACAGGTGCTTTAATTTAATCGTCGTGCCGTTTCAACGATCAGACTGTTGGTACATATTGGTAAATGTATAAACTTAACCATGTAATCTAGTCCGCGTTTTCTAAACCTTAAATTAGTTGTAAGGGATTAGTTTGATGGAAGTCTTGGTGACGAGCACACGTCTGTTTCTTAATTTTTGTTGTTGCTAGATAAATATGGTTGCTGCTAATTCTAGGTCTTCTAGACAGATGTCTGCGTCTAAAGCATTACGTTTACCTGAAAGTATCACTAAGAGTGACGATAATTTGATAGTTGTTCGTCAAGTAATGGACGTGTTGCAACAATGTCAGACACTTAGAATTGCGCTGGTTAATAATGGACTGTCGTATTCCAGATGATGTGAAACTGAAAGCAGTGGGCCTTCCAAGCACCTTAGTCTCTCGTCCTACCACATCATTGCAGCTGTTTGCTACTCGCATACAGGTATTTTCCTATCCCTAAGTGTGAAATACAGATACAGTGTAAATTTGTATTCACCATAATATAACCGATGACAAGAGCCGTACAAGTGCCAGTGGAACAAGAGATGATGCTAGAGATGAAGAGGGCGCACAGTGAGGAAGCATGTTGGTAGTACTGCAAGAAAGTCCATGTTCTGGAATTCCCAGGATAAGTGGTGTAGATGAAGACGCAGGATAAGTGGTGTAGATGAAGACCCAGGATAAGTGGTGTAGATGAAGACAAAAAAAAACACAAGGAAAGGAGAGCTGGGGACCGGGAGATGAAGAGGACATGGGGAACCTTGGGCTAATGGGGGGACTTTGGGCTAATGGCATGGAACAGGAAGACTTAGCATTCGTCTGTTAGAATCAAATACTGCTTGGGGTAATGAAGGGTAATGAGGGGTAATGAAGGGTAATTGTCAGACCAAACTATTTATACTGTGGATTTAACACATGATTAATCTATACTCTTTGGTTCAATATCTAAGGATACGACCACAGCATACAATAGCTGACATTAAGTAAACATAACACCTGAAACAGGTAAGTTCTCTTTTAATAATCACTGCACACACGGAAAGCCACACACGGCTAGCAATACATAATAAATACAATGCAACAGAAATGCCAATATAACTTCCAATAACCAACAACTCAATCTATCAGTATCAAAGTCGCTGGTATGTCATACCGAGTAAACATCACAATGACTTTCGCTCACCGGCTAAGTCCTGTACTCTGACAAAGCAATACTTAAATACAAATGACATAATCAACGATGGTCAAAGGAAATCCCCCTAGACACTACATCACAACTCTAGAATTATGCAAACTAATCCTGACCACCTGAATAAATAACAAGCACTCTCAATGAACAACCATGACATCCAAATCTCAGCAAAATGCTGACAGGGAACATAAAGACGTCCTACCGGACGCTAGTCAGAACTACACTAACTCTTTGCGCCAAAATTTATGCGCACTTCCTTTTCAGGTCACCTGACCAAAACGGGTTTTTTATTCTCTCAGTGTCGCCACTTACAGCGTGACCAACTTAATATTTTGTCGAACACATATACTGTGACAGTAATGATGATGATCGTGTAGTTTCCGGAGGTCTGTTAGAGTCAAATACTGCTTGGGGTAATGAAGGGTAATGATGATGATCGTGATGTTTCCGGAGGTCTGTTAGAGACAAATAAAGAATTGAGTAATTAGGAACCGAATGAATTTAAAATATCTATACTGAATCTTTAACTCAAATATTAAGTCAGTCCTATTGTATGGCTCTGAAACATGGAGAACAACATAAAGAACAACTAAAAAGCTACAGACTTTCATTAAAGCAGGATAACAGTGATATAACACAATCACTAATGTGGAACTGATGATATGAACCAGACAGGTGCCAGTGGAACAAGAGATGACAGGAACCAGACAAGTGCCAGTGGAACAAGAGATGACAGGAACCAGACAAGGGCCAGTGGAACAAGAGATGACAGGAACCAGACTAGTGCCAGTGGAACAAGAGATGACAAGAACCAGACAAGTGCCAGTGGAACAAGAGATGACAAGAACCAGACAAGTGCCAGTGGAACAAGAGAGGACAAGAACCAGACAAGTGCCAGTGGAACAAGAGATGACAAGAACCAGACAAGTGCCAGTGGAACAAGAGATGACAGGAACCAGACAAGTGCCAGTGGAACAAGAGAGGACAAGAACCAGACAAGTGCCAGTGGAACAAGAGATGACAAGAACCAGACAAGTGCCAGTGGAACAAGAGATGACAAGAACCAGACAAGTGCCAGTGGAACAAGAGATGACAAGAACCAGACAAGTGCCAGTGGAACAAGAGATGACAAGAACCAGACAAGTGTCAGTGGAACAAGAGATGACAAGAACCAGACAAGTGCCAGTGGAACAAGAGATGACAAGAACCAGACAAGTGCCAGTGGAATAAGAGATGACAGGAACCAGACAAGTGCCAGTGGAACAAGAGATAAGAAGACGCCGCTGGCGATGGATGGGTCACACATTGAGGAAACTTGTTAACATCATTTCCAGGTAGTCTTTTTTCTAGAATCCCAAGGGCAAGAGAGACAGAGATAGAACGAAAACCCATGAAGAAGAGAACTGGAGACATAAATGAATGGAATAAGGATGACGACATGAAAGACATTGAGCTGCTGATAGCTTATACTCTATGTGAGCCGACATTTAATGATGCTGCTTATGATACTGAAACCAGTGTCTGCAGGTTATAGATTATTTGTGAATAGATATCCAACCAACACTAGTCGTTAAACGAGTCTTCCCGTACACGAGAATTTGAACACAACTGATCTTCCCTTCATCTGTGTTGTGCTCATGTGTGTCAGATTGCAGACATTTCTCTTCTCACCTTTTCTAGTGTGAAAACCGTTAGATAACATTACACTAATGCCGATGTTTGTTATTTACCGGTGCTTAGTGTAACTCCAGAATAGGCTGGTGAGGCGTGTAATACCTGGCAAGGTGTAACTTTCCCTTATCTAGAAATACCTCAAACTCTAATGTTGACGTCTTTTTGTGAGCAGGGATAACTATACCTCTAAATCTACAACAGAAGCTTGGGAAACATTGAGGCGTTGCTGATTTCAGTTTGAGACAAGGTGATAACTATCACAGACAACGTAATGCACGTGCAAGGCGAGACACCATGTAATATGTCTCATAACAGTAGTTCATCACAATTTTCATTAGGTCTCGGCGCGCGTGAGTTGCCTGGGAGGGTCTTCTGAAGTTCTTAGCCAGGTCTGACATGACATCTGAGCCCAATCTTCCGACTATTAGGTTTTGTAGTGACATTCAGAACTCGGCGCCTGCGGGACAACCCACTCTTTATCTGGGGCAATCTCGTCCTGTAAACATCAACAGAATTAGGAACTACAGCCCGGTACTTCAATTCGCGTGTGGCCGGTAACCTAAAACCGAGATGCACTCACACGAAAACACATGCAAGTCAGAACCACGAAGACTGCACTAGTGCACAGAGAAAGAGCTTCATGTTGGGAACAAATTCGACTGAATAGCCCCCTGAAGGAACACAAATTAGACATTATAGAAGCCATGAGATTTCAGTCCCGATTAACTGGCCGCTGTTGTCGATGCATTTCTGACAAGAATCTAATTTTTGTTGTAGGCTTCTCTAGCATATACCAGGATGTTTATGACGAGTAAAGCCAGAATAGGTAAGAAAAATAATTGCCCAACGAATTTCTTCCATAAGAATGTTTGTGAAGCGCCGAGATAACAAATTTTTGTTGCAATAATATCAGCCAACTAACGAGTGTTGCAAGCTTGACAAGTTTAAAAGAAACGCCTTATTGGCCAATAAAAATTATTTTGACTTGTGGTTTCTGATGTGAGCCTGTAGTTATAGTGTTGAAATTATCACTGACCTCTTCATCAAGTTTCTCAAACTTTTGCTGAGTTGTAGTCATCAACTTTTTCAAACGTCTATACATGTTCGCCAAACGTTTGTACACTTGATCGCCAACTTTTCTCAAACGTTTGTACCAAGATCACTAACTTTTCTCAAACGTTTGTGCGCGTGATCACCAACATTTGTCACTAGTTTGTATACGTGATCTCCAACATTTCTCAAACGTTTGTACACGTGATCACTAACTTTTCTCAAACGGTTGTACACGTGATCACCAACTTTTGTCAATCGTTTTTACATTTGATCACCAACTTTTGTCAAACGTTTGTACACATGATCGTCAACTTTTCCCAAACGTTTTTACACTTGATCACCAACTTGTCTCAGAAGTTTTTACATTTGATCACCAACCTTTCTCAAACGTCTGTTCACATGAATATCAACTCTTCTCAAACGTTTGTACACGTGATCATCAACTTTTCTCAAACGTTTGTACACGTGATCATAACTTTTCTCAAACGTTTGTACTCTTGATCATCAACTTTTCTCAAACGTTTGTACACTGGATCCTCAACTTTTCTCAAACGTTCGTACACTTGACCACCAACTTTTGTCAAACGTTTGTACACTTGATCATCAATGTTTATCAAACGTTTGTACACTTGATCATCAATGTTTATCAAACGTTTGTACACTTGATCATCAACGTTTATCAAACGTTTGTACACTTGATCATCAACGTTTATCAAACGTTTGTACACTTGATCATCAACGTTTATCAAACGTTTGTACACTTGATCATCAACGTTTATCAAACGTTTGTACACTTGATCATCAAATTTTTTCAAACATTTGTACACTTTCTCAATTATGTTATGATTATATATACAACATTGTGGTATTTTGTTTTTGTCTTTTTCATTGTCCATTTTCTGTTGTGTTTCCATGCTCTCTCTCTCTCTCTCTCTCTCTCTCTCTCTCTCTCTCTCTCTCTCTCTCTCTCTCTCTCTCTCTCTCTCTCTCTCTCTCTCTCTCTCTCTCTCTCTCTCCCGCCCACCACCCAGCGCATTTCATGATAGCTTTACAGCTGTACACTGTTGTTGAATGTATGTTCTCACACCCCGCTTGTTTCTCTCCTGTCTCCTCTTGGTAAGTCTCTGGGCCTCTACTGTCCCGGGGGTGAGGGGCCTCTAATATGATGAGACTAAGAAAGAATAGGGCGACTGTACCCTAAGGCATATCGTACAAAGCAAATAATATTCCATTCTTCTGTTTCCAGTTCTCTTCTCCATGTGTTTTTTTGGTCTACCTCTGCCTGTCTTTCCCTGTGGATTCCAGAACAAGGACTGCCTTGTGATTCTATCAACAGGTTTCCTCAATGTGTGTCCTATCCATCGCCAGCGTCTTCTTCTCAACTCTTGTTCCACTGGCACTTGTCTGGTTCTTGTCATCAATTTCACATTTGTGACTTTGTCATACCATTTCAATCTTATATATATCTATATATAAAGTATCCCGTTCAACCCTTGATGGGTTATAATTAGGACATATGGTGTAGTAAGAAAACAAAGTCAGATTTCCAATATCCAAAAATAGTACCTTCTTCCCCCCCTCCACTCAGTCTAAATAGGGTAAATAAAAACTAAATTTGTGTGAACGTTTTTGTGTGTGACCTCCCCTTTCCAAGAAACAAATAAATAAAAATTAAAAAACAAACGAATAAAAAAAAATCACACAAACATAGAAACAAAAAATAAAATATCTTATAACTACCTGTTCAAGGCGAAAAGGGGTGAGAAAGCCCTAGTGTGTCCGAGATTACATCAAATCCACCAATTATCTGTCATCAGCCACACACGCACCCCATCAGACCACCTCTCTTCCTTACACCATCATTGATCCTCTTAGTATACGAGCGGCCTTTTAGAAAGGCCGATGATCGATCCCCGTCAATTGCGAAAATGTATAGGTGAATGCATGTTTAAAATCACTGAACAATTTAGTTACGTGCATGATATAGGGGTTTCATTTCTTCACATTTTGATATATAACACTTTATGTTATCTTTATAAATAAATTATTTAGTGCAGATCGATCATCGGCCTTTCTAAAAGGCCGCTCGTATACTAAGAGTTATCTAGCAATAACCCGTCAAACTTGACGGGTTTTTAATTATAGTTTGCTATTTCCGTTCCCGGATGAGCAGATAGAAGTACATTCTTAGAGTGTTTTTGGTTTCTTTCCATTATACAGCGTAATCAAACTGTTCATGAACACCGTCATCTGAAAGCTTTTCTTTGTTGATTGTAACTATTTTCGGGAGAGTATATATAATGGAAACAATACAATTTTTCAACAGGGTTGCATTCCTCAGCTGTGACCAACGTACACACGGCGAGAATTATGTTATTTTAGATTCAATTTAAAAGTTCTTTGATGACAACATTTCGTGTGAAAGTGGGTGGATTGTTTTCAAAGAGTGTTCTCAGATAATAAGTGGTTCTAACAAAAACTTTCAAGTTTTCATGATTTATACATCGGGTGAGGGCTCTTGCACACCAATTTTTATGCACTTTTTCTTTGTCGAGCGCTACTAATTTCGTGAAAGAATAAAAAAATAAAAAAAAATAAAACCAAAGTATTAGTTTTATATAACACCCACTCCGCGCAAGTTGCACACCGTGCGTTGCGCACTTTTTTTTTCTGGCGCGAGTTACTATTTTGAGTGAGACCGACCAACGTAACATACATCGGTAATTATATTATGTTATATTATTATATATAGTTGGGAATTTTAGTTCTTGATATATACGGTTTTACTATATTGTGCAATTCTCTAGGTATATCTATTCTCAACACCTGTTCCACAGTTATGGATGAATTGCATACCTGTAAATAATCTAAAATTGGTTTTCTCTGTTGTTCAAACATCCTACATTTTAATAGGAAATGCTCAATATTATTTTTGTCTAGACACTCTGCACAGTAAGGTTCTTCTATTCTAAAATAGCCCGTTCCTTGTTGCAGTCTAAGAAGTTTCTTATCGCTAGGAATCTTTAGTTCTCTACATACCTGACACGTTCTTGTTGGAATCTTGAACAATTTATATGCATGTCTGCCCTTCAGACTTTCATCCCACTCTACTGTTCTTTCCTTAGTTATTATTCTTGTAACTATGCTTTTGAACCCTGTTTTGCTCATCCCACACATTTATTTGGTTTCTATTATTTCTACTTATCTTAGCTATCAATCCTTCTATTCTAACCAAGCATCCATTTATGAAAGTGTCATCTGTTTATTCATCACATATTTGTCGTCTGCATCTTGAAGTACTCGGTCTTGATTTTGATTTTATGCCACTTTTTGTTCATTGTCAAAAAATTGATATTCATTTGTCATTTCCAGAACTCTTCCACAGACGCTTCAACGTTCAAACAAGGAAGAAATGTGCCACAGGAAACATAAGCAATAATTATTCCAAGAAAGAGTTGTATCAGAGAATAAATTCTCGGAAACCAGGAAAACCTGTGAAACTTTGTGGTCTTGACTAGAACAAGCAAGAGGAGACAAAGTGGAAGACAATGACTTAAGATGTCACTGAAGTGATGTCCCCTTATAGTTCTCTGGGATTTCTGAACAGATGTAGAAATGTTAGCGCTACTCCTGTCTCAGGTGTGTTGTAGGAAGCTAATAATATAAGATCGCACATGAGGCTGGCAAACTTATCATGTAAAATTAATTGTTACAGACACCACTATTCCAAGAAAATATGAATGCTTTGACGCAGACATCTGCTGTAGTGGCCACGCGCTCTATAAAGAAGGTAAATGTCATCACATAGCTGATACTGCCCTAGGGAATGGAAGTGTTGGAGACTTTATTTATACTAGGTCTCAGCTTTATGAGCTGGAGGTGCCTGGTTCCCTTCGCCTTCCCTAACTTACGAGCAGAGTCAGATATACATTTTAACAGCTGGTTAGATCAGAACTTGAAGTGACCTGGTTTTAAACTCTGCCATTTGAAAGTTGACATGCGTTGATGCTCCCCCCCCCTCTCTCCCCCCCCCCCCCCCCCCCCCCCCCCCCCCAGATATAAGGAGGAATAAAGAGGTTAAATTAACAATAAAAGAAGTTATGAAGGTGCGAGTCACAGAAACACGGACAGAAACACGGACAGAAACACGGACAGAAACACGGAAAGACAAAACGGAATAAAAAAAAAAAGGTGAAAGTAATGCAAATAAAAGTAAGACCAGATAAAAGAGGCGAGATGGAAAGGCTGATAAACTCGTGGAGAAGTGTGAAAAACGGATGGAGAAGAATAATTCTGCAGAAAAACAAACAAGTCCTGCTGGCTGAAAACAAACACAATTCAAAGGAGATCTTTTATAGAGTCGCACTCGGTTAGTGTCGGGTTTCTCCGGCACATCTCTCGGACGAAGGCAAAAGTAAACAAACTCCTCCCGCGATTCTTAGACCACGTGATTGATCTATACGAGCCAGCGTCTGCAGCGGAAAAATAAATGGCGGGAACATATGTTTTCGGTAGACAGGTTAAGGAGTGGATACACTCCGGCGGGATATAGGTAGTCAGATGGTGATAGATGTTGCCTTGCTACGGCGTTGTGGTAGTAGATTTTATGGGATAGTGACGATTCGCTACCGTGGCTAGGCGGTTGGGTGCCGTTCGGAAGGTCCTGGTTCGATCCTGGTAAGCCTATCACTTCTGTTGTTTTTCTGTTGTCTGGTCTTCTACTTCTTTATTTTCCCACTGAGTGCCTGATAACTACCTTTGTGTGTTGTTTGTTTAGTAGATTTTATAATTGGCGCTGTGTATTGATAGATAGGCCCCTAGGTGTGGCTATAATCGGCTCTCTGTATTGATTTATAGGCCCCTAGGTGTGGTTATAATCAGCGCTGTGGATTGATTGATTGGCCCTAGGTGTGGTTATAATCGGCGCTGTGGATTAATTGATTGGCCATAGGCGTGGTTATAATGGACCCTGTGGATTGATTGATTGGCCATAGGCGTGGTTATAATGGACCTTGTGGATTGATTGATTGGCCATAGGCGTGGTTATAATGGACCCTGTGGATTGATTGATAGACCCTGGGTGTGGTTATAATCGGCGCTGTGGATTGATTGAAAACAACAAAAAAACGCTGACGGAAGTAACAAATAGACGGTCTCTAAGGTAACAAACAGAAAGGCGCTAATTTAACTAACAGGAGGACGCTAATTTAATAAACAGAAGGGCCTAATGTAACAAACAGTAGGACGTTAATTAGCAAACAGTATGACGCTATGGTACAAATAGAAGGGCGTTAATGTAACAAACAGAAGGATGCTAATGTAACAAACAGGGGCGCTAAGGTAACACACAGAAGCGCACAAACGTAGGGTAACAAACAGGGGGGCAATTAGGTAACAAAACGATGAGCGATAATGTAACAAACAGAAGGGCACTAACGGAACAAACAGAAGGGCGGTAATCTAATAAACAGAAGGGCACTATTGTAGCAAACAGAAGGGCGCTAGATTAAAAAACAGAAGAGCGCTAAGGTAAAAAAACAGAAGGCATTAAGGTAACAAACAGAAGGGCGCTAAGGTTACAAACATAGCAATCTCGCAAGCAAGGAACAGAACAAGAAGTGATGTAACTGTTTATTTCCCATAAACATCTCCATCATAAGGCAGCTGTGACATCATCCTCATTACTGTGATTGATGTGGTAACTGTTACTGCCTTACTATAAGCTTATCCTCATCACTCCTCCACTCATCATCGCCATTATCACCATCAACACCAACATCCCTACTATCATCATGAGCCGCATGTCATCATGCCAGGCACCGAAGTCGCGCGATTACTATTATCTCTAACTATTACATTAACCACGTTATCGCCGCTCAACTTTCTTCCTCTCATCTCGTCCTCAAAAAGTTCAGATCAAACTGATAACGAGAGAGGGGGACATTCTCTCTCGTCACTTCAGCTAGATCTTCATCTTCTGGAGATACTTTTGACGACAGGAAGTTTTCCTCCGTTTTATGACGACCAGCACGAGATGATAACCCCCAGGTCTGGGGCGTCTCAGTTCAACACTTCCTTCGTTGTCATAGAGGTCACAGACAAGGTCATCTGGTTTACCTGTTTCACCGCGAGCTCATTTTCATAGCTCCCGTACCTTTATGTTTGCCGTGGAGGATAAGTCTTGAACACATCTACACCACTCTCGTCCTGTGCCATTCATTCTAGTTTTTTCCAAGCCTTCTTCATCTATTTAATGTCTGCCTACAATTCACTTCTACAAGTGTTTTTTGATCTTCCTCGTTTTCGCTTACTCTGGAGATTTCAGAAGAAGGATTATCTTGTGATGGTATCAAATGGTTTTCTCAATGTGTGTACTATCCAACTCCTTCCAATGGTACATGTCTGGTTCTGGTTATCAGTCCCACAATGATAATCTGTCACTCCATTTCAATCTTTCTATTCTACTCAAGCACCCATTTATGAAAGTCTGTAGTTTTTTAGGTTGTTGTATTTGTGGTTCTCCGTGTTTCAGAGCTATACAGTAGGATTGACTTGACATTTGAGTTGAAGATTCTTATTTTTCTGTTGGACTTGATTACTCTTGTTCTCCATAAGTTTCCCAATCCGATAAAAGTTCCTCTTGCTTTTTGTATTCTTATTTTGATATCATTGTCTGTCCCTCCAACTTTATCTATATTGCTGCCAAGATATGTGTACGATTCGACATCTTGTAGCGATGTTTCTTCAAGTGAAATCATGTTATCGTGTCCTGAATTTATTCTCATATTGATAATGAGAATTGTTAATGATATCATCATCATTATTACCATCATCTCCTTGTTCACTTCTTGTGGAGCGTGCAACAATAACTACAGCTAGCTCCCACGTAAGAAGCCTATGTAAACGTATATGCTCCTGTAACGATGGTTCGTGTAGCTAGTTGTTTCTTATGATGAGGTTTCCAACTCCATGTTCATCTTGATATTAGTTTCCTCGTAAGACACGCCTGAAGGGGAGGTAGTCCCATTCTTTCTTTGCTTCCTCTCACACCCCCGGGACTGCAAAAGGGGGGGGGGGATTTGTATCTATCTATCTATCTATCTATCTATCTATCTATCTATCTATCTATCTATCTATCTATCCATCCATCCATCCATCCATCCATCCATCCATCCATCCATCCATCCATCCATCCATCCATCCATCCATCCATCCATCTATCTATCTATCTATCTATCTATCTATCTATCTATCTATCTATCTATCTATCTATCTATCTATCTATCTATCTATCTATCTATCTATCTATCTATCTATCTATCTATCTATCTATCTATCTATCGGTCTGTCTGTATGTTTGTCTACTTTATCTGTGTTTGTCTGTCTGTCTACATAACTGATAGACTCGCCGTGGAATCGAACCCGAGACCATCCGAACGGCGCCATCTCTTCGCTACTTAAATATATATCAGAACCGGGTCACATGGTCTTTTATATTTGCAGTTTTTTGTTTACACTAGTGCCCTAATATAACCGACAGCCCTTATGTCTAGGTTGAACTTGGAGCACCCAAAATGAGACACAATTTTATTTAATTAAAAAAATCTCTTAACTACGGCAGAGAATCGTACAAGAACACTCAAGAGAACTTAGCCCTAAAATAAGTGCTTGTCTTCTGTCTACAAATGTGTCTGCTTATCTGTGTATCTATATGTATGTCTGCCTCTCTACCTGTGTAGGTACTTCTTTCTTCATAATTCTTCAAAGAGATTACAGCGTCAACATAAGGGCCCCGCACACATCTCCCTTGCCTTCCTCTCCACCACTTTCCTTTCCCACCTTACAATAAAATATAGTCTTTTTCCAGCATTGAAACTCAAAACTGGCCCACAGTCCCGATAGCGAGGTCGGCGTTTGAGGTTACCGGTCTCACGTGATAGGTCTGAGTTTAGTCATCTCGCGCACTAATTAGCCTACACAAACAAAAGACTATTTGTTTATATGGACTTGACCCTACCTGACCTACGGGGCATGGATACGTTGACCCCACTGTCGTTAGATCTTGAATTATCGTTGGTTCCCGCTGGGTGCCGGAAGTTCCCGAAGGACCGATGGGAATGATATACAGGTTGGTTTAAAAATAAGTTAGGGTAAATAAATACAGTGGAACCGCAGTTCCTGCGTTGTGTGCGGACTTTTGTTTGTTTTGATGATGCGATAAAGATCAAAGGGATAAAAGCGCACAGGACCAGTTTGTATAGACAACGCAACAGGAAACAATATATACAACAATAGAAATACAAGCATCAAACAAATGATAAAAGAGAGTGCTAAGCATTGACTCAGTCAATGTTTAACAGGCGGTGGGTATGAATAATGTCCCCTGTGCAATAATTTTTTTTTTCTTTGTTGCAAATGTAAGGCAGAATCGAAATAAGTTGATTCATTGTGACATACGACAAATTCTCAAGAAGTCAATTGGAACAGCCAACGCAACATTGAACAACATGCCACAAATACTGACATCTTAGCAAATAAATCACAAATTAAAACTGAGAATCATCAAACGTTATCTATATATATATTCTTCAGTACTGTATAAAGTAGAAATATAGACAATTAACTAGCAAATAAAAGAAAGAATTTAGGCCCTTGAGATGTGGACATATAGAATAGGGAGCGTCTCATGACAAAAGAAGAAACCAAATAAAGAGGTCATAGGTCAGCTAGCATTAAACAGAGAATTAATGAAGGCGATGACTTTCAATATCGTTGTCACGTGATTTATTCCTCGTGCTCTACAGTGATGGTCCAATAGTGGCCAAAATTCAGAGTATCTACTGAGGGTCTTTAAAGGTGTCTACCTTTCGCTCAAGATTACTCTTGGCAGAGATGTCAATTAAAGAATGGTGTCCCCATCGAGGCCAGCTCCTTGACGTGGAGATGGGGCTCAAGTACAGCCATCAGCGGCTGAAAAACCAAGACTGGCCAGGCCCTCCTACACTCGAGCAAGACCACAGTCTGCCCTAGCAAGTCAAGGTGCTGAAGACGGAGGCAACCAGCCAAGAGGCGCACCACAGCAATCAGGATGCCACGCACATGCGCTATGGAAGTATGCCTATATCTGCAAAACGTTATGGCACTCGCCCTGTGACGGACACCCATGCAGGCGCAGTGCCGGGCCCTCTGCCTCGGAAGGGCCCAACCCCTACTACTGGGGGTCCTTCTCAATTGCCCCGTGGAGCCAGGAGGCATGAGAATAGAGCTACTGGCCAAGCAAAGAAAAGACCATTTAAAATAATGCACTGGAATGCTGAAGGCGTCAATAGTAAAAAAGACGGCTACAGCAAAAAATTAGAGCTCGAAAATATCTTGAATAACTACAAAAGACAGTGAAGTTTATACAAGAAACAACATTGCAGATATAGACAATATAGTTCAAGCGAACGAAAGAAGAAGAAAAAAAAAAAGAATGGTGTTTCAATCCTAGGGAACCTCATAGGAATGTAAAGACATCAAGTACTACAGCTGATATGATCCAGGTCGTGTAAACCTTTTATCTTTCCTAACCTTCTATGAGTTAGGATTTTGCTGGTCCTGATGAGCCCCCCTGTCACGGAATTGCCTCCCTTGCTTTGCAGTAGTGGTCCAACAGTGACCACAACTCAAGAGTATCTAATATGGGCTTCAAAGGTGTCTACCTTCGCACAAGATTACTCTTGGCAGAGTTGTAGATAGAAGGATAATAATGCTTCTATCTCAAGGGAGTGTTCATAAGATATTTCAGAAGTCAAGAACAATGCTGCATTGGGCAGGGCAATTGTTAACTTACGTCTGATCCGCCACCTTTTATGCAGAATAAAGTAATTATTAATTTCAGCTCGTTCAAGCCCCCGCCCCGATTTACTCAGTGGAATTATTATTATTATATGGTATAGCTCTGTTTAGAGTGTATTTAGTAAATTGACTAAGAGAAACATGCAGTACACTCAAAATGATTAAATCGACGTCAGATCTGTATATTTACAAATAACAAATTTAATAATCAACTAAGTTTTAACAGTTTAAAAAAAAATTGAATAATCTGTAACATAAAATACTCATCATCGTGTGATGGTTTGGTGTTTTATGTAAGAAGTTACTTGGCACCCTTTAGGTTTGACTTAGCTGCAAATGGTAGTTTCTTCTCCCGATGGGTTTTTGGGTTCTGTGCAGATTGGTCACTGGAGTTCTCGCTTCTCTGGTCAAGCTTAAAGGTGCAGCACGTTCCAAGTAAGAGCAGGAAGTAACTGCAAAGTTCGTCCCGCGTCTCTAATATCCTCTGTTGATGGTGTCTAGCTCGACGTCAGTCGACATCTACCCTCACTTTGTTCAGCGATTTGTACCCTCAGCTGGTATCACCAACTAGTATGGTAAAAGAATAGAAACAAATACCCTCAGAGTATTGAGTTTTCCGACACAAAGTTATGTGTTTCCGTCTTCCTATTCCACCATCCCATCTACCTCAGACTTTACCCTCGATGAGAATTAAGCTTAATCCCTCGAGAGAAAACTTTCTTTACATTTAAATTGAATAGCTTTATATTTACTTTACATTCAAATGAAAAGTTTAATGGTAGAGATAGAATATGTTTACATTTACATCTACATTGGTTGAAAAATGTTCATAATATAGACTGAATATATTTTCAGTCACATCTACACTGGTTGAAAATGTAAATATTATAATTAGAATGAACATCATTTCTTTCATCATTCACTCCTTGCTCCATATGGAACTTAGGACTACCTATGCTTTTAGTTCTCTTTAAGAAACTAGCCAAAAAAAAGTCACAAGCTCTTGCAGTGGTGATTTATGAAATCATCATTCTATATGCTGAGGTTGCCAGCCTCAAATGAGTTTAACATCCACTAGAAATTTTCACATATTAATATTCACATGGCAATATATACATATTAGTTCACATGTTAGTAATACTTACTTACTTACTTAGTCGTTCCCCTTCTACCGTGAGGTGTAGAGGTTTGGAAGAGAGAGCGCCAGACCATTCTATCAGCTGTCTTCTTCCTGGCCTGGTTCCATTCTAGTCCTCGGTCCTTCAAAGATTGTCTAATGTTGTCCTCCCAGCGGACTCTGGGTCGTCCTGGAGGTCTGGATCCCTGGCTCTTTGTTTCCCATGCTTGTCGTGGTAGCCGATCTTCTCCCATTCTGCAGACATGGCCAAACCATCTTAGTTGGGACTGTTCTATTTGGGTCTGCAGCGGATGGGATTTTAGGCCTTGACGGATCGTCTGGTTGCGGACCATGTCTCTTACATGTTAGTAATGAAAAATATAAAGTGTAAAATGCACAACTTACGCCAATCTTGGCTCACGGACGGTTGGCTCAGAGGAATACAGTTAAGACACTAGCAGATGCCTTTTTACACGTTTCTAGGGTGTTGTTATGTTAACAATGAATTCCCTCAATGACTCCATGTTTTCAGTTTCCTCAGATCACGGTTTTCCTTACTAAAATGGTTTTCCTGGGCTCTTTAAGTCCTTCAAGATGTTCCATACATTCCGGTCTGATATATATGAAATCTGATTCTAACTCTGGCAGTCTGATGGCCTTCTTGGCAGGAGTGAATTTTCACAGTGTCTTAAAACTGCAAAAAGGACAGGTTATATTGCATGTCATCTCCACATTTGTTTGTTACGATGCTAAGCAGGGCTCCAATTTTTTCAAACATTCATGTTTAGGTGGGATAATTTCAAAATTATTTCCGCCTGAAATTATGTGCGTGATGCTAAAGGTCACCTCTCCCATGTGTGGCAATAAAACATCCGATTGCCTTCTCTGCAAAGGCCTACAATTACATCTTACTTTCCTCAAGGTGTGTTGGAAAAGATTTTGTAATTCCTGTGCGCTGACAAATAAGTTATCTTCCCATAGTGGCTATCAAACTTTTAGCGTATTACCATCTTAGCAAAGAACGCACCCTGGCCTTATCAGCGATTAAACAACTGCGCTTGGCGATTTTAGTGTTAATCTGTAGTCTGATGTCGGCCACACCCGAGATTAACCAACATGGTTTTCGGCTTATATTGCCTCAACTGTCTACTCTCTCAGCAGGGATGGTCAGGTAAACAGACAAGACAAATTATTGCTGAGAGAAGTGAAGTGTAAGAATGTTTGAAAATACAAAATATCTGCTACATAGCAGAGAAAGAAAGAGGAGCCGACCTTTGAAAAGCATGGAATAAGTCGGTACAACAAATGTAATTGATTACTGCCATAGTGAAGCAGAAATCGACACAAAATTATGTCACACCCCCAACTGATTTAACTTAGTAAAATATTACTTAAATAGCTCTGTTATAAGTATGTAAAATGCCTGAGGCGTACGGGTGCAGTTCACTCAAAAAGACTCAATCAACTATAAATTTGTATATTTACAGATAACAGATTTAATAATCAGTTATCGTTAACACATGTAAAATAAATAAGGGTAGGGTGAATTTAGATAGAGTCTTTAAAATTTCATCTCATGTGATGGTCTGATTTGAAACGTTGTTTAATAGAGAGTTCACTTGGCAGCTTTGAATTGGTACTTAGCTGCCAGTAAGATGTCGGTTTGGTTCTGCTCCAGGCAATGCTTGTTCTTTGCAGGTTATGGACTGGTTCCCTCGGGTCACTCGCCAAGTCTGGTGGCCGCAACATGTTCTTCGTTGTTTCGTGGGGTAATTGCGAAGATGGACCAGCGTCTGTAAAGACCCTCTGCTGTAGGTATCTAGCTTTGACTGCAGGAGCACTAATACCACTCACTTGTTCTACAGGTAGCACCACTAACTGGTACCACTGACTATTGTCATGAAATAAGAGAAAAACAAATGCCCTCCTGAGTATTGGGTTACCTGACATAAAATCAGATGTCTCCCTTTTTCGTTCTACCATCCCATCTGCCTCAGAACTTAACCCTCTCTGAGCATTAATGTTAATCCCAATGAGTGGAAAACATCCAATGCATTTACATTGAACATGTTTACATTAACAAATGCACTGGTTGAAAAGGTTAATATAATACGTATGTACATCAGTTCTATCATCGTCCTCTCTCCTTCATCTGGAACTTGGGACTACTTCTGCTTTTGGTTCTTTATGAGAAACCCGCATGAAGCAGTCACCAGGTCTTGCAATGGTGGTTCATGAAACCATCATTCTAATGCTGAGGTTGCCAGCCTTGTATGACTTGGACATTCACTAGCAATTTTCACATGGTAATAATGCAAAATATAGAATGTAAAATGTACAACTCACCCCAAAATGGGAGTACCGACTTCTGGCTCAGAGAAATAGTTAAGGCAAAATGATTAAGATCGCTCTTACATGTGATGTAGGGTGTTACTTTACAGTAGACTCCCACTATGACTTAGTGTTCAGGATCCAAGGATTCCGAGCTTTCCATGTTAATAAAGGTAGAGTTGTAGTTGTGTAAATCCACAAGATGCTCAAACACGTTTTCCTGTCCTTTAAAATGGAATCCTGATCCTATTCCTTTTTGCAGCTTATATGGCTGTCTTCTTGATGATTTGAGTTTCACAGTGCGGTAAACTTACAAGGAGCTAAATTATAAGGCAACATTCGTTCTAAATCCAGATTGCTAGTATATTGTGACGGAATTTTCTAGTGTCCTTTTAGTCCCCTTCTTCCCCTCCTACTTTCTCCATTTATTTCTTCATTTTACTCACATAAACAGGTGCCCCGCCACGCCTCAGTCATCGGTTGAAATCTGTGCATACTGCGATAGTGTTATTCGCGGCTAATTGACTATCCTTAAGGATTAATTGTAATCGCTTAAGTTGTTGAACCAGATTTGCTTCCTACGGTAAACGGGAAAATGATTGTTGATTTTTTGGGTAATCCTTTTCCACCAAGACCAGCATGTCTGTCAAGGCGCATGGTTCACTACAAACGCGTTTAGACACTTGGGCGGATAATACAAAAGGAAGACCAGATGTTGTCTGGGAAAAATGTCTGGGTACAGCGATATGTCGCAGTTTATCCGTGTCGTAATGTTAATTATTCCAGGAGATATTCTCCGTGGCCAAAGTAGACTCTAGGAGCAGTCATACAACACGAAATCAGCATAGCTGCACTGAGCGGACCAACACCTCCTTCACAATTTTACAAACATGCAGGTTATTCGTTTTGACAAAAAGCTCTATGGTAATAGATATATAGGCCCAAAGGCAAAATGCAGTAGTACGTATAAGTCCAGTTCGTTCTCTATCAAACGCTGGTCATTGGCAATCAATCAAACTTTATTTAATATTGTCCTTTGGACATCTTTATGAATAAGCACAAATTTCCTTACTAGAATAAGCCAGGGACACCTCAACCATGTTGATGTCCTGGCGATGGAATAATTCAGGAAGAACACATAATTCTGCAGGAGCTCAAAACACATACTCACTTCCAAACACACGCCGCATCTCTCTTGCAGACGATCACCTCACTTCTGCTTCAAATTTATTCACGTCTGCCAGTAAACCATATCGGCATGACGTCACTTCCTTTAAGGTTTCACCCATATTTTGGCATTTTGTTTAAAAATTATCATTTTTACAATATTGATGCTACAGTTTAGTGTCACAATTTTTCTACCTAACGCTATGTTTTTTATTGCAGTTTTCAGCTTAAAAATATTTTAAATTAATTTTTCAAATACGTATGTTCAGCCACAAATCAGCTAATTATATATGCAAAAAATTTATTTTGTTATAACTTTTTTATTTATTAACATATTTTAATAATTTTTTCGGTATTTAGTCCAGCCATGGCATTAGATTAAAATTTTTAAAAGGTATGAATCTTAACATAAAATAACATTTCATTGGCTGAAACTTCTCATGGGGTTAAAAAAAAATCGCCAGCTTCAACCAATCAGAATCAAGCTTACATTGGGCTTGGCTAACTGATTTATTTACTTCCTAATTTGTACACGCTTCCTGTATCACTGCGAAGTCGGTTGCTGTGAGATTTATAGTGATTTCTTATTGAATAAAATGGATTGTGTTAATAAATCAACAGCATCAGGTAAAAGAAGGAAGGATAGGCCCATTAAGAGGAAATTTAGAGGTAACAGGTATTCTGGTTCTCTTAAACAACCGAAAGCCACATGTCAGACAAATGGAATAGGCCTAGGCCTATCGGCAAACTGTAATTGTCAGCCAGCTGAAAGTAAAACTCTAAACACATCTGCAAATTAAATAGTGTTACTTCTACAACTGTGAAAGACACTGATCCTGAAACTATTGAAGGATACAGAATTATCAGCATTGCAAGCGTTTTGGATTTTGTTAAACAGTTTCCCTGTCCAAAGTGTTTGACATCACCTGTCACTACAAAATAGTGAGCAGGATCAGTTTACAGAGTCTTTATACACAGTGAATGAGACTCACTATGGCCTGTCAAGTTCATTCACATTCACTTGTATATTTTGTTGTGAAAGTATTCAACTATCTTCATCTGCTGAAAATATAAATTTAAGGTTCCAGATGTCAATGTTTAGCATAGGAATAAATCAAGAAAAAAGTAAAAGTTTTCTGACAAATATGAATATGCCTCCACCAGTAGCATCAGCAACACACAGTGAGTTGAAAAGGAAAATTTTGCATGCTACAAAAAGATGTGCAGAAGAAAGTATGCATTCTGCTGTCGAAGAATTAAAATCAGATGTTAAGACAAATGAAGTTACTGTGTCATGTGATGGCACCTGGCAACGGCGAGGCTTCTCAAGTAAAAATGGCATAGCAACAGTTCTATCTGTGAACCCAGTGAGAGCAGCAAAAGTTGTTGATGTAGAAATTTTGTCCAATTACTGTGATGCTTGCAGTAAGGCTAGAAATAAATACAAAACAGATGAAGAATTTGCAGTGTGGATGACAGGTCATAAATCATGCCAAAAAATCATGAAGGTGCCTCTGGTCTGATGGAATCAAGGGGAATGATTAATATTTTTAGAAGATCTGAGGAAAAACATGGTTTGAAGTATGTAAAATATCTTGGAGATGGGGATTCAAAAAGTTTTAAATCTGTTGCCGAGGCAAAGCCACAAATGTATCCTGGACTTCAAATCGAAAAATTAGAATGCTGCGGCCATGTTCAGAAACGAATGGGACGACGTCTCCTTGATAAAGTTGCAGAATGTAAAGGTAAGCAGAATGAAGAAGATGGGAAAAAGTATAAGGGTATTGGAAATTTTGGAAGATTAACAAAGAGTGCTATTATGAGAATACAAGGTCATTACGGTGCCGCAATAAGAGGAAATATTGGTTCAATTTCCAATATGAAAAAAAAAGCATAATGGCCATTCTCAAGCACCGTGCTGGAGATCATGAAGATTGTGGAGATTGGTGCCCAAAGGATATAAACAAGGCTAACAAAAACAGGCTGCCTAAATTCTTTCATTAAAGAAATTCAGCCTGTCTTTGATGAATTGTCTTCAGACTTCTTGTTGTCAAAATGTCTTCATGGAGGAACACAGAACTCTAATGAGTCTTTCCACAATCTGATCTGGAACAGATGTCCCAAAGCAGCATTTGTAGGAAGAGACAGATTAGAACTTTCAGTTTATGATGCTTTGATAGTTTTCAATGATGGAGAACTTGGGAGAAGAGGAATTTTTGAAAATCTTGGTCTATCTTTTGGGAAATACTGCTTCAAAGGATTTTCTGGTTTTGACGCCGCACGAGTCTCTGGTTCCCTAAGATCATATGATATGAAAAAAGCAGAATACAGGCACAGAAAATCTTTCCTGGAGTATAAGAATACCAGCAAAGAGAATGGATATGCAGGTGGTGGATTCTAATGTGAGTATGACAATTTTAAGGCATGTTTTCCCTCTATTTTGCTTATTTCTACGATATTGTTTTTTCACCAATTTTGATGACATTATGTCAGGATTACTCAAAATATTGTAAAGCTAAAGGCTTTAAACTTTGCACACTATGATCTCATACTGTTGTGCTAGTCCCCTTCTAATTTTAAAAGTATAAACCTGTAACTTTTTGATCAGTGAATTTTTAAAGTATCTCTACCCTGTATTTTTATCAAGAAAAATTGGTCTAATTTTTGAAAATTCATAAAAATTCATTCGGACAGTTTATAAAGATGAAACTAGAAGGGAGTCTTGAGAATGCTGGGATCTATGTGCAAGCCAAATTCCAATGTCCTATCTTTGCAAATAAAGTGTGCATCTTGACACAAAAAAGTTTCTATTTTTAGTAACAATATGCAAATTAGGACCCAATATAATTATTTTCCAATGATTCAGCATTTTTTATTAGATGCTTTGATGTCCTAAACATGCCCAAAAAAATTGGAGCTTGTAAAGTCAGAAATAAAATAAAAAAATTTTTAGGTGAAACCTCCCCTTCGCTCAGCCAGCCTGCACAGCTGCAGACTGTTTCCAGGACCACAATTATAAGGCAACATTCGTCCTAAATCCAGATTGCTAGTATATTGTGACGGAATTTTCTAGTGTCCTTTTAGTCCCCTTCTTCCCCTCCTACTTTCTCCATTTATTTCTTCATTTTACTCACATAAACAGGTGCCCCGCCACGCCTCAGTCATCGGTTGAAATCTGTGCATACTGCGATAGTGTTATTCGCGGCTAATTGACTATCCTTAAGGATTAATTGTAATCGCTTAAGTTGTTGAACCAGATTTGCTTCCTACGGTAAACGGGAAAATGATTGTTGATTTTTTGGGTAATCCTTTTCCACCAAGACCAGCATGTCTGTCAAGGCGCATGGTTCACTACAAACGCGTTTAGACACTTGGGCGGATAATACAAAAGGAAGACCAGATGTTGTCTGGGAAAAATGTCTGGGTACAGCGATATGTCGCAGTTTATCCGTGTCGTAATGTTAATTATTCCAGGAGATATTCTCCGTGGCCAAAGTAGACTCTAGGAGCAGTCATACAACACGAAATCAGCATAGCTGCACTGAGCGGACCAACACCTCCTTCACAATTTTACAAACATGCAGGTTATTCGTTTTGACAAAAAGCTCTATGGTAATAGATATATAGGCCCAAAGGCAAAATGCAGTAGTACGTATAAGTCCAGTTCGTTCTCTATCAAACGCTGGTCATTGGCAATCAATCAAACTTTATTTAATATTGTCCTTTGGACATCTTTATGAATAAGCACAAATTTCCTTACTAGAATAAGCCAGGGACACCTCAACCATGTTGATGTCCTGGCGATGGAATAATTCAGGAAGAACACATAATTCTGCAGGAGCTCAAAACACATACTCACTTCCAAACACACGCCGCATCTCTCTTGCAGACGATCACCTCACTTCTGCTTCAAATTTATTCACGTCTGCCAGTAAACCATATCGGCATGACGTCACTTCCTTTATTAATAAGTGACTCCGTATAAAATAAACAAAAAAGGAGCCCTGTTGAGCTGCCTATTATATCGACATAAATGTTTTGAATTTTAATCATAACATATATTATTACCCCTTGAACTGATCTGCAGACGTGCCTTTGCCACAAAGACGAATTGGCAAAAACAGTAGCATCAACACTTCAACGTTTTGGTAGCTAAGTGACATTTCTAGAGGCCAAATACAGAAGAACTTTGGTTTTTTTTTTTCATTTCAACGTTAAGCTTTATAAAGCCGATATCTTTTCCATGAAGACACGTACTTACCAGAGGAACTCTGTGTAAAGGTTAAGGTGGCCGGCGTGATGCTGACCACATCACCCCTAGTGTGCCGATGGTCGAGAAAATATGGGCCTAACACCATATTCCCAATATGCCTAAATGGGCGTGTAACGGGATCCTTTACCTTTTTAAATCTACATTTTATTAATCACCAGCTCTTATTTATTTACATTTGCTCAAATGTAATTGATAATTAAATTTGTTATATGTTGTTTGCAAATTCATAGTTGGTTTAGTTAACACAGGGAGAAGTGCACACGTATGAATCAATATCTTTAATATATATCTATATAGATCCAATTGTTATGATTAAAACTCATAACATATCAGTCGTTATCAAATAGGGCTCGATTAGGAACTATGTTGTTGATGTACTGTATCCATGGGTTACCCGGAAGTACGTCATTGCCTTTTGGAGGCAAGAATAGCAGAAGTCTACCGGTCCAAGCTTAGCAGAAGTAAAATATTCTTCGGGGCCTTTTCTGTGTGTATTTCAAGGTGGACGGACGCATATATGTCGAGCTCCTAGATGGTGTTATTCCTACAGATTCCTAAAGTGTTTCGACATCTAGATCGCCCATATACCTCATTGGGTCGATGCTAGTTTATTATTTTGTGAGAATGGAATGCTGATTATGATGCACGTGAGTTGAGACTTTTAAATAAAATCTGCATGCAAATGTCGAGGACATCGTGTCATTAGCAGACTGAATGTCTGGCTAGGTTATGCCATGATCTTATGAACATTTATTATATGAATTAACTGGAGCTTTGAACTGTGAATAAAATGTGTTGTCCTAACGTCCAACCTGGCATTTGCAGCATCTTTAATGTTGAAGATTAGGATTGTGTTTGAGGACTGAATGCCAAACTCTTATCGGCACTAGTGCATGCCATTACTTACTACACACAGATATATTTTATAAAGGAGAGACCTCTCCAAAGAACCCCTTCTTCATCTAACACCCTTTACACGTAACAATGGGGGCCAAGCCGGATCGTTGATCTACAGCCTAATGATTTCGTGCCCTGATCAAAATTTTCAAAATGGCGAATTTCATCGTCTGCTAACCTGTGAGAGGTTATACGACCAGATTTGCAGTGCAGTACTTCCTTGTTCCAGTCAGAAGGGGAACATATTCAAAGCATACTATATTTACTGCATCCTGCTTCGTTTGAAATTTCAAGTTTGATGCCCGAAGATGGCGATTTTCAAGACTACGACAGACCAAAGTGAAGTTCTGTTCGTATCAGCTGCTAATGAATTCTAGACCTAACGTGGTCTGCTCTGTGGGATTTGCATCGGTCCTGGAAGGAAAAGGCGGTGGAACCAGGAGGAATTTTTTCACTGGCAGTCAGATAAGTGAATTTTTAACTACATACAGCCTGTGATGCTAATTATCTTGTTTGCCAGGATTCTTTTTTTCATATTCTATGTTTCTCTGAGCATTTATGTATATGTAATAGTGGGAGGTTGGTGGGACCTGTGAATCTCTTTCAATACCTCAATATGTATGGTCGAGAGAAATTCATAGGCGTTCTTTAGTTTATGCATCTGTTTGGTTCAAATTAAGGGGCCGGCGTACATGGCTGTGTGTTACTGCCTTGATTGAAGTAAACATATTCATTATTTATCTAGTTGTGAAGTACTGTTAATTGTACAATTTTGTTATTGTTGTAAAGTTAATTGTAATTTTTTATTCAGTTTTTCTGCATTATTGTTTGTGATATTGTTGGCCTTACCTTGCTATCATTTATTTATTAGATGTTATTCATGTTGTAAATTCGTGCTTGTCTTGTCATATGTGTGATAGAGCTGCATTTTTATTCATTTGTTCTACAGTTCATACATTGCTACCTTGGTTCACTATTTGCATTTTCTTCATTTAGCTCTTGTCACAGTATTCTGTCATCTTGTTTGTAACTTTTGTCTTTTATTGCTCCATATATAACATTTATATTACTATCTACTATTATATGCAGTTGGGTAAATTTGAAGTGGTTAAATAAGTATTGAATATATTGCTCACATATTGATTATATAATATTTACATTATTGTTTAGCTATTGAAAAGCACAATAATTGTAAATCATGGCTACATTGAAAGATTTAGTAAAGGTTGGAAAAGATTTTGGTTTGGAAGGTGAAGACTTAAAAACCTATGTAGACAAAGAAGAGACAAGAAGAATTGGCTCTTGAAAAGGAAAAATTAGCTGAAAGAAAAAGACAAGAATAATTGGCTGAAAAAAGAAGAGAAGAAGAATTTTCTGAAAAAAGGAGACAAGCAGAAATACAATTGTCTGAAAAAAGGAGAGAAGAAGAATTAGCTAGGGAGAGAAGAGTAGAAGAAATGGCTTTTGAAAAAGAAAAATTAGCCTATGCTCAACCTAAAAATTCAACAGGCTCAGGCTGAGGTAAGAGCTCAACAAGAACTTAGATTGGCAGAATTGGAGATTAAAAAATTGCGACTACAACAACCACAGGTTAATCCTATTAATGGTGGTACTGAGAAGAAAGATTATTCTTCAACTTTTAAGTTAAATCTGCCAAATTCTAACTCAAATATAGATGACATATCATGCTATCTGAATAGATATGAGACTTATTGCCAAGAGTTTAAAATTGATAAATCTACCTGGTTGTCGTGGTTGAGTAAAGTGTAGAGTATTTGTCGAGTTGGACAATAGTAGTGAAATCGACAAGGAATAGTGGACTGACAGAGTTATAGATTACACACACAGAAAGGTGTAAATAGGAGATGGACTTGAGACAACCTGGAAGAAGATTTATCAAAGTGATCGCTCTCTGTCGTGAGAAATTCTAATCCACATCTATAAATTAAAAAGTAAATGTAAAGCCTAACGAATTAATTCAATAAAAGGAAAGAAGAATGGTAAAAGAACAGTGCGGTCACAATAGCGTACGCCTGTGTTATAGAACGTCATACTAGTTAAACAAGAAAATCCCCTTTTTCTGCTCCGTCTGCATAATTGTAACGCTTTCACGTTTGCTAGTAAAGCCTACTGCATAAAATACACGCGTTTCTAAAAATAAAACGGGTACTGTGTTTCTTAGAAAACCTTGTGATAGACACACTGCGTAATGACCTAGATTAATATTACATTAATGTCATTTTATGCACTACGTAAACTAAAAGACAGACGGGCTTAGAAGAGAGAGAGAGAGAGAGAGAGAGAGAGAGATGTACGGAGGAACGCATGCAATACTACCACGTCGTCTCGCGATTGAAAATTAATGTCACCCCACGCGAAAGGCATGCAGGCTTGTGATGCGTGATGCCATATGATGATGGATGGTATCCGCATGTCTGGTTTTGTGTGGTGTGCAGATGTGTTCAGTCAAAACAATGTTCATACAAAAATAACAGGGCAATCCACATAGGACGTCAGTAAACTCACGACGTATAAAGTCAATGATTCTTGTAACAGCCGTTGACGTTTTTCTTCATTATTTATTGTGGACGCCACAGTGACAAAATGGTTACGCGAATATGTAGGCACATCAAACAGTCATTATCACAGCAACATTCAATACAGCAGTAGACGGTAGACAGCATTACAATGATGAGTCAGATGCATGTTATATTTCAAAGTGCTGTAAATGTAGTCAGGTGAAAAACTCCATCCTTTTCTATAACAGCCAGGAGATAACCAGATGTATGAGATCAGTTCACTCTCCTTAGTTTGACTTCAGCAAGACAGACACGTCTGCCGAAGTATAAATAATGTCCTCAAAAATATCCTCTAGATAATAAAGGTTTTTCAAACCTAGTTCATTTAACAAAGTAGCAAGTAATGGTCCTTGGAACCTGCATCAACCGATGCAGCACAATACAGCGACATGTGAGCTAGGAAAACATCTCGTGACGACGACTTTCGAAGACAGGCTATGAACCAGAAATCGTTCACGACCAAAAATCGATAGAGTTAATGAAAATGTCAATTTACCTTGCTTTCAAGAAATACAGAAATATCACGCCTCCCGGCATGTGCAAATACACTAGAGGTATTATCCCGAATAAACGAAATATCCATAAGAGGACTACACATCCCTGACAGAACAAAAAAATAGCGGAGATCCCCTCTTCAACGAGGCATCTCTTTCGCCATTCAAATCGCTCACTCCACTAGTGGTGGGCGGAAACCGATCGACCAAGAAGCAAGACAAGTCATGCGCAGTCCAGCGCAAAATGACCACAGCTCAAACTTAACTGAGGAAACATGACACAATACTGTTTTACGTCTGAAATCCTGACATTAGCCTGACAGTACAGAAGACATCCCATCGTATAGAAGTGAACGGGTGGTAGAAGAAAATACATATTTTGAACGCAGCCACTTAGCTCCATTAAACTTATATATTTGGGTGCCTTAGGACTTGCTGACAAAGAATATGTTAGGTGTTAAGCAAATAGTCTAATAATTAACAAATTATAGCCAAAATATTATAGTGGTGTTGTCTGACAACACAGGATCATATTTGCTCATAATGGCGTGTTTGGACACTGCTTTAGGGGAAATGAGGCCACCACGTTAAATCCGATTTGATTGGCTAGAATAATATGTAAGGCGAAACATGATTAGTCGACTGCTAATACTATTTTGGTTGTTAATGGAAACGGTAGGAAGGGTACATTTTTTCAAAAGCTTTTGTAAACATGGTCTCATTGGCTAGACCATTTAATATAGTCAATTAGGAGCGTCAGTTCAGGGCCACTTTTTTTGAAAATAAACTTTGTAGAAGCAAGTGCGTTGAGAACTAGCTCATATTTTTCTAATAAAAGCCTGGGACAGAGGCAGATCGGAATTGTGCCATAACTCATCGCCAGTCAACGTACTTGTTTAATATTTCCTTGAATTGTGGTAAGCTAGACATGTTTGATATCTTTTTGATGAAAATTGAATGTGAATTGATAATTTATGTCTGTATGTGTGTGGTTCAGTAACAAACATGAGGAAAAGCCTAGATATTGATCCACCATGAACAAAACTTGTCGGAGAGGAGTATAAATGCATGGGATTGCCAAATAGTACTATGACACCTATCTTATTGAATAGAAGGAAATAATGCTGGAATTGCAGAGGCGTTGTAACCATTAGGGAGAGGAATACTGGTGTATATTGTTACATGAGAAGCTAGCAGTTGGCCTACCGCGCTGAACTCTGTGTTTGTTATGTATTGTGCTTCAGTGTGGAAATAGATTATAAATTAGTTCTGAAGTAGGAGGTACAACCTTCTTGTTTCAGGGACCGTGGTACTAAAGTATTAAAGCAGCACCTGGTCTGAGTTTTGCTGAATCCAGAGGCTGGTAGCATACTCCTTGGTCAAGATATCGACCAGTGTTGTTTCTCAAGAACACGGTGAAGCAAGCGAGCAGAGGAGAGAGTTCCTGCCGCCCACACAGAAGTTAAGATTTCGTTGGCCAGAGCAGCTCAATCTTGTGTATACCCCCTCTAAAATTGACTGTACATTAAATCAAGAGGGACAGTTATTTGTTTCAATTAAAAAGAAACTGTGAACCTTTCCAATATTATTTCCACCAGAAACAAACACTTGAAGTCATGATGACAAACAACAACCTAGCTTGAAAAGCCAGTATTACCTCATAGTACTACATCACTACTTACACACATATTGTAATAATAATATATGTCAATACAAAGATCCTATCTATAATTTGTGTACATACAACTTTTGATTACATTTGATTGTGATTCCTGGTTCACTTTGTAGTTGAATCAGGATATCTATTATTGAAAGGAATTAATACATATTTTAAAAGTTAACACTTGACTTATTAAGGTAGTCTTATAGAGTGTTCTATGTATGTGAGTGTCACAGTGTTGTAAAGTATTGTGGATTAAATTAAATTGTTTATCTGTCTGTTGGTTGTTGTGAACATACACTACATCATTATCATAACCCTAGACATTCAACGTAGTCATCACAATATTCCAGAATAAGTCTGACTGAGGTCTAAATGTGGTAGCAAAGTAAGGTCATCTGTAATACACCACACTTATTAGATACAGATACCTTCACAGCTGATCTCAGTCAGTACATTAAGTCCCCTATAAATATTTATATCATCCCACTTTACCACACTCTCTCCAAGCCTCAACTCACTTTTGCTGTCTAAGCACCTCCTGCTCTCACTCTTTTCTCTTATCAAACATAGAGATTTTAGTAAAGAGCTAAAACAAGTTTAATTTTGGATGAAAGGGTCGGGAACAGCGCATTAATAAATGTATAAACTTTATTAAAGAAGAAAAGCATGGAATTAATGCACATCATCATACACAGCATAAATCACATCAATAATCAAATAATCATCAATAGTCATCAATAATGCAAATACACACCCACAAACACACACACCACCAACACTCATAAAACCTGTAGAACGCAGAGAAATGAAATAACTGTCTGACAGTCTGTCTTTTTTCGTGTGACCAAGTACAATGCTTCCGACAGTGTCCTTTACGTAAAATTATACTCCATGGGGGATGGACGTGACCTGTATAAGTCCACTGTAGTCGCTATTGTTGGTGGCACCCCTGATTTCGCGATGGGGACTGGAAGACTGTCTATCTCCTGCTGGCCAAATAAACGAACTGAGCTACAGTCCGCCCGCTTTTGTGGGACCAAATGGAATAGCTCCAATGTCTTTACGTAAAAATATACTCCATGGGTGATGGGATTGACCTGTAAATCCAATGTAGGCGCTATCTTTGGTGACCCCTAATTGCGTGAGGGGCTGGAACTCTGTATTTACCTCTGGCCGCTCCTAAGTGCCAAGTTCTACATAAACCCAGAAATACACCAGGCGAAGTCACTTGAGGACAAAGAGTCCCAGGCGCTCTTATCCGGCGCTATTGCTTGCTTGGCTGTAAATCCTGTTTAAACTGGTTTGGCTGTGGTTTTGGCTGAGTGCCCCGTTTAGGCACACAGAGTCGGGTGATATCAGATTCTGCTATAGACATGCTGGGCGGTTTTGATATTCTGGAAGCCGCAATGCTATGACTGGTAATCCAATAGGCGAGTAGAGAACTACTACTGCATTTGGTGATTCCAGATTTAGCGTTGGCTCGTTCGCACTGCGTGAGCTTAACTTGGCGTTGACAAAAGGGTTTAGGTTCAGGAACGGGGTTTGACTACTCGGGACGCTAGCGGTATTCAGAAACCCTCTAGATCGAAGAGGACATGTCGTTCTTCGCCTGACTGGAGTCTGCTCTAGCGATTCGGTCTCCCTGAAACTGAGACCCAAAAAATACACCTTTTACCTCAAGCAACGACAAAATCAATCTAATGCTTTATAACCTAGTTATGCTCCGCTCCTTCCATTCTATCAATTATAGCATGTGCCCGCATAGGCTTAATATCTTTTGTACACCCATGTACCTGTCAGTAAATGTTCTGACAGCAAAAACCTACTCCTCTTCTTCCAACTAAACATACAGCTGAATGGTTATGCTATTCATCTTACAACATTAAGTGAATTTACATAAACAGATTACAGCATTTGACATTACAAAATAAGTCATATGTCCCTTTGGGGAAACAAAATATTAATATCCCACAAATGAATACATAGAAAATGCAATGCTCTAGCTATAATAATACAGTTATGACTGAACATAAGATAGAATTATATCTATGGCTGGTGACTGCTTTCTGTGAAAGTTATAGACTAGTGCCTAGCCACACAAGTAAGCATAAAATGATTCTCCCTTTGCCACTAGAAATATCTATCAAAAAAGGAATAAGTGACTATCTCCTATAATCCAGAGTTATTGCCTGCATCTCACTATTCAGTTTTAAGTGAACAATCCACACCTGACATTATCTTACAGAAATGACAGTTAATTTAGCCTATTCTTAACCCATGATAAGCATATGTAGACTGATTCTACGCCTAGTATCTGTTATTGTAAGTTTAACATTTAACCCATGATAAACCGTAACAGTTTAAGCACTCTTACTAAGGCCGTAGACATCGCTACCTTATCACTGAATAAAATTACTAGGAGAAGTCCTCAAAAATGAATTCACGTCACTTCCTATCAGATATATATAAAACTAACATGAATATATCATATTATAATTATAAGATATGTCAACTCACCCCGAAAAATGACTAAAACATAGGCAAACAAATTCTAGTACTGCCGTGCTATCTCTGCTTAAGTCTCATATGGTCATCTACGGGCCAAGAAATATTCACGAATGTGTTGGCTATTAAACCCGTCTACTCTTATAGATTACATAGGACGCTCCTCCCGGACACCTGGCCTGCATATTTCTACAGATGTTCGGCGAAAGACGTAATCCGGAGAGTAAGACAAAAGTTTCTCTAAAGACTGTATCAAAGACAACAACCGCGAGAAGATTCCCCCCGATAGACATAATATTATGATCACTAATGCGTTCTAAGGGGCAAAAACCCACAAAGGACTAACAGCGGGTTTTATCTCCCCCTGAAACAGATCAAATTCGTTACCCAGGTCTCAAAGGGTACCAGCCGCTCGTGATCAAAGACTTAGAGCGACCAGAGAAATGTTTCTCTGGTCAAACGAGCCACCGGTGCGTTGATGTAACGTTACGCTACGCTGACCTTTGAAGAATTTAGTACTGAAAGCGGGAGCCGCGCTAGCGTAGTGGTTACAACACCGCTCTGGCGACCGGGTGATACAGGATCAAACCCGGGCGACGGCATTTGAGGATTTTTCGTCGACCGGGATTTGGACTGGATTAACTCGAGACCTGGCGAGAACATTTGAAGGAGTGTCATCGACCAGGGACTGGCGGCTCCTGAGCCGACCCAGCTGCAATGGGTACCTCCGAAATCGGCGAGTATTTGCCTGAATGGCGAGGGACATTTGTCTCTGTACAAGAAATAAAGGGATACTCACGTAAAATCAATGTCAGGTTAGACATAAATAATAACCTGAGATTTCGCCTCGAGTATTAGCGGGCGAACGAAAAAAAAAAAAAAAAAAAAAAAAAAAAAGTACTGAAAGCCAGCCAAACGTAAACAAACGCGGGTGGGGTTTGACTAGGTGAAAAAATGAAAGAAAAGAAATACAAAATGTCCAGGAAAACAGAACATTAAAAGAGTTAATAACATATGGAACGAAATGGTAAAATAAATTATCGGTCACGTGACACTGGTCCAGTAGGTTAATGAACTTATTGGTAGGTGAAGCACTTACTACAATCTGTATCTTAGATGATCAGACTAGGAAAGACTATGATGCTATAAAAGCCATATTATTAAAGAAGTACCAGTTGGATGATAATGGCTATAGAATGAAATTTAAGTCACTGTTACCAGATTCAGCAAAAGATTTTACTGAATTTATTTCATCTATTAAGCTTTACTTTGCTAGATGGATTGAGTTGAAGAGGCGTGAGGAGCGCATTATTATGTACTCCATGTTTTACTCGTGAGAAGATGCAGCCGTTGCATATGACATCGTCATCATCTTTCTTTGCGTTCCTTACGGAGCAAGGAGCAACCACTTTAGCGGGTCCCCCTGCAGGAAGCTTTCACCACGAATTCCCTTGTAGGGTGGTTTCTGTGACAATTAGTGTTACATGATGAGAGTGCCTGCCCCACGCACAACATCATTTGAGTCGCCCTGTACGACATGCCTGAGGGTACAGCAGTTATATTCTTTCTTTGTCTGTCCAGAGACCCCCGGGGAGTACACAGGTTTGGATAGGAAATAAACTGTATCAATCAGTTGATAGCATTACAAGGTAGTTCTATACACAGGTTAAGAGAATAAGAGAGAACAAAAACATGAAGAATGGAATTAGGCATTGAGTTGTAGCGAATAAAGAAGACGTGAGAAGATCTTAAATGGAGAGAACAGGACGAGAAGGTTTAGTGTATGTGTGTGTGTGTGTGTTTGTTGAAGGCTTATACTCCGCTGGAAGCTAATAGATAATGATGATGATACATTTTACTACTCCATGTTGTTTCAGGGGGAAAGAGGGGGGGGGGCGGGGGAGAGGGAGGTCTCTGATGACACATAGAAAGAATATCAATGTTTATACTGTAAGCAGCGTCTAATTTGAGCTTGTGAATGTGGCTGGCTGCCTCATTACGTGAAACTAATTGGTATGTAAACCAACATTTCAAGGGCGCAGCAATCCTTTAGTGCAGCTTTCCCGAACCTTTGACCCTGCCTCATAAAGCTACCGGTGCCCGAAAACGCAGCAAAGAATAGTACCACTGCGACCTACCATGCATGTCGTAAAAGGCGATTAATGAAGGGTTGTGCATGGGACTTGTTACCCCATCCTTCGGAAATCTTTATAAAATATCACACAAATATTTATAGAATTTGTGATTCCTATATACACACAATGGGATCCTCTTTCTTTTACTGGAAGTTTGGCCATGTGGACTACTACTGAAGAGCAGGGGAGACAACCCTCGACAAATAAGTAAATTGTACTTTGAACGAAAGGGATTCCTTGTAAAAGAGATGAAGTGTTCGCTTCGCTAGAGTCATGAGCGCACTGAGCGGTCGACAAATGAGACAGTGCCAGAGGGCCAACGGCAGCATGGGGCCCACTCTGCCCTAGCGTTCATTTAGCTGTTAGGGGCTAATAACCCTTATTGCCCGGGGGCCCTAGCAGCAGGATTTTTGTAGCAGTGTTTTGCAAGAATACTCCAACATCGCAATACGGGCTATTCGAGTCCTTCTTCCATTTACAACTACATACTTATGTGAAACAAGATTTTCTTATTGTGCAGCTACGAAGACAAAATAGAGAAACAGACTTGACGCTTCCCCAGATATAAGAATGTAACTTTCAAACATTGAACCGAATATTAAGTGATAATATGTGATGGTAAAAAAACAAAAGCAGTTTTCTCATTGATGTCAAATGTACAATTACTTTTGCGTGTACTTTACTTTTATTAGTGTCGTACAGATAGGTTGTGAGTTATTTTTGTCCCGTCTGAGTAGAGTGGATATTGATAAGTACGTGAGGAAAAGGTGTGAGAAATAGATTTCACGGGTGATAGTTTAAGGAACAAAATATGTCTATGGACTGAGTAAGTTTCTCTATTCCAGCCTATCTATACGACTATAATTTAGTACAAGACAACTTTGCCCTCCTCATACATATAAATATAAGTTTAACTACACACACACAGCTATGTGACAACAAGACACACAAACGTGAAAAACTACGGTTTCTTGGGTATGGGTCTGACCAACACACAAAGCTAAGTTTTCTTTGTGTTTATTATCATTTAAACTTGACGGCATCAAATATCTAAAGAAAGATCAAATAAAATCAGATTTACATACATATGAAATAGCAGAATAAATGTGTCCTCCAATAATGGAGAAAAGAACCCAAAAAGTTAATAACCCAAAGGTCAAAGGTTAGCACTATGTTACAGAGTAGACATTAAAGTAAACAGGTTCCTACTATATGCTACCCAATAATTTAACAAGTTTAAGCAAATCCAGCTTTTGTAAAGTTCCTGTAACACAGAAAAATATTCACTCTCTCTTTCATACAGTGGCCACTCAATCACTCTTACCTACCCTTGGTGATATCCCTTGGAATTACAATTTTTCCTGACTATATAAAATGTCATGGTTTATTTCCCAAATTGGCCCCAGTCCATGCTCTGTCAAATAAAGACTAGTGAGGTGAACGCCGAACCTGGTGTGGGTTGTTCCTGGATGAACAATGTGTCACCGCCAATAGTTGATGTAGAAACGTGAACTTGGGGTTCACAGTTAAAAGAGGAAAATACTTCCAGTATTGGGAAACATCTGGTTGCTAAAAATGTTACAATTGATAAATGATGATAATCCTATCGGCTGGCTGTATAATAGAGTGCCGATTCTGAAACAGCGTAAATTCTGGATGCTACGCTTGAAAACGACTGTCAGAAGTCGGGAATGAATGTTATTTTTTTCACCACCCCCAATGGGCTGATAAAATAAATAAAAATATTGCTGAGTTTGGTAAGTCCAGTTTCATTTTACACGTAAAAATTTTTCCCATGTATCGTTGGCACATACTTGCTCACAATGAAATTGGTGACGCACAAGCCAAGAAAAGACAACATTAACCAATCAGTAAAAAATAAAAGACCAAAAGACCGCTGGACGCCCTTGATCAGGTCTGCTAGGAATATATAAGAAACATTTATGGAAAAATGCTACTATTCTATATAGCTACATATATGCACACAGACTGAGACAAGACGATCTCTTATCCACTCCGTCAGTCCTGATTAAATTTAAAAGGCACACGGTGTCTTTAGCCTATCCTATCGCGCGTCGCTTAGCGAGTGCAGGTTTGGCTGAGTTATGCAGCTCTTCCCCTCCTGCTCCCGGTCAACGATTAGCGTACAATGTTAATTATTATTCAATTACCTATTCGCGCCTTTACATAAATATCGCCTGTCGTTAATAGCTATTAAATTGTCTGCGTCTGTTAGTCATCGTATGGTATTAAATAATAGGCACTTATAATAAATGCGCACAAAGAAATACGCCTGAATTCTTTTCTGTCACTATCAGTCGCGCCTAGCATATAACACAGTCAGCTAAAACCGTCTCTTCTTGTGTGAGAAAGTGTGTGGTGAAATTTAACATTATAACTGAACATCTGGTATGAAACAGCTACGCGTTATTTTATTTCACTAGTTTTAACACTAGAAAATATAAGTGAATTATAATGGTAAAAGCTTAACACTTTTAAACACGTAAGCACTAACTTCTATTACCAGAAAATCAGAATGAAAATCTCCACGAGTGCAATTAACACATTTTCCACAGTGGTTCTAGAACTACGTGCTTAGATTATCCAAAAATTCTGAGTGACAACTGATAGCAGGTTTGAGAAAACACAGTTTATATATCATTATGTTTCTCTGATCTATAGATGATGTTACTTTTCGCACTATTGTGTGAGTAACGGAGAATCAGAACAGAGTTCCCCAGATAAACGTTTACGGTCGGCCTTTCTCGGGCGTTCGACCGCCATCAAAGACTTATATCCGTGTAACGGGGTTCTCGAAGATTTTTGCCCGTGAATCGACATCAAAGCGCACTCGGGAAAATCCTGGATCTCCCCTCGTGGACTCTGTGTTTTTCACGTGCAGTCTGTCAGGTATAGTATGATTGACAGATAAGCTCGCGTGAGAAAACTAGGTAAACAAACGTGATTCACTACCTGTTTCGACTGACAGGTCATGAAGTTTGTAAACATTGCGTAAGCTCGTGTTCACAGAAAAAGAGGTGGGACGAAAAGTATGCTTGTGTAAATAAAAATCAGGTAGAAAAAATGCGTGGTTTTGCTAGCAAATCATAGAAGGCTACGAGGTTACAAGCCTGTCAGATTACTGTAGGCTCTCTTTCCATAATACGTCACAATTAGTAATAACAAAATAAACATTTATAAACTGCTGATAGTTCTAATTATTATTATTTTAGCTGTGTTAATTACTTTCTTTATTTACACAGCTTAAACTTAATTTTAATTAATCATAAAGTATAATATAAACTTGTAAAATCTTATCTTAAAGCCAATTTCTAGGATCACTGTTCCGTCAATTCATTTCAAATGAATAAGTGTTCCGTGAACAAAAAAGTTTGAGAAACGCTGGTTTAAGAGTTACTGAAACTTGTCATTCATTTATTTTCCTTTTTGATCGTTATGGCGCATGGAACCACTACTGTAGTTGCCTCCCTTAACAGGAAACCTTCACTAAACATTCACATACTCTTGTACCAGTTGTTTCTGTGACAGGTTTGTCTTACATAATGAGGTTTTCTAACCCTACGCGCAATCTCATATTAATCGCCGTTTACCAGAAGTCTGAAAGACTTTTCCTGGGCTGTGTCACAAACTTCCTTACCAGATGACCTTTGTTGAGCTGAAAGACTTTCCCTGGGTTGTGTCACAAACTTCCTTACCAGATGACCTTTGTTGAGCTGAAAGACTTTCCTTGGGTTGTGTCACAAACTCTCTTACGAGAAGACCTTCTTTGAACTGAACGATTTTCCCTGGGTTGTGTCACAAACTTCCTTACCAGATGACCTTTGTTGAGCTGAAAGACTGTCCCTGGGTTGTGTCACAAACTTCCTTACCAGATGACCTTTGTTGAGCTGAAAGACTTTCCCTGGGCTGTATCACAAACTTCCTTACCAGATGACCTTTGTTGAGCTGAAAGACTTTTCCTGGGTTGTGTCACAAACTTCCTTACCAGATGACCTTTGTTGAGCTGAAAGACTTTTCCTGGGTTGTGTCACAAACTTCCTTACCAGATGACCTTTGTTGAGCTGAAAGACTTTTCCTGGGCTGTGTCACAAACTTCCTTACCAGATGACCTTTGTTGAGCTGAAAGACTTTCCCTGGGTTGTGTCACAAACTTCCTTACCAGACGACCTTTGTTGAGCTGAAAGACTTTCCCTGGGTTGTGTCACAAACTTCCTTACCAGAAGACCTTTGTTGAGCTGAAAGACTTTTGTTAAAGTTTATTTTCTTTAACGTCCACAGGCCACACTGGCCATCATAAACATGTTATGGATACGTAAGTGGTGTAGGAAGACAATGTTAATATTGCGGCTGATGAAGGCAATCAGCTTGTGGTCGGGCTAACGGATGGCCGACAGGTATGTAAATATGTATAGCTGTAAGTGCGAATGTCGTAAGTAGGTTCTGGCATACCTATACACACCTCGATCACACATCACTGTAACGTAGGATCAGAAATATTGAAACCCGCTGTAACGTTATGCACAGTTTATTAACGCCACAGTCACGTAGACATCATGGTAACACAGTTCACAGCATAAAACATGACGCATCAGATAAGTAAGTTCATTTCGTAGTAATACAGCAAAAAGTAGTCATCCAAAAAAGGCTGCGTACATCGCAACTCTCAATAAGCTGTAGAATGCAGTAACTCATAGCATAAAATCCTTTACAAATCGATATCCAAAGATTCAGTTACAGGTGCAAAACTCAAAGTACAAAGGCTGCAGAACACAGCAGCTCACGTTTCATAAAGGTTTACATCAATATCTTTATAAATGATGATGATCACTGGTCGCTTACACAGCGGCATACTATATCTTCTAATAACAAGGGGAAAATCCATCATAGGAAACATGAATCAAAATAACGGCTGGTACAATCCATGGCCTCTTTAACAAATCCATCAGAATTCTTACAATATATATAATGCCGGCGTACTCCCTGGCATTTGAGTAATATCTCTTGGAAAACAATCCATAAATTCCTGGGAGAAAGAACATTCCCGACAATAATCTCTTTATCTTTACTTCAAAACAATATCCTCTTCAATTATCAAATTCCCTTCATCGAAAATACACAAATATGCTGGAACACACTAGCGAGATGGGACGACCATCCCGAAGCTCTGTCAGCAAACAACTGTCGAGATCACCGACCCTTAGTTCAACTCCCCGTGAGAATTACTCATCACGGACTCACCGCTTCTTCCCCCCAACTATCATTAAGAACCTTCGAAAACTTTCTTTATCCTATTTTTTTAAAAAACAAACTAGCAACCACTCAGTTGAGCTGTGTTCAAAAATTACCGAGCATAAAGCCCCCAACTAAAAAATCATTTCATCACCAAAGCGTACTAACTAACATGTGTACAAAAATCCGACCTATACATACAAATATTTAACACTTAACTCCCATTACCAAATTATGACTTAACACTTTTCCTGGGCTGTGTCACAAACTTCCTTACCAGAAGACCTTTGTTAAGCTGAAAGACTTTCCCTGGGTTGTGTCACAAACTTCCTTACCAGAAGACCTTTGTTGAGCTGAAAGACTTTCCCTGGGTTGTGTCACAAACTTCCTTACCAGAAGACCTTTGTTGAGCTGAAAGACTTTCCCTAGGTTGTGTCACAAACTTCCTTACCAGAAGACCTTTGTTGAGCTGAAAGACTTTCCCTGGGTTGTGTCACAAACTTCCTTACCAGAAGACCTTTGTTGAGCTGGAAGACTTTCCCTGGGTTTTGTCACAAACTTCCTTACCAGAAGACCTTTGCCTGAGGGTACAGTAGTCTTATTTTTTCATTGTCTCTTTGGAACCCCCCGGGAACTACGAGGGTAAATGCAATTTTGAAAAGAGTAAAATTTAATTACACAAGAAAGCAAGTATGACCAGTTGGTACAGAAATAGCTGTTACAGTTCAATCTAAAAGTCCTTGGTCCAATACCTTTCGGCTCCTTAAGGAGCATAGACCTTCAAAAACATGACAAGACCTCTTGTCCCGTGCCATCTGGTCAAGGTCTTGTCATGTCTTCCTAATCTCTTTCATTACAAACGGAAGCAGTAACCTAGACTTTCCCTGGGCTGTGTCACAAACTTCCTTACCAGATGACCTTTGTTGCACTGAAAGACTTTTCCTGGGCTGTGTCCCAAACTTCCTTACCAGATGACCTTTGTTGCACTGAAAGACTTTTCCTGGGCTGTGTCACAAACTTCCTTACCAGAAGACATTTGTTGCGCTGAAAGACTTTTCCTGGGTTGTGTCACAAACTTCCTTACCAGAAGACCTTTGTTGCGCTGAAAGACTTTTCCTGGGCTGTGTCACAAACTTCCTTACCTGAAGACCTTTGTTGCGCTGAAAGACTTCTCCTGGGCTGTGTCACAAACTTCCTTACCAGAAGATCTTTGTTGAGCTGAAAGACTTTCCCTGGGTTGTGTCACAAACTTCCTTACCAGAAGACCTTTGTTGAGCTGAAAAACTTTCCCTGGGTTGTGTCACAAACTTTCTTACCAGAAGACCTTTGTTGCGCTGAAAGACTTTCCTTGGGTTGTGTCACAAACTTCCTTACCAGAAGACCTTTGTTGAGCTGAAAAACTTTCCCTTGGGTTGTATCACAAACTTCCTTACCAGAAGACAGTTGAGCTGAAAGACTTTCCTTGGGTTGTGTCACAAACTTCCTTACCAGAAGACCTTAGTTGAGCTGAAAGACTTTCCCTGAATTGTGTCACAAACTTCATTATCAGAAGACCATAGTTGAGCTGAAAGACTGTCCCTGGGTTGTGTCACAAACTTCCTTACCAGAAGACCGTCGTTGTGCTGAAATACTTTCCCTGGGTTGTGTCACAAACTTCCTTATCGTTGAGTTGAATAATTTCCTGTAAGTTTAACTTGTCCATATTGTTGTTATAGTTTTTGTGCCGTAACGTTTCTACCTGATAGGGTAGCCGGCCACATGCCCAAACATCCGTAGTCGCACTTTAGGACATTCTGAAAAGTCCTTGTTCGAAACAGAAAACTGGCAACAGTAAATTTAACTCTAGACTTTGTGATTGCTTCACGTTTTGAAAGGCAACGCCAGGAATTTTTTAATAGATATTTTCAACATTTGTTACAGCCAGGTGAGTACGCCAACCCGTCAATTTATTAATATGAACAAACAGATTAAGAATACGAGAACTAAGAGGCATAATAATTATTCATGAACAAAAGGGAGGTAACGTATGTTACATTTTGTTGTGCTGACAAGTAGCCATTAATTAATAAGCCATTGATAATCTTTTAATCTGACGTAATACAAATAGAAAAAAAGGCATATGCTAGACTAGTACATCCTGGTGGTCGTAAAATCACCAGCAGATATTTTATCTGATCAATGAAATAAAAGTTAAAAAAAACAAAAACAATAGAAACTGAATCTTCCAGGAAGATTCTTCTATGATGGCAGATGGCAGACGAGGTAGCCAGAAAGAAAGTTGAAGGCTGCATATAATTCTAGTTTATGGTTTCTTGATCGCGTTTGTTTAATAAACAGAATAAATAACGTTTTTGGTTTCCTCAAGTGATGGCGTAACTTGAGCTAACAGGTAAACGTTGTGTGTGTGTGTCTTGCGTGTAGGTAATTATAAATTGTGAAGAAATAAATAACTCATGTACGACAGCAAGAGATGGTGTGTTCAAATATGCGTGACGTACACAGTGGTTTTATTCTTTACGGAGCATGGACACACTACCGTAGCTGGTTCTCTTGCTGGAGTCTACATCTTATCATTGATGTTTTCTTGCAACAGTGGTTCCTGTAGTGATTTGTTTTAAACTATGAGGTTGCCAACCTCCTACACAACCTCATACAAGTCACCTCTCATGACTTGCTGAAACTAGTTGTAGTAATATTCTTTCTGTGTCTTATTAGGTGTAGCCCCCGTCAGTCATAACTGACTTTGGGAATACGCTCCTGAGATGATAGCCCCTCAGCTGTTTTTTTGTTTGTTTTTTGCCTGGTGTTTATTTCCGCGTGTTCTTTCTCAACTGCTTGTTGTGAGAACTTCATGTCACCCAATCTGAGGTAGCGCCGTAGCGAGCATCGCCACATTGTCTTATATATGTATGTATGTATAAATATGTATGCACCCCCGCCCCTTTGCCGTACTGTATTGGACTCTTACGAGACTCCACTTCAAGCTATTGAGTTGGATCACGGTTAAATTTCTGGTATGTTCACTGTAGTATTTTACAAAAAACGTAATACACTTATGTTTTAAACATCTTATTGTTGGCCATTAAAAAAGATCATGTTGAAGTATAGGTGGAATGCACTAAGTGCACTGTTTTTGAAAAAAAAAAAGGGGAGGGCTAAATAATATAGACATTAAGTAATCAAAAAACGTATATTTAAGAAATGAAGTAAATGTACGTATAAACAATAGTTTGTACTTTGATCTACGACGCAATCTAGTTTTCATTGTTCTTTGTACATTTTAATTTAAAAGAAAATGTAAATACTTTTTGGCGCCCCCTTCCCAAGACGACACCCTGGGTAGCACCGTTCGTACGCCCCCTAGCTCCCCAAAAAGCCAGCTATATATATATATATATATATATATATATATATATATATATATATATATATATATATATATATATATATATATATATATATATATATATATATATATATATATATATATATATATATATATATATATATATATATATATATATTGTGAGAAGTTAATGTGATTGAATTTACAACAGGCCCCAAGTTTCGGTTCCTAGCATTTTTTTTACGTTTTTAAGGAAGATTACGGTGGGATTTTTTATCTTATTCGTTTTTTTTTTATTTCTCTTTGTATAATAATAGAGTTTGGACTTTTTGTGTAGATTAAGAATTACGGTTTCTAGCAAAGATGGTAGTTTTAACTTTTAGACTGGCACCAGCGCGCTGTTTCATTGAGATAATTCGTTCATGGAAGATTTTCCAGTGTAACATAATGGCAGAGCATTTTCGGTTCTTCTCAGTGAGCGCGCTATAATTTTTAGTAAGGGTGAAATCAGATGGGGGTAGAGGGGGAGTTTTAAGCGCGTGGAAACAGGTCAGCAACGGAATTTTTCAGCTTGATCGTAAGTTCTAAAATTAGATCATGACCGCAGGCAATTCCTGGCCCGTTGGTTGGTTCATAGATCGACCCGCTTAAGAACAAAGCCTAGCTATGACTCACGCGTAGCGTGGTCTGGGGTAATAAATAAGCGGGGTTCCCTGGCAGAAGGGGAGATTTTTTTTGAACTTCTACGCCTTGGAAAAGAACTGTCTGTATTTATATAAGAGCCGTCTGCTCTTTCGAGAGAAATTCGTGCTGGTAAATATGAAGTTAATTAAGCTTTAATAGTTTATAAGATTTTTGCAGAGTTGTTTCTAGGAGGTAAAGTTAATTCATAGAAGTAGAGCCATCAATGCTATAATTTTAATTGACTATAACTGACAGCGCAATTAGGTATTTTGTGAAAAGGTAGTAGGGAATTTTGATAGTTTCCTCAGAGTAGCTGTTTGTATAAATTGGAATATTACTGTTATTTGTCAGAAGACAGGGGATCTAATTTTTCCTGGATTTGTGATTTTAAATGGTGCAGCGTAAAACACGCTCGCGGAATTAAATTAATTTTAGTTCGTAACGGACATGCCATGAGTTCCCTCTTATCTAAATTATTATCAGAGTGCATTCATTCTTTTTATGAGATAATGAAAGCTTAAAGATGGTAGATGTTAAATACTATAATTTTGAGACACGATGCACGTAATTTCATTGGGATTTTCGAGGATTTGGAGAGAGGGGTACAGGAGCACGTGCTGTGTCTATTTTTTAGTGGGGTGAATCTGATAACGGAAGAAGGGAGATAACGAGGCATGCATTGTAGAATAGGATTTCAGTTCCTTTAGAGATTTTAATGTCCATTGTTATCAGAATCGGGTGTAAATAATATTCCAGACACGTGGGTGAAGATTTCTCAATATTTGAGTTATAATATTAGCGAATAATACGCTAGGGTTTTGGTGTGTATTTAATTGTTCAAGTGTGTGTAAATTACCAGCGGACTAATTTGTGTAACGCTGTGGTAATAGAACGAGTGGCTTTAAATGTTAGAGCATGGGAAATTGTGTATTTTTCTCTGTGTGGGTAAAACCTACATTTTGAAGTCAGCAGTTACGGGTCTAGTTGGGATTTTTAATTAGTCCCTTATTTAATAGACATATGTTTATACTGATGAATTCATGGAGACGGGAGATTATTGTCTCGGGTGAAGTCTATTGTATTTGGGTAGCCAGGTAAACACATCGATCATTGTTAAATAGTAGGGCCAGGAAGTTACTGGCAACAGGTTCATTCAGTGGTTAGAATGTTGTGACGGGCTAACCTAAGCCGCCAGCATGTAAGAGATTAAGCCAGCTGAGTCTGGAGATTAGAGTGTCGATAAGACAGTATTTGAGGGAAAGTGGGGGTAGGCATGTTTACTAATCGCTGAAGCGATACTAGAGCATGGGAGCTGTATGGAAGATTTGAAACTTAGGTGTTAGAGATTTGCAAAAACTTAAGTGTTAGATATTTGAGACTTAAGTGGTTGAAGAGTTGGGATTTAAGTGTTGAAGAGTGAGAGTTAAGGGAGTTAAGTGTTAAGGATATGGGAAATTTGTTGTGCGATATATATTTGTTATTGTTTTGTCCACAGCAGATATTTTCCAGGCGTGGCAGCTAGGGCTACAGTAGTCCTTGAGCGGCTAGAAGTTCGCCGGTCTTCTCAGGAGAAGAAGAGTCGGCAGAGCCAGGAAAGAAAGTGGAGTAGTGACAAGGGGTTCACTGGTGCAAACGTTTTGTACCCAAGAGAGCAAGGAGCTGGAAGCACAGACTTCTTCAGCAAGAACAAGAGGTTCTTAATAAAATTCGGAGCTATTCACGCTCAGATAAAGCACACACTGAACCTAGGCGCAGGGCCTAGAGGTGTCGTGATTGGTCGGTCATAATAACACCGACGGCCCAGACCCAAGAGATGGGTAACGGGGCCTGTGATTTTTCCAGAATCGTCATTTGGTAGTGCAGAAGAGTCCAAGTCGAGAAACCAGAATGCCAATTAAGTTAGCAGCTACAACGGCAGTCAGAGGAAAGAGGGTAAAAATACCTCTGAGCTGCAATAGAGGGAGAGAAGGAGATTAGTGGAGGAGTCGCTTTTTCTGTAGGAACTAGGAGTGTCAGACAGACACTGAACATAACACTAGAACTCAGCAAGTCATCTGTAAGTTGTGTCAGAGGTGATAGAAGGGTTCTGGTCGTGGACTTCGTGACAAAGTCAGAGAATATTTAGCCTATAGTGGAGCAGCGGTGTAGGCACGTCATTTGTGTAGAAACACGTCTACAGACAGACGGACAGTAGGAGTTAGGGTGTGTTTACACGATATCAGGTTGATTAGGAGAAAGACGGATCTGGTGTTAGAGATCCTCCTTCACATGTTGTTGTATTACTTACCTTTCTTCCTTACAGGTTGAGGGGAGGGCGACTGTGGGGTTACCTTACCTAATCACTTGAAATTAATTGTTATGTTTTTTTTCCAGGTGTGTGTGTGAACACGCATGTTAAATTCTATTTTGTAGTATGTTCTATGAATTTTCTGTGGTGTAAATAAAATCCATTGTAAATTTTCCGGCTGGATCAGTCACTTACTTCAACCTATATGTTGTCTGTAAGTGGTGTCTGTGGTGTTAAGTAATTAAACCTTATCCCAGTCTTGGTAGCTAGAGGTAGTGAGGTTATCGCAAAACATTACGTCACTTAGTGGCAAGGGAGAGTCAATTTCGGTTCTCGACCCTTGACGCCAATAGCCTCATCTCCCACAGTCACTGTTATTTTCTTATGAACTCTATCTTCTTAGTCTTTCTTTCCACTAGGGTCTAGTCTATTTAGGTAGGCAACCTCTAGTCTTAAATCCATTTCGTGACAAAGTGGGTGCTATCGTCCGGTGAATCATCTTTGTTACGTTCAATTCTGTGATCTTGACAAAGTGGCGGCGTTCGTCCGGTAGATCATCTTTGTTGGGATCAATTCTGTGATCGTGTCAAGATTCATAGATTGTTTCTATAGGAAAGGTCTGGAAAATAGATTTCTTTATAATATCCCCTAGACAAGAGCTATATATAAACTGATCCAGCTATAGGTTTTTTTTTCCACAGGAAGTTTCTCCACAGGGTGCAGTCAGATTGTAGCTGTAGTTAGTTTGATGACTAGAGGTAACTGATGGCTAACTGAATTTTTCTTAACAGGAAGGTAAATTCGGGTTTTTAGGTAGCTGCTTAATGAACATTTTTTCAGGTAGTTCTTCAGATTGGTGCTAGTCTGAGTTCGGGTTTTGGGACAGTGGTTATAGAGAGATTAATTCCTAGTAGTTAACGGGAAGTTATGGGACCTTCACGTCTCTATATTTGTGAGCTTACGGCAGAATTTGCAGGTAACATGGCCGATCTCGATAAAGTACATAAGATTGCACTTGAGGTAGCTAAGTTCATGGAGTACGGTGATAGCGAAATTCCACCCCTTCTGGAATATGCAGAAAGCCTGCAGAGGCAATATGAAGTAGACGACTTATTTGGCAATCGTCTAGCCTTGGCATGGACCTGTGCAAAAGCTGGGGACAGCGAAGCATTCATCCAAGAGTTCATAGAACAAGGAATACAAATGGTCCAGAAATCGGAAAGAAGAAGACAAGAACGGGAAATAGAAAGACGACACGGGGAAAAGCAGCGACTAGGAAGGGACAACCCCTCTGAAAATCTTGCGCCAGTAAAGGATAACTTGTCGGCTCAAACTGCGCCCCAACTCCAGGAAAAGGACTTTCCGTTGGAAATGGACCCTAAGCCCAAACAAGGAAAGGATTCAGGTAAGGAAAGCAGCGCTTACAACGCTGGGAAGATTACGAAGCGATCACAGGCGTGGAAACTGCATAACAGGGGGAATAATGCAAGCAAGCATTATAATTCGGATGGCTACCGATTCTCCCATGCTCGTGAGAGAGCACAACATACTCGACATGGAAAGTCGAGGCCAGGGTTCGAATCCCTAATAAGGCATGTTTCGCCAGCTCCCCAGAGGGACAGCGAAAAACGACAGGAAGAGGTGCATTCGCCTGACATCCCTGTGCAGCCTAATGGCCAAACAGAGGTGACGCCTCTGATTGTGGAAATACATTCTTTGTCGTCGGGAATTAGGCCCCCGATGGTATTAGCTCCTTCAGGAGAGGGACATACTGACGAGAACTGTATTCAAGGAACGTTGGAACAAGTCACTGAGAGCTTTATCTCAGATTCTCCGCGATCAAACGGGATCTTAAACCGTCAAGTGTCACTGCAGAACACATTCCAACTGACGCCAGTAACTCTCACAGGGGAGGGCAAGGTTGAAGGTAGAACCAGGGTGTTAGACGGAGAGCTCCCGTGGTCTACAGGTTCATCTCACCAACTTTTCAGGCCAGAAAAGAGTGAGAAAAGCGGCCTGACGCATTTGCAAGGAGCTACTTTAGAGAGCTCTGTCCCTCTTCATATTGGTAGGGGAAGAGCGATCACAGAACCACTGCCAGGGGCAGATATTACCTATCTTTTCCCCAAGATAGAAGCTACTGCGATCAGTGTGGATTCAGTAGAAACCCAGCAAGAGATCGGAAACTCGATGTCAGAGGTACACGAGAGTTCTCATTTTCATTTTAAGGTACCAGCGGTTTCAAACCCGCTGATGAGCAGCAAGGTAGTCGCCATCGCCAGGCCTCTACATAGCAATTCGGTCATGTCAGTTGACCAAGCCAGCATTGCGCCGGACAAGGCAAGGGAAGTTCCAGACCCGCCAGTGGACGGCCCCGGTCTGAAGAGAGATCAACCCTCCCACCGGAGCATGGGAGTAGTTATGGAGAGGAAGAAGAAGAAACAGGTGCGCGTTTCTTTGGCCAACAAACTTTTCCAATTTTGGAACAGTGATTCTCGCTCGAGGGACATTACAGTCGGCCGCAGGTATCTCAGGTCAACCAGGTACAGGCCATACAAACGTAAACACCCAGCGGATAGCCTTTATCGGACAGCACGTAACCCGCGAATTACCTGTACAGTGGTCAGGGAATTGTGCGGGAGCTGTACTCCACTAAGGGCAAGGACACTTATCAGGAAGAAACCCTGGAGGAGAAAATTAAGTAAACAAGGCCAGGTGCACACAAGAAGGAGGTATGTTATGGTTGATTGGCCCAGCCGCCTGCCAGTTGCAGAGCGACTCAAAGACAGAGGGAGAGAAAAGGCGAAGAGCGACCATTTGTGTTGCGGTCGCCAGGCGGTATTCACCAGTTGTGATCGTACAACTTCAGGACTGACAGTCAGATCTGTAGACTTGTATAGGGGCCAGTCTGGAAATACAAGATCACATTAAATTAGATCGTGTACCACGAACTTGAAGAGGGGGGTAATGTGAGAAGTTAATGTGATTGAATTTACAACAGGCCCCAAGTTTCGGTTCCTAGCATTTTTTTTACGTTTTTAAGGAAGATTACGGTGGGATTTTTTATCTTATTCGTTTTTTTTTTTTATTTCTCTTTGTATAATAATAGAGTTTGGACTTTTTGTGTAGATTAAGAATTACGGTTTATAGCAAAGATGGTAGTTTTAACTTTTAGACTGGCACCAGCGCGCTGTTTCATTGAGATAATTCGTTCATGGAAGATTTTCCAGTGTAACATAATGGCAGAGCATTTTCGGTTCTTCTCAGTGAGCGCGCTATAATTTTTAGTAAGGGTGAAATCAGATGGGGGTAGAGGGGGAGTTTTAAGCGCGTGGAAACAGGTCAGCAACGGAATTTTTCAGCTTGATCGTAAGTTCTAAAATTAGATCATGACCGCAGGCAATTCCTGGCCCGTTGGTTGGTTCATAGATCGACCCGCTTAAGAACAAAGCCTAGCTATGACTCACGCGTAGCGTGGTCTGGGGTAATAAATAAGCGGGGTTCCCTGGCAGAAGGGGAGATTTTTTTGAACTTCTACGCCTTGGAAAAGAACTGTCTGTATTTATATACAGAGCCGTCTGCTCTTTCGAGAGAAATTCGTGCTGGTAAATATGAAGTTAATTAAGCTTTAATAGTTTATAAGATTTTTGCAGAGTTGTTTCTAGGAGGTAAAGTTAATTCATAGAAGTAGAGCCATCAATGCTATAATTTTAATTGACTATAACTGACAGCGCAATTAGGTATTTTGTGAAAAGGTAGTAGGGAATTTTGATAGTTTCCTCAGAGTAGCTGTTTATATAAATTGGAATATTACTGTTATTTGTCAGAAGACAGGGGATCTAATTTTTCCTGGATTTGTGATTTTAAATGGTGCAGCGTAAAACACGCTCGCGGAATTAAATTAATTTTAGTTCGTAACGGACATGCCATGAGTTCCCTCTTATCTAAATTATTATCAGAGTGCATTCATTCTTTTTATGAGATAATGAAAGCTTAAAGATGGTAGATGTTAAATACTATAATTTTGAGACACGATGCACGTAATTTCATTGGGATTTTCGAGGATTTGGAGAGAGGGGTACAGGAGCACGTGCTGTGTCTATTTTTTAGTGGGGTGAATCTGATAACGGAAGAAGGGAGATAACGAGGCATGCATTGTAGAATAGGATTTCAGTTCCTTTAGAGATTTTAATGTCCATTGTTATCAGAATCGGGTGTAAATAATATTCCAGACTCTTGGGTGAAGATTTCTCAATATTTGAGTTATAATATTAGCGAATAATACGCTAGGGTTTTGGTGTGTATTTAATTGTTCAAGTGTGTGTAAATTACCAGCGGACTAATTTGTGTAACGCTGTGGTAATAGAACGAGTGGCTTTAAATGTTAGAGCATGGGAAATTGTGTATTTTTCTCTGTGTGGGTAAAACCTACATTTTGAAGTCAGCAGTTACGGGTCTAGTTGGGATTTTTAATTAGTCCCTTATTTAATAGACATATGTTTATACTGATGAATTCATGGAGACGGGAGATTATTGTCTCGGGTGAAGTCTATTGTATTTGGGTAGCCAGGTAAACACATCGATCATTGTTAAATAGTAGGGCCAGGAAGTTACTGGCAACAGGTTCATTCAGTGGTTAGAATGTTGTGACGGGCTAACCTAAGCCGCCACCATGTAAGAGATTAAGCCAGCTGAGTCTGGAGATTAGAGTGTCGATAAGACAGTATTTGAGGGAAAGTGGGGGTAGGCATGTTTACTAATCGCTGAAGCGATACTAGAGCATGGGAGCTGTATGGAAGATTTGAAACTTAGGTGTTAGAGATTTGCAAAAACTTAAGTGTTAGATATTTGAGACTTAAGTGGTTGAAGAGTTGGGATTTAAGTGTTGAAGAGTGAGAGTTAAGGGAGTTAAGTGTTAAGGATATGGGAAATTTGTTGTGCGATATATATTTGTTATTGTTTTGTCCACAGCAGATATTTTCCAGGCGTGGCAGCTAGGGCTACAGTAGTCCTTGAGCGGCTAGAAGTTCGCCGGTCTTCTCAGGAGAAGAAGAGTCGGCAGAGCCAGGAAAGAAAGTGGAGTAGTGACAAGGGGTTCACTGGTGCAAACGTTTTGTACCCAAGAGAGCAAGGAGCTGGAAGCACAGACTTCTTCAGCAAGAACAAGAGGTTCTTAATAAAATTCGGAGCTATTCACGCTCAGATAAAGCACACACTGAACCTAGGCGCAGGGCCTAGAGGTGTCGTGATTGGTCGGTCATAATAACACCGACGGCCCAGACCCAAGAGATGGGTAACGGGGCCTGTGATTTTTCCAGAATCGTCATTTGGTAGTGCAGAAGAGTCCAAGTCGAGAAACCAGAATGCCAATTCAAGTTAGCAGCTACAACGGCAGTCAGAGGAAAGAGGGTAAAAATACCTCTGAGCTGCAATAGAGGGAGAGAAGGAGAGTAGTGGAGGAGTCGCTTTTTCTGTAGGAACTAGGAGTGTCAGACAGACACTGAACATAACACTAGAACTCAGCAAGTCATCTGTAAGTTGTGTCAGAGGTGATAGAAGGGTTCTGGTCGTGGACTTCGTGACAAAGTCAGAGAATATTTAGCCTATAGTGGAGCAGCGGTGTAGGCACGTCATTTGTGTAGAAACACGTCTACAGACAGACGGACAGTAGGAGTTAGGGTGTGTTTACACGATATCAGGTTGATTAGGAGAAAGACGGATCTGGTGTTAGAGATCCTCCTTCACATGTTGTTGTATTACTTACCTTTCTTCCTTACAGGTTGAGGGGAGGGCGACTGTGGGGTTACCTTACCTAATCACTTGAAATTAATTGTTATGTTTTTTTTTTTCCAGGTGTGTGTGTGAACACGCATGTTAAATTCTATTTTGTAGTATGTTCTATGAATTTTCTGTGGTGTAAATAAAATCCATTGTAAATTTTCCGGCTGGATCAGTCACTTACTTCAACCTATATGTTGTCTGTAAGTGGTGTCTGTGGTGTTAAGTAATTAAACCTTATCCCAGTCTTGGTAGCTAGAGGTAGTGAGGTTATCGCAAAACATTACGTCACTTAGTGGCAAGGGAGAGTCAATTTCGGTTCTCGACCCTTGACGCCAATAGCCTCATCTCCCACAGTCACTGTTATTTTCTTCTGAACTCTATCTTCTTAGTCTTTCTTTCCACTAGGGTCTAGTCTATTTAGGTAGGCAACCTCTAGTCTTAAATCCATTTCGTGACATATATATATATATATATATATATATATATATATATATATATATATATATATATATATATATATATATATATATATATATATATATATATAGAGAGAGAGAGAGAGAGAGAGAGAGAGAGAGAACGAACGAACGAACGAACTCTATTTTCAAAGGGTTAAGAATTGGGCACGCAGGCCCGTCTGACATTCTGCCCTTCCTCTCTCTCTCACCATGTATACTGTATCCTTTCATCCTCACATTTACTTTAAGCATTATTAAGGCATTTATCATTATAAAAGTAATATTACATTTGCAATAATCATCATAATTAAAGTATGTTTTTAAAATAAATAATAAAAAGTAAAAAAAAAAGAATTACAACAACAATAAAAAACAACAACAACAAATTAACGAAAATGAAAATAGTAATAATAATATTAAGTATAAAAAAAATAAAAAAAAAAAACAAACAAACAACAAGACTGATAAAAATCGAATTCCTCATACAGTAAATTAGTGATTTGAGACATATTCAGAGATGTGTTGTAAGAACTCGTGAAATATTCAAACGGTCTGCTACTGAATGACTCAGGGATTCTGTGTTTTTTCCAGTGCACGCGAAAAACTTTACGAGAGGTGAGCAGCTTTCAGTCTCATAGCAGATACTGCTACAATGAATGCAATGATACGTTCATCAAGATGAGGTGGGGTAAACAGTTACTTTCCTCGCTGTCTTTGCCGTCCCAAACTCAAGACCAGAATCAGACTAGGTAGATAGTTAGATAGACATATACGAAAGCAATTAATTTGCCAAGGGTTGAAAATCGGGCACAGTCCCCTCTTGCATTCTTCCTTCCTCTTGCTCATCTTTTGTTACTGTTACTCAAACATTTTCCAGCGTACTTAAAGTATTAATTTAAGGGCAATACAACATTTCAATGTAGTATAACAGCATACATTAACATTACCTGATCACAAAATTAAGAATAAGTATATTGTTATGAAAACTAGATCATCAGAGCCTCCTTACAGTATATTAGATAAAAGTACAACACAATCAGTTAGGGTGGCATATAATCAGCACTCATAAAGTATTTGAACAGTATACGATTGTATGAGTAAGGACTGTGCGTGTTTTTCAGGTCATTGGAAAGATTGTTCCAAAGATGAGCAGCTGAGTAAGCCAAACTAGTCTTAAATGGGTCTAGCCTGGGCTTGGGTACCTGTAATTTGTTTAAGCGCTGACTACAGTCTTTCATTATATTTTAAAAGCGGCCAAAGATACTTTGGAGCATTTTGTGACAGGATTTTGTGAATAAATTTCCCTTTGTTAAATAGGAAGCGCTTCCTGAGGGGTAATATTTGAAGATAATTATATAAATCTATACAATGTGATTGGTGTTTGTCAGCTGTGGTAAAGTGGGATGATATAAATAGTTATAGGGGACTTAATGTAATGACTGAGATCAGCTGTGAAGGTATCTGTATCTAATAAGTGTGGTGTATTACAGATGATCTTACTTGCTACCACATTTATACCTCAGTCAGAATTATTCTGGAATATCGTGATGACTACGTTGAATGTCTAGGGTTATGATAATGATGAAGTGTAAGTCACAACAACAACAGACAGATAAACAATTTAATTTAATCCACAACACTTTACAACACTGTGACACTCACATACATATAACACTCTATAAGACTATCTTAAATGAGTCAAGTGTTAAAGTTTAAAAATATATGTATTAATTCCTTTCAATAATGGATATCCTGATTCAACTACACAGTGAACCAGGAATCACAATCAAATGTAATTACAGGTTATATGTACACAATTTATAGATAGACTCTTTGTATTGACATATATTATTATTATTATCATTTGTGTGTAAGTTGTGATGTAGTACTATGAGGTAATACTGGCTTGTTCAAGCTTGGTTGTTGTTTGTCATCATGACTTCAAGTGTTTGCTTATGGTGGAAATAGTATTGGGAAAAGTTCACAGTTCCTGTGAATTGAAACAATTTATTGTCCCTCTTTCTTTAATATACAGTCAATTTTAGAGGGGGGTACATAGGATTGAGCTGCTCTGGCCACAGAATCTTATCTTCTGTGATGGCGGCAGGAAACAGTCTCCTCTGCTCGCTTGCTTCACTGTGTTTTTGAGACACCTCACTGGTCGCTATCTGGACCAAGGGGTATGCTATCAGCCTCTGGATTCAGCAAAACTCAGACCAGGTGCTGCTTCAATAAGTTTGGACCACGGTCCCTGAAACAAGAAGGTTGTACCTCCTACTTCAGAACTAATTTATAATCTATTTCCACACTGAGCACAATACATAACAAACACTGAGTTCAGAGCGGTAGGCCAACTGCTAGCTTCATCTGAAACAATTTACACCAGTATTCTTCTCCCTAATGGTTACTGCGCCTCTGCAATTCCAGCATTATTTCCTTCTATACAATAAGATAGGTGTCAGTGTACTATTTGGCACTTCCATGCAGTTATACTTTTCTCCGACAAGTTCTGTTCAGGTTGGAGCAATATCTAGGCTTTGCCTCATGTTTGCTCCTGAACCACACACATATACAGACATAAATTATCAATTTACATTCAATTTTCATCAAAAAGATATCAAATATGTCAATCTTACCACAATTCATGGAAATAATAAACAAATACGTTGACTGGCGATGAATTATGGCACAAATTCCGATCTGCCTCTGTCCCAGGCTTTTATTTAGAAAAATATGAGCTGGATCTCAACGCACTGTTTCTTAGTAAGTTTATTCTAAAATGTGGCACTGAACAGACGCTCCTAATTGACTATATCAGCGGGTCTAGCCAATAGGACCATGTTTACACAAGCTTTTTAAAAAATTTACCCTTCCTACGTTTCACCTAACAACCAAAATTAGTTTTTGCAGTCCGACTAATCGTGTTTCGTCTTACATATTCTTCTAGCCAATAAAATCGGATTTAACTTGTTGGCCTATTTCCCGTAAAATAGTGGTTTCAAAACATTCCACTGAGCAATTATGATTTGGTGCTGTCAGACAACCTCACTATTTTATTTTGGCTATAATTTGTTAATTCCTAGACTATTTGCGTAACACTTAACCTATTCTTTGTCAGCACGTCCTAAGGAACCCAAATATATAAATTTAATGAGGCTAAGTGGCTCCGTTCAAAATATGTATTCTAGGATAGTCGTGTATTTTTTTTTAAATCGATTTAGAACCGCCACCTGTCCTGCCTTTTCGACTGTTCTGTCATACTAATGTCAGGATTTCAGACATAAAACAGTAGAATGTCATGTTTCCTAATAAGCATTAAACATGTTTTTAAACCTAACCCTCGTATTGGTAGTGTTTTTTATCACTGTCTATTTGAAAAAAAAAGTTAGTGCTTCATGCCTTACGCTTGGGGGTGGCATTAATTTTATATCGCGAGACGCGTGTTAGTGTTGCATACGTTCCTCCGTTCAGCCCTCTCTCTCTCTCTCTACCCTAAGTTCATCTGTCTTTTCATTACGCAGTGTATAAAATGAAATTAATGCTAGTATTAATCTAGGTCATTAATCAGCTTGCGTATCTCAAGGTTTTCTAAGAAATACAGTACACGTTTTATTGTTAGAAAGGCGTGTATGCTGCTATAGGCTTTACTATCAAACGTGAAAGCGTTACAATTTTCAGACGAAGTAGAAAAAAAAGGAGGATCTCGAGTACAGTGATTGTGACAGCACTGTTCTTTACCATTCTTCTTTCCCTTTTATTGAATTTATGTGTTAGGCTTTACATTTACCTGTTAATTTATATATGTGGATTTAGAATGTTTCACGACATCAGCAACAAGGCGCATTGCGCGTTTTTGAAACGAGTGGAGCCTTTTCGTGTTGGAGACAGAACAACCATCCCAGATTGTGGAACAATAGTCTAGATGCGTTTGTATATGAGATATGTAGAACATTTTCCTTGCCTCTTCATCCAGGAAATGTTTAAATTTGGCTAATTGGTAAATGTTGCAAGTGGAATTTATGGAAGGGGAAGTAATCTTTAGAATGGTGTTTTGAACATATTAAATTTCGAGTTGCAACGCTTGATTAAGCGGATACTTGTCTGACTTTAGGATAGAATTATCTTTTCCTATTTTTCGGGTGACAGAGTACAGATAAGCGTGTGAACGCTGTTTAATGTATTTATTCTGTACTGTTTTGAGTTATGTGAATAGCTCGCTAGTCTGCATGTGTTATCGAGAACGGTGTTCAAGACAACCGAATCTCGTGACGGGTTTTTTGGTGGGACTAGTGTGTGATTTTGGAGAGTTGTGTTTTGGGCGTGGACCGTGTAGGTCGAGTCCCAGTGTTTTTGGATAATGTATGCCTACGTAGGATTTGAGAAAATGTCGACTTATATATTTCGCTGTGTGTACAGCCTATTTGATAAACTGCAGTGAAGACTGTTTAGGTCATATGAAGATTATTATAGCTGCCGTGTGTTGCAGGCTTTATTGAGTAATGCAGTACTGTTTAGGCCATATGAAGATTATTATAGCTGCCGTGTGTTGCAGGCTTTATTGAGTAATGCAGTACTGTTTAGGTCATATGAAGATTATTATAGCTGCCGTGTGTTGCAGGCTTTATTGAGTAATGCAGTACTGTTTAGGCCATATGAAGATTATTATAGCTGCCGTGTGATGCAGGCTTTATTGAGTATTGAAGTACTGTTTAGGCCATATGAACATTATTATAGCTGCCGTGTGGTGCAGGCTTTATTGAGTATTGAAGTACTGTTTAGGCCAGGATGTGGACAGGCCGTATTATATATATTTAATGCAATGTGGAAATTATATGATTCGTGTTTTGCTGTCGAATGTGTGTCATTTATGTCATCGTGTCTGTGTTGTACGGAATAAACAGTATCGAACTGTTCTAGTCGTTTGCAACCCTTTTTGACTCCTGAATGTACTCTTATGTACGTACTGTGGTGTGCGATCATATCAACACACACCCAGGTCAACATTCCAGACACAGTGACAGGACAGCAGCACACATATATTGAATTAGCCTGTGTGGCGATGATATAGACCGAACCAGTACACTCGTAACAGTGGGTGTAAACCGACTAATAACATTAACGTTTAATTACATTCAGTGAGAAACCAGCAAATCTAGTCGGTATCAGTTGGTGGCCAATGTGGGGAGATGAATATTGTACCCCCCAAGAAGAGTAATGAGATTATGGAAAACAATGATGATGTCCAGACTGAAACACTGCAGATAGAGTTGACTCAGTTGAGGGCAAATAAAGAACAGTACGAGAAAGAGACTTTAGTGGAGTTGACGGCTGAGAAAGAGAAGGTCGCTAAAATTGAAAATTTGCTAGCAGAAGAAAGCGACAAAGTTTTGGCTGTTAAGGAGTTAAATAAAAGGTTAAGTGAAACGATTTCACTTAAAGATATTGAAATTGCGGAAGCAAGGGAAAGAATATTTGGCTTAATAGATATGGTTTTGAAAAACAAAAGGTGCTCTTCTGTCAATGTTCACAATGATAGACAGAAAGTTGCGAAAAGTCAGCCCCATATACTTTTTGCTCAGAGAGATGTCATTCATGGTAAAGACAGATCTTATCGTGGTAAATACAACTTTAAAAGTTCTAATATTACTGATAGTTCCAGTGATAATTCTTGGCGTCAGACCAACAAAGATTCTAGTGTAACAGGCAGTCCCGTTGGTCAGGAAAAGAAAGGTGATATATTTCAGGTCAAGACTCATAAGAGCAAATATTTGTCTACTACTGGAAATACTCAGAAATTAATAGCGGGTGTTGAGACTATTACTACTTGTTCCAAAGATGAAACCCATATGCGGAACAATAGAGATACTATTGTTTCTGGCAGTTGTCAAACTCAGCACAGTCAGTTTGAAACTATTGGTAAATATATTCCCATAAGGGAAAAGAAAAACAGTTCTAGAAAGAGAGATAACCCCAAGAGTAAACAGTACCAAGGGAGATCAGAAAATAATAATTTTCCCTCTCGTAGATACTGTAGACAATTTAACAAATCTCAAAGTTTTGATTGTAAGAATGTTGGAAAGTATGATAGAGATAATAGCTTTTCAAATGTTGCTTTATATCACCAGAGTAATGTTCCTAAACAAAAGACTAAAGTCATTTTTTGTAAACAAGACAACGGTAATAATAAGTATTGTGATCGTAGAACAAATAATAAGCGCAATTGTGCTAATTTTGTTCAACATGAGCCCAGAGTCATTTATAATCAAAGTAAACAGAGTAAAAATAACAGTGGATGCTTGAATACTATTGATTGCTCTACTTGTTGTTGTGAATGTGAGACTTTGTTTCAGCGTAAGACAGCGGCGACATTCAAGGTCGGTCATGTTGTCCCCAAGAATTCTATGATATCTACATGTGATAGAGAGAGCTAGTGACATTGTGAAGAGACCGGGTTTTTACACAAGCCGGTGTTGGGTAATTGTAAACGTGATTTCTACGTTTTTTTTTCATTAAATTTCACTATTGAGTAAAATGGAAATTTTCATTTGTATTTGTTGACAGAAGCTACGTTACGATAAGAGTCAAGGCTTCTGTGACATATTGACGGTCAGAAATGTGAGTCAACTTTCCGCTCGAGTAGTCAACCGAAACCTGTCAGCGTCAAACTAAATCTGAGGTGTTGCTTACTGAAGGTCAAGCATGTTTACAAGAGAGTGGGAAATTTTACGGCGTATTTTTTTTTTTTCCTTAGATAGTAAATATTTTTGTATTCTATATTAGTACATGACATGTTGTTGTTGTTTTGAAATAAACATAATTTTGTTGTAATGATTAATTCTATGCATCATTTGATTGCCATAATTTTTTATTGTTATTTATATGTCTGTATTTTGATGATGTATTAATACATTTTTATGCTATTTATATATTATTGTGTTGATAATGTGTAGTATGTAATTATTATCCTTTATACTACTCTGTTCAACTTAGAATTTTTGCAACTGTGTTGTTTAGGATAGTTTTGTACATGATGAGATTGCACAAACTCATTTATTGTGTTGATGTAGTGGTTACTTTTAGATAATCCTGAGTGTTCGTTATTCACTTAATTTATATTTTTCTCATGTTTTGATGTCATGATTAATTAATATATAGAACATACAGAGAAGATGTGTATTATCTGGTATGTTGTGAAATGTAATTTTGGAAAATAGCTTGCATGTATCATACATGATCTTGTATTTGGATTTGTTAACTTTTTGTGAAACTTCGATTTTTCCAGAACTTGATTTTCTTGCCAGTCAGACATGTAGATTATTTTCTTAGCAGATTATTTTTAAAAAAAAAAAAAAAACTTATTTTTTGTAGATATTTTTATAGAACCTTTTTTATATTTCATAAGTAACAACAAAGTGTAGATTTATTTATAATGTATATCTTATCGATTTGAGTAAGAGATAGAGTTATACCTAAATAGCATTGTACGGAGCTGAACGTAATTGTCAGCAGAAAGAACTTAAAGGATAAATTAAATTTACATGTGTTGATTTAAAGGTTCCTTCGAGATAGGATTTTGTTATATTTCACTCATTTTGTTAAAATATTGATTTCATTATTAGGCTTTACTTAAAGTATTACTGAACTACTTAAAAATTAAATACTGTTTTTATGTAACTTATCGAGAAAAAAAAATATGTTTGTACGGTACTGTTGAAAAAAAAGCTTTTTTTTTTTTTTTTTTTGGCATTGTAATTTTTTGTTGTGTGTGCCCAGCATTTGACTTCGTGATATCATTGATATGTAGTTTGATTAGTTCTTGTAAAAAGTTGTTTTTTATTATGATGTATTTTTTATTTTTAGCGCTTGATTGTGCGTTGGTCGTATTAGTTATAGTAATGCTATTACTTGTTTGTTCGATGCCTATAATTTATTTATGTTAGTTTTGTATAACTCTTATAACTTAGTTAAATTACTTATTAGCTTTTGTTTAGTTATAAATTATTTTTTGATGGTATTAGTATAGATATACTTTGATATTTTGTGTTGTGCCTTTCGATCATGTTTATATATTTTTTTTTTGAATAGGTTATCTGATCAAAACAGTTATTAGTATATACTGTTATTGACTTTCTTTGCGTTCGTGCCTTTGCTTTCTATCTGTCTTTGGTAACTATTCTTCATTTCATTCCTTCTTTTCTGTTGTCTTTTCGGTATGGATTTCATATCTTGTTTATACTTTCGTACCTCATCTTCGTTTTACTTGATTCTATTTGTATACTTTGTCTTCTTTCAACACTTATACCTCTATTCTTTGTATTGTTGGAGTGGTTATATGACTTGATATAACATATCTACTTTTGACAGTTGTATTTATTTTACATGTAATTGTCCACTTAGTTATGAGTATATGGTATTGTTGAGTTCTTACTTTCTTTTTTTTTTTACAGATCATTCTTCTTTTGATTGATCTTGTGTTTTCTCTTTCGATTGGTTGTTTTGGTTTGGTTTGTACTAAATATACGTAACTTAATTTTGGAACTGAAACTGATCATATTTGTATATTTAGCTAATTACTTTTTTATACTTAGCTGATTATGCTGTATGCTTTAATTGCTACTTTACACTTTAATGCTGATATTTGTTGTAGATATAATTTGATTTAAAATAAGATATTTTTGTAGGCATACATTAGAGCTTAATTGTCTTCTAAATTTTTCGTTTTTGGGAGTTAATTTTTTCAAAAAAAAATGATAGAATCATTTTTTTTTTCCCGGAGCGGGTGGTAACTGTTGCAAGTGGAATTTATGGAAGGGGAAGTAATCTTTAGAATGGTGTTTTGAACATATTAAATTTCGAGTTGCAACGCTTGATTAAGCGGATACTTGTCTGACTTTAGGATAGAATTATCTTTTCCTATTTTTCGGGTGACAGAGTACAGATAAGCGTGTGAACGCTGTTTAATGTATTTATTCTGTACTGTTTTGAGTTATGTGAATAGCTCGCTAGTCTGCATGTGTTATCGAGAACGGTGTTCAAGACAACCGAATCTCGTGACGGGTTTTTTGGTGGGACTAGTGTGTGATTTTGGAGAGTTGTGTTTTGGGCGTGGACCGTGTAGGTCGAGTCCCAGTGTTTTTGGATAATGTATGCCTACGTAGGATTTGAGAAAATGTCGACTTATATATTTCGCTGTGTGTACAGCCTATTTGATAAACTGCAGTGAAGACTGTTTAGGTCATATGAAGATTATTATAGCTGCCGTGTGTTGCAGGCTTTATTGAGTAATGCAGTACTGTTTAGGCCATATGAAGATTATTATAGCTGCCGTGTGTTGCAGGCTTTATTGAGTAATGCAGTACTGTTTAGGTCATATGAAGATTATTATAGCTGCCGTGTGTTGCAGGCTTTATTGAGTAATGCAGTACTGTTTAGGCCATATGAAGATTATTATAGCTGCCGTGTGTTGCAGGCTTTATTGAGTAATGCAGTACTGTTTAGGTCATATGAAGATTATTATAGCTGCCGTGTGTTGCAGGCTTTATGGAGTAATGAAGTACTGTTTAGGCCATATGAAGATTATTATAGCTGCCGTGTGGTGCAGGCTTTATTGAGTATTGAAGATTTGTTTAGGCCATATGAAGATTATTATAGCTGCCGTGTGATGCAGGCTTTAGTGAGTATTGGAGTACTGTTTAGGCCATATGAAGATTATTAGAGCTGCCGTGTGATGCAGGCTTTATTGAGTATTGAAGTACTGTTTAGGCCATATGAACATTATTATAGCTGCCGTGTGGTGCAGGCTTTATTGAGTATTGAAGTACTGTTTAGGCCAGGATGTGGACAGGCCGTATTATATATATTTAATGCAATGTGGAAATTATATGATCGTGTTTTGCTGTCGAATGTGTGTCATTTATGTCATCGTGTCTGTGTTGTACGGAATAAACAGTATCGAACTGTTCTAGTCGTTTGCAACCCTTTTTGACTCCTGAATGTACTCTTATGTACGTACTGTGGTGTGCGATCATATCAACACACACCCAGGTCAACATTCCAGACACAGTGACAGGACAGCAGCACACATATATTGAATTAGCCTGTGTGGCGATGATATAGACCGAACCAGTACACTCGTAACAGTGGGTGTAAACCGACTAATAACATTAACGTTTAATTACATTCAGTGAGAAACCAGCAAATCTAGTCGGTCAGATTACATGTGTATCAGTGTGGTGCAACGTTTATCACTTGTATAGACAGTACAGTCATCGGCAAACAGGTCACATGATGAGTGTTTGATGCGTAGAGGAAGATCGTTAATGTATATGGTAAAGAGAAGAGAGAGAGAGAGAGAGAGAGAGAGAGAGAGAGAGAGAGAGAGAGAACGAACGAACGAACGAACGAACTTTATTTTCAAAGGGTTAAGAATTGGGCACGCAGGCCCGTCTGGCATTCTGCCCTTCCTCTCTCTCTCATCATGTATACTAATATCCTTTCATCCTCACATTTACTTTAAGCATTATTAAGGCATTTATCATTATAAAAGTAATATTACATTTGCAATAATCATCATAATTAAAGTGTTTTTAAAAAAAAAATAAAAAAATAAAAAAAATAAAAATCGAATTCTTCGTACTGTAAATTAGTCATTTGAGACAAATTCAGAGGTATGTTATGAGAACTTGTAAAATGTTCATACGGTGTTCAACTGAATGACTCAGGGACTTTTTTTTATTATTTTTTTTTTTTTAGGTTCATCAAGATGAGGTGGGTAGACAGTTACTTTCCATTTTCCTTTCCATTTCCTTTGCGTCCCAAACTCAAGACCAGAATCAGACTAGGTAGATAGTTAGATAGACATATACGAAAGCAATTAATTTGCCAAGGGTTGAAAATCGGACACAGTCCCCTCTTGCATTCTTCCATCCTCTTGCTCATCTTTTATTACTGTTACTCAACATTCTCCAGCGTACTGAAAGTATTAATTTAAGGACAGTGCAACATTACAAGGAAGTATAACAGCATACATTAACAGTACCTGATCATAAAATTAAGAATATAAGTTATTAAGAATATAATATTAAGAATAAGTATATTGTAATGAAAACTAGATCATCAGAGCCTCCATACAGTATATTAGATAAAAGTACAACACAATCAGTTAGGGTGGCATATAATCAGCACTCATAAAGTATTTGAATAGTATACGATTGTATGAGTAAGGACTGTGCGTGTTTTTCAGGTCATTGGGAAGATTGTTCCAAAGATGAGCAGCTGAGTAAGCCAAACTAGTTTTAAATAGGTCAAGCCTGGGCTTGGGTACCTGTAATTTATTTAAGCGCTGACTACGTCTGTCATTGTATTTTAAAAGCGGCCAAAGATACTTTGGAGCATTCTGTGACAGGATTTTGTGAATAAATTTCCCTTTGTTAAAGAGGAAGCGCTTCCTGAGGGGTAATATTTGAAGATAATTATATAAATCTATACAATGTGATTGGTGTTTATCAGCAACAAGGCGCATTGCGCGTTTTTGAAGCGAGTGGAGCCTTCTTGTGTTGGAGACAGAACAACCATCCCAGATTGTGGAACAATAGTCTAGATGCGTTTGTATATGAGATATGTAGAACATTTTCCTTGCCTCCTCATCCAGGAAATGTTTAATTTTGGCTAATTGGTAAACTTTTTGTGCTGTTTGTTTTGTGAGTGCATGTACATGTGAGTTCCAACTTAAGTGTTGGTCAACAGTGATACCTAGAGAGAGAGAGAGAGAGAGAGAGAGAGAGAGAGAGAGAGAGAGAGAGAGAGAGAGAGAGAGAGAGAGAGAGAGAGAGAGAGAGAGAGAGAGAGAGAGAGAGAGAGAGAGAGATAATCTTGATAAAAAGCATTCGAAAAGGAACATACAACGTCAGACATATGAAAACACGAAAGTATGACTTTTAATATTTGTAGTGATATGTTTGCCGTAATTTTGTTTTCTTAGCTCGAGTTATTTCGAATTCGCGTAAAGTGAAATCACGTATGACGTGACCGCACAGTACTTATTGTTCTTCACGTACCATGCCTGGTGGCGTATGTGATCATGCCTCTCCACAACTTCCTGTCTCCAGTACTGCTTATCAATTCTGTTACTGACGTCTTTCTGTGCCATGATGTCAAACTGTCCTGTATCTTCTTTCTTTGTCGCACCATATTCGTTTTTCCTTCAATCTTTCCTGTTCTCAAGATATTTTCCTGCTTTCTTCTTCTCATTACTTACCCAAAGAAAGTGGATTGTTACTTTGTAATGTTAGTAATAAGCTTCTTTACTGCACTGGCTTCTGTCAGAACATCCTCATGACTGTATTTAGCTATCCATGGTTTTCTGAACACTCTTCTGTGAAATCACATCTCTGTGGCTTCTAAAGCTTTTTCTGCTTGTTTGCTAATTGCCCATGAATCGATTCCATATTGTTATCGATATTGTTATACAGAATCGATATTATTGCACTCCATCAAACCCATAAGTGCTCAGTCTCCCTCAGTATATGTCGAAGAGTGTGAATGCTAACTGTTCCTGTAGCTCAATGGTTGTAAACACGACAAATACATCCTCTCATATGTCCATCTCTACTAGCCTGACGTTTGATGCCAAATTCCAACAGACTTAACCTTGATGATTCATCTATTGTAGTTTCATTCTCTAACAGGCGATCATTAATTGTTCTCAGTATCTCTCCTTTATTCGCTTCCATATGACAGGATAGACCCAAAATAACACTGAAGAACTCTCTGTCTTACTTCCATTGACAATGAATTGTTGCATAACTTACTTTTCATTTTATAATACGCTTCTTTTGCACGGCTTATTCTATTCTTTATTTCTGAGATGCATCTTCCATCGGTTGTTATTAACGTGCCTGACTTGATTCAAAACTATCGCATATTTATAATGACTTTATAATAACATAATTAATAATATTAATAAACAAAATAATAATATTAACAAAAAGAATAGAAATAATAATAATAAATATATTTTATAACAAAAACAATATAATAATAACAATTATATTGATAATAAAAATATATTCATTCATTCATAACCCTCCACTCCCAAAGGAGCATAGGCCTTCAACAAACACATGCCAAGTCCTCCTGTCACGTGCCATCATCTCAAGTTCTGTCAACGTCCTCCTTATCATTTTTTTCTCTGTTTCCAGCTCTCTTCTCCATGTGCCTCTTGATCTACCTCTGCCTCTCTTGCCCTGCGGGTTCCAGAACAAGGACTGCCTCAGTGTGTGTCCTATCCATCGCCATCGTCTTCTTCTCATCTCTTGTTCCACTGGCACTTGTCTGGTTCTTGTCATCAGTTCCACGTTGGTAACCTTGTCATACCATTTAAATCCCTCTATTCTACGCAAGCACCCATTTATAAAAGTCTGTAGCTTTTTGGTTGTTGTCTTTGTTGTTCTCCATGTCTCAGAGCCATACAATAGGACTGACTTCACATTTGAGTTGAAGATTCTTATTTTCGTGTTGGATCCGATTTCTCTTGATCTCCATATATTTCCCAATGCAATGAAAGCTCCTCTTGCCTTTTGTATTCTTATTTTGATATCGCTGTCTGTCCCTCCAACTTTGTCTATATTGCTGCCAAGATATGTGTACGATTCTACATCTTGTATTGGTGCTTCTTCACGTTCAACCCTGTTTTCATTACCTGCATTTATTCTCATTATCTTTGTCTTTTCCCTGTATATTTTCAGACCCAATTGCTGTGACCTCTCATCGAGTGTTTTCAATTTGTCCTGCATCTGATTATGGTTATGGGACAGAAGAGTCAAGTCATCAGCAAAATCCAGATCATCCAACTGCTTAGTCAGAGTCCACTGGATTCCATTTATGTTGTGTGTTGTTGATGTTCTCATAACCCAGTCTATTGCTAATAAGAAAAGAAATGGAGACAAGAGGCATCCCTGTCGCACTCCTGTTCTTATCCCAAATGGTTATGTAAGCTGTCCTTCATGAAGAACTCTGCATGTCATGTCTTCATATGTTTTCTTTATTAAATTAATGATCTTCAGGAGAACTCCATAATGCCTCATCAATTTCCAAAGTGATTCTCTGTCTACACTGTCAAATGCCTTTTCGTAGTCCACAAATCCGATGTACAGTATAATGGTGAATTCCATTCCAGACTTTCTTCTTCTTCTTCGATCCTTAACCACCGACCGTCAAAGCAGTCAGTGGCCATCACGCCTAGTGGCGTCTTGTAGGGCAACAACAAACTGATTCCACTTTGCACGGTCGGTGGCCATCCTTCGTACAGTGCCCCAACTCTGGTTCATTCTTTGCATCTCAGCCTCCACAGTCCTCCGCCAGGTTGTTTTTCGTCGGCCTCTCTTTCGTTTTCCTTCAGGGGTCAAAAGCATAGCTGTTCTTGTGATGGCATCGGGGTCTCTTCTGAGGACATGACCAACCCAGCTCCAGCGTCTGCCAGCTATGATGGTATGCATGTCCTCTTGCTTGCTACGAGTAAGCAGATCTTGGTTGGTGATGGTATTCGGCCAAAAATTCCAGACTTTGTTCAACTATTATTCTCAAAGTGGCTATCTGGTCTGTACAGGATCTGTTATGTCGAAAACGTGCTTGTTCATCTTTCAGTTTCTTGTCTATGGACTCTTTTAATCTCTCAAGGATAATCCTGTTTAATACTTTTCCTGGCACTGATAGTAACATTATTCCTCTATAATTTGTGCACTCTTGAAAATTTCCTTTCTTAAGCAGCTTAACCAGATATCCTTCCTTCCATTCTGCTGGTATCTCTTCCTTTTCCCAGACTTTACCAAGTAATTTATATAACATCTCTGTAGCCGTGTCGATATCTGCTTTGATGGCTTCTGCTGGAATGCTATCAGGTCCAGACGCTTTTCCATCTCTTGAAGCTTTATGGCTTTCTTTATTTCTTTCTTCGTTGGTCTTTCACTGTTATTAATAAAAAGAATATAAATAATAATAATAAATATATTTTATAACAAAGACAATATAATAATAACAATTATATTGATAATAAAAATATATAATATCATGTTTTTACCAAACAGTTTTATCCCAAACAGTTTTTAACCAAACAGTTCTTCCCGACTGAACGGTTTCCGACTGTGCACACAGTCGCAAATTTACTTTCGCCTACTGCCTAACACTAGTTTGTAAATGGAGTTGTGTTCTAGGATCAACTTTCTGGAACTGGTTTTTTAGGCCCAGTTCGCTACAATCTGTGCTTGTTCCTCCAATCTGTGTTTTCGTTTGCATTGAACCGAGCAAATTCTCGTCAACGTCAAATCTCGCGTTGAGTGGTGGTCTAGATTTCCTACAGACCATGTGGTGTAAAACAGAAGGTCTCTTCCTGTAGCAAATGTTTTCTACATGCAATTTTTTATTTTTCTTGGTCTTGTTTTTCAAACTTCTTGATTTCTTGTATGCTTCAGTCACCCCCCTCTGTGCTGTCTATATCCCAAGTACTCTCCTCCACGTTTCTCTCACCCCCATATATTTAGTGTTCTAATGGCGCTACAGATTTTTCGGCAATGAGTCCGGATAATTTTGATCGGAAAGCGAAAAGTCTGAGTTATAAAAGTAAGGATTATAACTTTCACAAAAATCACAACCGCAAACTCGAATGTCAAGTCAGTCCTATTGTATGGCTCTGAAACATGGAGAACAAAGAAAACACAACCAAAAAGCTACGGACTTCCATAAGTGGATGTTTGTGTAGAATAGAAGGATTGAAATGGTGTGACAAGATGACTAGTGTCGAAATATTGACAAGAACCTGACAAGTGCCAGGCGAACAATAGATGAGAAGTAGACCATGGCTATAGATGGGACACACACTGAGGAAACCTGCTGATAACATTACAAGGAGTCCTTGTTTTGAAATCCCCAGGGTAAGAAACTCTTTATTGCTGCCATTGGCAAAGAGGTGTTGAATAATTTGCTTATTCCGTGTTACAGAATGACGCATTTGCCTGGGCTTTTCTATTCTTCACTTGTGAGATGCATCTTCCAACCGATATTATTAACATACCAAGGTACCGTATTTGAATGTATTGAGTTGTTTTAAAACTGTTCCATTTACTTTAATTGTGCTTTCTGGGGAAGTGATTTTCTTCAACATGACTATTAACTCTGTCTATTTGCTATCAGGCAGCCGCTAATGCCCATTTCTTAAGACAAAGCTGCATTAAGTAAGTGTCCTGGTTTTTAATTTCTATCATCCGGGACTTCTGCTGTTGCGACTATTTGTGCAGTATATAATTGGATCAGACATGTAATGATCATAATAATAATAGGATGCATAGATATGATAGATAACAGGAAACTCCAGATAGTGCATTGAGCGTCGACTGGCAAAGTGGTTAGAGCGCTAGCCTTTCGCAGCAAAGGTGCCCGGTATGAAACATGGTCGCCTCACGCCCCAGGTTACCCAGCTATAAATGGGTACCTGACCATGCTCTTGAGTTATAGGGAAGGAAAAGGCAACAAATAAGTGAGCTGGTCACCCCACCTCACGATGCTGGACCTAGTATAGTGAAGTCTCCAACACTTCACTCCTCAACGGCAGTATCGGCTATGGGACTACCTTTACAAAGTGCAATACCGCAGGATTCAACCTGATGTCACCTGCCAGGCAAGCTTTCCATTTTATCTTCTACACCGTCTTGGGGTGGGGGAAGTGGAGACATGGGCCATGACCCCAAGTGTCATCCTCAATTGTAGTTACACTGGCGGCACTGGGAATTGAACCCACTCCATGTTTTGAGCCAAGTAACTTTGCCGCGAAAGACATGTGCTCTAGCACCTCTGCCAATCGGACTTTCTATTTTTATATAGTGTACCTAATGTCCAATTATAGCAGCCTGGTCATACAACAAAGTGCCTTAGCAACCACATATAGTGTACCTAATGTCCAATTATAGCATCCTGGTCATACAACAAAGTGCCTTAGCAACCACATATAGTGTACCTAATGTCCAATTATAGCAGCCTGGTCATACAACAAAGTGCCTTAGCAACCACATATAGTGTACCTAATGTCCAATTATAGCAGCCTGGTCATACAACAAAGTGCCTTAGCAACCACAGGTACAAGCGTGCATGAATGATTTCCTACAGGCTTCCGGCAAGGGGCATAACTGCGGTTGTGGCTCCATGCTAGACAGGAGAGAAAGGCAAATGTAAGAACAAATATCATTATTAGGGCAATGGAGTCGGAAGTCATGGAGTCGGTCGATTTTTTAGTGTAGTCGGAGTCGGTAAACAAATGTTTGATACCATATGACTAGTAACAAAATGTTTGATACCATATGACTAGTAACAAAATGTTTGATACCATATGACTAGTAACAAAATGTTTGATACCATATGACTAGTAACAAAATGTTTGATACCATATGACTAGTAAAAAAAACTGTTGACGGAGTCGAGACTTCTAAAATTTCAGGAGTCTGAAAGCTTTTTTCTTTCCGATACCATAACCCTGGTCCAGATAGTCATGATATAGATCGGAGGTTCTTAACCTATGGGGAGGGGAAGGGGCACCTTACATGAAGAGGTACAGAAGGGATACAGACAGCGGAGGTATGATATGCTTCCAAGAAAATGTATCACAATTATTTCTCTCTTGGTAGAAATCGGTTAGATGTCAGGAACGACATTGCCCTTAGAATTTCTCTCTTCACTGACGGAAAGCAAGAATAGCCATCTCATTAATGTCATTTATTAATTTGTGTAATTTGTGTGTGTGTGTGAGGAAGTGGCTAGAAATAAAACAAAAAACCTTTAGTAGCATCTCAATTATGTCTTGATGAGTTCATTGATTAATATGAGGACTGGCAGGAGATATGACCATTTCGTTTACTCTCAGGGGAGGTGTGAGGTCAGGGGAGGTGTGAGGTCAGGGGAGGTGTGAGGGAACAAAGTTTAAGAATCCCTGGTATTCATGGCGTTTTGTATTGTCCTCCAGGCGCTGGTTTCCTACCTCAGATAATGAGGATGTCTATGAGGATGTCTATGAGGATGTCTATGAGGATGTCTATGAGGATATCTATGAGGATGTCTATGAGGATATCTATGAGGATGTCTATGAGGATGTCTATGAGGATGTCTATGAGGATATCTATGAGGATGTCTATGAGGATATCTATGAGGATATCTATGAGGATGTCTATGAGGATATCTATGAGGATGTCTATGAGGATGTCTATGAGGATGTCTATGAGGATATCTATGAGGATGTCTATGAGGATGTCTATGAGGATGTCTGTCTATGAGGATGTCTGTCTATGAGGATGTCTATGAGGATGTCTATGAGGATGTCTATGAGGATGTCTATGAGGATGTCTATCTATGAGGATGTCTATGAGGATGTCTATGAGGATGTCTGTCTATGAGGATGTCTATGAGGATGTCTATGAGGATGTCTGTCTATGAGGATGTCTATGAGGATGTCTATGAGGATGTCTATGAGGATGTCTATGAGGATGTCTGTCTATGAGGATGTCTATGAGGATGTCTGTCTATGAGGATGTCTGTCTATGAGGATGTCTATGAGGATGTCTATGAGGATGTCTATGTTCCACTGGAGCTTAGGGGCTCAGTTTGGTGTCGTATATTTTAATTTTAATGCGTAAAGTGTCTTGCCAACTCTCCACGGACGTCAAATCTCTTCATACATCGTATGGATGGGTGTGAAAAAAAATCGGAAAAAGGTGATTCGTCTTACGAGGACAAAAGACAAAGAAAATACATCGTAGTATCTCGTTTTGTGTTACCTTGCTACTCATTTATTCATTCTCTCTCTGTGTCTCTCTCTCTCTCTCTCTCTATCATTCTCTCGTCACAATAAAACATCGGTCCACAAAGCCTTTTAATTTTGACATGCGACCTAATATAGCCGGCGGACCTTGCGTCTAAGAGAGTGCCTCGTTATAATAACAAGGCAAAACTCCAGTTTAATATTTCTCTCTTTTCGCATTTTTTAATTTTCTCTCAACCTTTTCCTTCCTTCATTCTTAAACATCTTTTCTCTCTCTTTGTTCACGTTTTTCTTTCTTTCTGCTCTCTTTCTCTGTCACTCATTCCACTACACCGTCATCTCCTATGTCCTCTTTCACTCATTCCACTACACCGTCATCTCCTATGTCATCTTTCACTCATTCCACTACACCGTCATCTCCTATGTCATCTTTCACTCATTCCACTACACCGTCATCTCCTATGTCATCTTTCCATTGTTTTCTCACCATTTTCATCTCCAACTATCTTCTTTTTTTCTCAGTTTATATCTCGTAGTAAAGTTACCTGATTCAAAACTCGGTAGCGGCACACTCCAGTCTACCCAGCTAAAACTGGGTACTTGACTCTGCTTGTGAGCTAGGGAAAGCAAAGGTAACGAGAAAGGAGACCATTCACAGACCTTTAATAGCTGATACCTAGTATAGAGACGTCTCTTACACTTCTCTCCTCTACAGCATTTAAGTAAAAAGTATCTTTACCTTCTTTTAAAGAAAAAATGCAATAACGGATAAATTACTCGGAAAGTAGTTGTCAGAGATTTAACACATTACCCAATTTTACAGACACTATATGTTCTGATTATAATCCATCTGGGGTTGAACACACTACCCACAATTACAGACCCCATATGTCCTAATTATAACACATCTGGGGTTGAACACGATATTTTTATCCATTAATTTAAACAATCCGCTATTTCTCCTCTTATATCCATATTTCTCTGACAATTTCTTCGTCTTATTCTCTCTTCTGATTCCATCTTTTTTTCTTACAGACATTGATACAATTTCAAGAGAACATATTTTCTCACGCTGCTCGGAGCAGACGATAGCCCACGACAATGACGAAATACTACCGGTTCACAAAAGGCGGATGTGCATGTCAGGTTTTGGCCATAAACTTTTGAGATTCTGACTTGATCCTGGAATCTTCTTCATATCCCTGCGTCCTTCTCTCGACTGGGAAACGCCTGCTGGAAGCATTTTTAAGATGGCTTGGAACTTTCTTAAATAGCAAAATTTAGAGAAGGCAAATATAGAAAAATTTTGCGGATGCATTTAAAGATTAACATCAGCCAGGCAAAATTTTGTTATACAACTAACAGTGTATATCCGCACAGCGGATAATCAGGTCACTCCACAAAAACGCTTATTTTAACATGCAAAGTAGTCCCTAAACTCCTTATGCAAATTTAAACTCTAATAACTTTCGATGTACACGTGACACAAGCACATTATATACAAGTAGAACGTATACATTCTTATGTTAGTGTTATCAGTTTTGAGTTCAATTTGTTGTCTTCACATCCTGTGATAGTTTCAAAATGGCGACAGCAAAAGAAAAGATTAACTGTGCGTTGCAACAATTGAACTGAATAATGTCCCAAGAAAGATAGCAGTTGTGTTTAAGCCTAAACATGTGAACTGTATTGTGTTAAAACTTGATCAATTATGTTTTGAAATGCCGCTCACAGTGTGCTTCTGTCATGTGTAAATTCAAAGTTTTTAAAGTTTAAAATTGCACAAAGACTTTAGAGACACCCAGTTTTGCCTCTTAATGTTAAGTGTACACGTAGCAATGTAGTTAGAGAGCTTGTTTTGCGAAGTAAAGTAACCGGGTTCGGAACCAAATTTAATGTCTCGCTCCAGTCAACACGGCTGTAAAAATAGGTACATCTCTCTGGTCGAGAATTATGGAAGGCAAAGGTAGTGTGACGACAATTTTATTTCATTCGTTCCTTTTTCTGTGACTATCTTTGCTTCATTCCACTATTTCAATAAATTCCGACACCCATCCTTTTGATACACTGCCATTATTCATCGGTCATCAGCCTCCATCTACCAATAATTATCTGATCCTAGGAAGGTTACACCTCGACAACCCGCATTGGATGTGGACAGTCAACGATTAGCCGGGCGGGAATCTTGATTAAATCAACATTTGGTTTGCCGTTTGTCGCCGGTCTTATTGTCTAGACAGACGGGCTATTGATAGATAAGCGAGTAATCTGCTTCAGCCCAGCCGGTACAAGCGACAAACATGTTGTCGGTAGTAGAAGACGGTGATTTAAGATAACATGCGTTTAATTCGGCAGGCATGACTTGCACAAATACGGCCCATCATTATAACAATCTTGAAGAATTAGGACACGAGGTTATGTAATGTAACCAGTTCCGGCAAGATGTCTTGTTGTAATAAACAGAGTATAGAAAGAAGAGATAACAAGATTGTAGAATTAGGACAAGGCATATGATACCTTGTATAATAATTTTCATCTTGTCATATAATAATTAGTTGCAATACCATGTATGATAATTGGTAATAATTATCGTGATGATAGGTAGGGGGGAAATTTACTAAAATAAGAATTCGTACTGTGTGGCTGGCTTAAAATTAGAAAATGAACTAAACTCAATTGTGATTGGGTTCCACCTAAGAGAACTTCGCGAGGTTACGTTTTGGGTGGGCGAAAATTTTAACTTTAAATCCTAGAGAGTTTTGAAGTTTCCCCACTGTATTTTCCATCTTCGTCAAGGACATCACGGACAGCCAGAACAGGATTTAGTAATAAGAATTCCACTATAGGACTGTGACAAAGCGGGTTGTTCATGTACTTTTGTGCCCCCTCTCTCTCTTTCACTCCGGCAGTATCACCTCATTTCTTCATTTTTCTCCCTCATCCGCTTATTATTTGGCATATTTAGTACACTTACATTCCTTTTGCTGTGACCGCACTCAGACGTATTTACGTTCCGCCATGTGAACTGTAACAATACCAAGTTCATTAGACCGGTCAGCGGTAACACGTTTATCACTTGAGTCAGTCTAACCAACCTTTGATAAAGGTGATCCTGGTTTGAAACAATATGGTCTAGTTCGAGCGATGAAAGAAATTCGTCTGGGGGAGTTAAGCTGAAACCGGCGATAAGGAGATAATCATTTTCACGGGACCATCCCTGTGTAATTGTTGTTACAGATGACCTGTCTGGGGGAGACAATATTGGAAGGTAGCATCTGGGCATCAAATAAGTACACAGATTTGTTTGTGATTTGGCGGAAGTATTACAGCATTATTAGAAAGAGGTTACGCGATGGAATTATAAAATGCGGGGTGATATTAAATTAAACACCCCTTCCCATATAGTTCAGTGCTTTCGATTTGCTCGATTTAAGAAGCCGGAATATACATTAACTTTCATTGGAAAGTGGTCTACAAGTACAATTTGGGATTTGAACTTAGAATGGGAATTTAATTTGGCGAAATTAGAGTCACAAATCAGACTGCATCGCAAAGCCAAATTAGCAACTCACAGAAGACAGCAAGAGAAGGATCAGACTATGGATTCCAAAATTAAAAGTGACAGATCGGAAGTATTTGGACAACTTTAAACTTACAAGTAAACCCACATTTATAAATACAAAGACTGGAAACTTAAGGGACCAGGACAGTATTTGGGCAACTCTGAAACTTAAAAGCAAACCCGCATTTTAAATACGAAGTCTGGATACCTACGGAATCAGATCACCCGTCATAAGAGGATTACTAAATTTTCCCGGGGCCAAGTGATTCGCAAACACCCGTCATAAGAGGATTACCAACATTTCTCAGACCAAATGATTTGAAGCATCTAATAAAGTGCTGTGTCCATTCTAAACTGTGCGAGGAGATTGTGTTCCCAAAAGTTACTTTGGAGCAAGAGTAAACTTTTATTTTACAAATAGGAATTTGACATTTTTACTCGCTAAGTGGTTATATATGAGGCTGGCAACCTCAACATATGAAAATAGTATATTCATAAACTACTACCTCAAGAGCTGGTGATTTCTTCTTGCTAGTCGTACAGAAAATCGACAGCAGAGGCGACCACAGACTCCGACTGGAGCAGTGATGAGTAATGATTATATCACATGTGCATCAAGTGCATCATATCATTTTGTGAGATATATGTATCTTGCTAATTTTAATTCAGGCAAATCATTGCTCGCGCTGTCCAAGCACATAGTTTCTCAGTGTAATACCCAGAAAAATGTTGGTGATTTATCATCATCTTCCCTGATTTACGCTGTGTATACTCAAAAAAGAGTTTAAATATTTAGAGAGACTAACATTGGTGAGTGGATGGCGAGACAATGTGCCTGTTAATTTGCAGCCCACAAATGTACTTAGCAGAGGCATTTGTTTTTATTTTGTCTAAAAAATCGTGGTATTAAGCTATCAGACCGTTCGAGTAACGAGGCTATCAGACTGTGAAGTGTCATCATCACAAAAGAACTGACGAAAACCGCTGCTGCAGGACTCGCTTATAATAGCAAAGTGCTTGTAAAAAGCACCAGCAAACGGGCATTAAATTTAAATTTTAAATTTAAATCCTCAAACCAAGTCTCAAATGACGAGAAATTTTTTTAAACTCTTAAATTCCCCATCATTTCATCACTATTTTAATTTGTTAAAACTAATTGATCATTAAATGTGTTGTATGTTATTTTAAAGTAAACAATCATAGTTGATTCAGTTATTATAAGTATGAAAGCAAACGTTTGAGCAAGACTCTTTTAATATATATATATATATATATCGTATGTTAACAATTGCTCGGCCCTATGCAGCATTGTTCTTGACTTCTGAATTATCTTGCAGGTACACGCCTGAGATAGAAGCGTCATTACCCTTTTATCTACAACTCTGCCAAGAGCAATCTTGTGCGAAGACAGATACCTTTGACGACCTATTTTATATACTCTTGAGTTTTGGCCACTGTTGGACCACTACTGCAAAGCAGGGGAGGCAATCCGCGACAAGGACAGGGTAAGGTGATTAGGAGTAACTTATAAAATTGAAAGTGTAAAACTTCTGTTATAAAATATAGAGCCACACGTCCGAGGAAACCTTCCTTCCTCAAGTGTTGGAAGTTAAGAGTAAACATTACTCAGTAACCTTGACTAGCTGGGGAAAGACTGCTTCTTTAACAGTTGCAAGACATATTACGGCCATTCTGTGCATCAAAGTCTGGATAGAAATTTAATCCCCCTATAACAAAATTTGGGAGTGTTATCTTGTGATTACATCGAGTTTTAAACTATTTGCCGTTCCCACTTACTAAACATTGTAGGGCTGGGATTTATCAAAAAAAACCTTAATCGATTAATCGAATTTATTGTATCGAAAATTAATCGATCAATTTCGAACAATTTCATAAATTATAAAGAATCATAAATAACATTTTTTTTTTTAAATCAATAAGGACTTTATTTATTATACTTGTTATAAGGCAACATCGTCCTGAAAATATAATGAAAATACTGAAAAGTTAAACAAAAACTATTTATTTATACTGGGATTTGATTCCGTATCAGAAACAACTAACATAGCAAATGCTCGTACATGTAAGAAAAAAACAGAAACATTGCTGAAAATTGAATAATCGATTAAATTTTGTTTTTAATAAATTAATCGATTAAAAAATTAACAAATTAATTGATTAATGAATCGCCAAAGATCCCAGCCCTAAAATATTGTAGTGTTCTGGGATATTTTGCAAGGCACTGTAAGTGTGCCGCGAAGTGAACAAAGGTTGTGCAGCTTTAAAGAGGACGTTCAGCAGTCATTTTATCAGTACCACAGTTACACTGATCGGTAGTTCTTATCTTTAACTTGTTGAATAGATGGTATCTCAATCTGTTGTGGTCCGTGCGGAGTCTGAAGATGACCACTTGTTCACTTCTGCTGAGCTGGTAATATGCAAAACTCACGCTGGCGTTAAGAAATAAAAATATGATAAGATAGAAGTAATAATAATTTTTTTTTTAAAAATAGATTCAAATAAAAATGGCGTAGAGAAAACCAGATTCAGATTTAACAGAAGATTGCCATTCCTAAAGCGGGAAATAATTACGTTGTGCTCTGTCTGCGGCATGCCCGGATAACGAAACTACATTCTACTGTAGTCATTTAACTCACTTCCATTTTGGTTAAGAAATACGGAAACAAGGCGGCACGAAAGCTTAGAAGCTTCATTTATGATAAGCCATGAGGCTTCATCAGCTATATATTCTTCCTCTTCTTCTTCGTACACTCTCAGACGTCAACTTGAATGTGTTCAAAGAAAGTAGTGGTCAGCTTGAGGCTATTTTTATCTCCATAGAGTTTTTCCAGGAATGGTACTGTCGATGGCCACATGTGCTTTCTCTGTTCCTCATATGTTGGGCATCTTTGAAGCAGATGTTTAACAGTCATTTTATCGGTGCCAATCATACTTACGCAAACTGAATAATATAAATGCAGGAAAATTTTAGACATTTTATCACCGAAAAGCAACAGCAGGAATATTTATATTTTACTTGTTTAAATCCGGCGCCATGAAGTATATTGGGAACGAAATAGGCGCGCACTAAGTTCCCATTCCGAAAAAAGCACCATGAAAAAGATTGCAACTTTGGTGGATAAAGATGGAACAAAAGTAATGGAGGAATCAGAGAACTAGGAGGTTTAATTACCTACATCAAGAACACGTCGATGTGACATATCTACAGCGATAATATTAAAACAACAATATCAATTTAACCAGAACTAGAAAAGGTGGAACACAATTTTAAAATATCATTATTGAACAAGTTAAAATAACATAACACACATTCGGTTACGGCAACAAACGTTTTAAAATTGGAAAAAAATATATACAAACCTAACGGTTTTACATGGCAGGTGCTTACTCACTGCTTTCACTCGTTTAAATAAAATATACAGTTTGAAGTGAAACAGCTTAGCGTACAGAAGTCGTTAAATTACTCGTAAATCAATTTATCCTGAAGTCTGAGCCATGATTGCCATAAAGGTGAGCTTTATTCAAAACTGTTAAATCTAATTTCCATCGTGTTTGGCTTTCTGTATTAATAGACACCTTCGCTAAATATATATATTTTTCAAACAAGCCAAAACACAAGCGGCAAAATTGTGTTTGTTTCCTAAACAATTTATTGGGGAGTTTCAACAAATAAACATCAGGGCACATACTTCCGTTTACCGCCGGGGTTGTCGAGGCGTTGAAAGCCGTTTGTTGTGTACACAATCCCTTGAGTTACACACAAGCAGATGTCGTTGATAATTTGGCTGATGTAGCACAGAACTATCTGCTGGATACAGTTTTCTTCAAGCTTGTAGTTTCGGTCAGACAACACACATTTAAGGTTGGTGAACAGCCTCATCATGTAAGGTTAGTCATATCGTATGGCTCTGAAACATGGAGAACAAGAAAAACAACAAAGAAGCTGCAGACGGTCATAAATGGGTAAAGGTAGGCCAATGTCAGATACTGCCGTAGAGGAGTAAAGTGTTAGAGGCTTCACTATACTATGTCCAGCATCGAGAGGTGGGAAAACTATTTAACTATTTCCCTTCTTCGCTGCATTGTTCTTACCTAACTCAAGAGCAGATTCAGGCACCCATTTACATCTGCGTAGACTGCAGCGTGATGTTACTGTGTTTCGAATGCGGCTTCATTGCCACGGGTGGCCAGCGCTGTTACCATTCTACTCATCGGACTCTCTAAAATGGCTGCTTGCGTAAAAGAGAAGCATTGAAATGGTGTGACAAGGTTAGTCATTTGACACTGATGATGTGTCAGTGGAACAAGAGATGAGAAGAAGACGATGGCGATGGATAGGACACACATTGAGGAAACTTGTTTATAGTATTACATGGCAGTCCTTGTTCTGGGATCACAAGGGTAAGAGAGATAGAGGGAAACAGAAAAAAACACACAAAATACACACAGACACGGAGACGAGAACTGGAGACAGAGATTAAAAGAATATGGAAGACATAGACAGACCTTTAACTGGTGGCACATGATAGGAAGACTTGGAGCGTATTTGTTGGAATCCTGTGCTCCACAGGGGACTGTTTGGTTATGATGATGCTTTACAGTGGTGATTCTATGGTGTTCAAACACCATAAATGAATGGTGTTTCACAGCAGTCATTTGCATAGCGTTTCAATGTAATAATTATATGGTGTTTCATCGCCTTTAATTCGATCGTTTTCCAACATTATAATTGTAGGGTGCTTCAACGCAATATTTTTGTCTTAATATGAAACATGCATGTTGTCTCAACAAAAAACTCGCATATTGTTGCAACACTGTACTCGCATGTTGCCTCTACGCGATAACGATATATCCATACGATACTCCCATGTTATCTCAACATAAATAAATAAATACATAACAAATAAATAAATAATAGGGGGACCACAGAAGTGACTGCGACATTAATTAGGCTGGGTCGCTCCTAGGTGCATATCCGGCGTTACGTGTTGAAAATTGTGCTAATCACCCCTGTCCACCTAGCACTATTGTTATGGTGTCTAGTTGGCAGTAAGGATAGTGAGATTTGCTTCAGTAACTAGGCGGTGGTGCATTCGGAAGATCCTGGACTTCTCACGTCTGTTGTGTTTCTGTTGTCTTGTTTTCAACTTCTTTATTTCTCAAGACTGCCTGAAACATATCTTTATATGTGTATTATTTATCATAAACAATATTTGCGTGTTGTCTGAACACGATACACCATGTACCAATGTGTCTCAACATATTTCTCCCACGTTTTTCGCAACGCAGTAGCTGCGATCTTAAAAGAAAAACTTTCTTACACAGTAAAACACAATTGACTCAGGTCTTAAAAAGAAAAAAATTATGTCGAAGTTTAATCAAACATGTTCTCCATCAATTTACGTTGCAGCGCAAGACTTTAACTGCACGCGCACATCCGGGAACTGTATCTTTTGAAATACTCGCTTTCTCTTTATGTTAAACATGTTTGTGCAATTAAGTTGCCATTTTGTAGATTTAAATGGCGGAGACTTTGTGAATGAAGATTATACACAGCCTCAGGAATGGCATTCCATGTTAGCCACGCATGACATGCTGTATATTAGCAGAACGCGACAACGGAAACTCGTTACAACACGTTGGTGAGTACTGCTTTTATTTGTTGATGTCGCTGTGGTTGACGTGAAGTGTGATTACATTCTTTCTCTATATGTTTCTTCTTCTTTTCCTTATCGCTTCATGTGGAGCACGGAGTCACCACTACAGCTGGTCTTCTTGTAGGAAGTTTGCATCAAACCATTTTTGTGTGCGCTCTTGTAGGAAGTTTGAATCAAACCATTTTGTGTGTGCTGTTGTAGGAAGTTTGCATCAAACCATTTTTAGTGTGCTGTTGTAGGAAGTTTGCATCAAACCATTTTTTGTGTGCTCATGAAGGAAGTTTGCATCAAACCATTTTTTGTGTGCTGTTATAGGAAGTTTGCATCAAACCATTTTTTGTGTGCTCGTGTAGGAAGTTTGCATCAAACCATTTTTTGTGTGCTCTTGTAGAAAGTTTGCATTAAACCATTTTTTTGTGTGCTGTTGTAGGAAGTTTGCAACAAATCATTTTGTTTGTGCTGTTGTAGGAAGTTTGCATGAAACCATTTTTTGTGTGCTGTTGTAGGAAGTTTGCATCAAACGATTTTTAGTGTGCTCTTGTAGGAAGTTTGCATCAAACTATTTTTTGTGTGCTCTTGTAGGAAGTTTGCATCAACCAATTTTCTGTGTGCTTATATAGGAAGTTTGCATCAAACCATTTTGTGTGTCCTGTTATAGGAAGTTTGCATCAAACCATTTTTTGTGTGCTCTTGTAGGAAGTTTGCATCAAACCATTTTTTTGTGTGCTCTTGTAGGAAGTTTGCATTAAACCATTTTTTGTGTACTGTTGTACGAAGTCTGCATCAAACCATTTTGTTTGTGCTGCTATAGGAAGTTTGCATCAAACCATTTTTGGTGTGCTGTTGTAAGAGGTTTGCATCAAACCATTTTTGGTGTGCTGTTGTAAGAGGTTTGCATCAAACCATTTTTGGTGTGCTGTTGTAGGAAGTTTGCATCAAACCATTTTTGTGTGCTCTTGTAGGAAGTTTGCATCAAACCATTTTTGTGTACTGTTGTAGGAAGTTTGCATCGACCCATTTTGTGTGTGCTGTTGTAGGAAGTTTGCATCAAACCATTTTTGTTGTGCTGTTGTAGGAAATTTGCATCAAACCAATTTTTGTGCGCTCTTGTAGGAAGTTTGCATCAAATCTTTTTTGTATGCTCTTGTAGGAAGTTTGCATCAAACCATATTTTGTGTGTGTTCTTGTAGTAAGTTTGCGTTAAATCATTTATTGTGTGCTCTTGTAGGAAGTTTGCATCAAACCATTTTATGTGTGCTCTTGTAGGAAGTTAGCATCAAACCATTTTTTGGGTGCTGTTGTAGGAAATTTGCATCAAACTATTTTTTGTGTGCTTTTGTAAGAAGTTTGCATCAAACCATTTTGTGTGTGCTGTTACAGGAAGTTTGCATTAAACCATTTTTGAGTGCTCTTGCAGGAAGTTTGCATCAAACCATTTTTTGTGTGCTCTTGAAGGAAGTTTGCATCAAACCATTTTGTGTGTGCTGTTATAGGAAGTTTGCATCAAACCATTTTGTGTGTGCTCTTGTAGGAAGTTTGCATCAAACCATTTTTTATGTGCTATTGTAGGAAGTTAGCATCAAACCATTTTTTGGGTGCTGTTGTAGGAAATTTGCATCAAACTATTTTTTGTGTGCTTTTGTAAGAAGTTTGCATCAAACCATTTTTTGTGTGCTGTTATAGGAAGTTTGCATCAAACCATTTTTTGTGTACTCTTGTAGAAAGTTTGCATCAAACCATTTTTTGTGTGTTCTTGTAGGAAGTTTGCATCAAACCATTTATTGTGTGCTATTGTGGGAAGTTTGCATCAAACCATTTTTTGTGTGCTCTTGTAGGAAGTTTGCATCAAACCATTTTGTGTGTGCTCTTGTAGGAAGTTTGCATCAAACCATTTTTTATGTGCTATTGTAGGAAGCTTGCATCAAACCTTTTTTGTGGGCTTTTGTAGGAAGTTTGCATCAAACCACTGTTGGTGTGCTGTTTTAAGAAGTTTGCATCAAACCGACATGTTTCAACGATGTCGTCTGCTACAGTTGGCAGCGCGTTTGGAGTACGCATTTTGATGTTGAGAGGTTTGTAATATAGAATGTTTTTTATGCTTCATGGTCTTTTGGTGAACGCAAATTGCATGTGTCGATTGTGACGCGGTAGCGTTGATATGGTCACGCTTGGTGACTAAGGTACTTGACCCTTTTTTTATTCTGACCGTCAAGCCATGAAGACGTATATTATTCCTTCCAGTGTTAGGCTTCATATTATGCCAAATTTTATATAAAAATGAGGACAGAGGATCAGTCCTTACTATTATAATGAATTTAATGGAAATGTTACATGGTTGTTGGATAACCATGGACAGAAGGATTATTGATCATTTATGATCTGTGTTCGCAAACTAATTGGGTCTCGCTACCGGTTGACTGCGCTGCGGCAACGCGAGTATATAGCCCAGGATGTTCTGACGACACTTAAGTAACTCGAAGACGGACGGTAACATGTTTTAATTAGAATGCAATGCAATGTACTATTCATGAACTAATTTCTTATGGTGTCGTCGTATATTTCGTCAAATAAAATTTGTATCCATGTTTGGACTCAAAACCCGAGGACTTACCAAAAATCAATCAAATTGAACTTGGCTCGTTGCCACATATTATTATTGATTCGTTAATTCATGCACGATGCACTCTTTGTGGTAAGAGATAATATTACCCACATTCTTTAATGGAAGTTCATAAGGAACCTGAACGGTTGTCAACCATTTACGCTAACCGAGTTCAGACAACCTGATCATTGACCCACAGTAAAAAAAGTTTGAAGCAAAAAGAGACGCTTCAACAACTGGTGGCCAGATGTGGCTGTGAAATTTTATTTCACGTTAAAGAACTAATCTACGATCAAAAATATCGGGTTTACAAAATGTCCTTTCGATCGACATTGACATCTCTTACGCATGCGCACCTGACGTCACACCCTTAGCAACAGTACGAACGTTTATCAAAGTCATCCAACAAGTCAGCGACATTGAAGAAGATAAAAAAATTTAAAAAATGCCTCAACCAACGGAAAAAGTTATACCAAACAGTCATCATTACTGCATGCAATCTCCATAGTTCGTTGGCGCATGTTGTCACTGTAGGAACTTGTCGCGATTCAAAAGTTAAGTACTTGTTTGTGACCTACGCAGAATAAGTCCATGTTGTCGATTTCATAGGCATGTCTTTGAGGTCATTTTTAACTGTTAAATGTTTTATTTATATGTATCTATGTTGTAATGTATAGATCAGTGGGTGGTTGGCAAGGGAGTTTCAAATCAACCAATATCTCTTACAGAGGTAGGTCGATTTGAAACCGTTCTATTAGGTTAGTTGAGTAGTTCCATTTGCAAAGAACCCATTGAGAATTGCCGATGGTTAACTTCGTTTGCATCTGAAATTATTTGACCTTAAGTGTTAGTTGTAAAGTTATGTAAATAACTGTTGTATTTTTCTGTACTAAGTTTCATTTTATTCATTTTTCGTCATATGTTCGTAAGCTATCTCGTTTATCCTGATCTAACTATCGTTTAGTTCATAATATATAACATATTTGTCAGTTAAATGAGTCCATTGTGACGTCACCATTTTTAGTGTACGTGTTTAATCAAGACTTGGTTTAACCTCGACCCCTACTTCCTATTTTTTCTGCTCGTTTTATATAATCATTAGATGTCGGGAAATTGTCAATGGTGTTGTCAATTCGTGTTGCAATATTTTAATTTTATTTTGGTCTTGTATTTATTAAGTTTATAAATTGATAATATAATAATAATAGTATAAATTGATTAGGAAATAAGATGATAAAATATTTTGATTAATTTTGACTAAATTACTGGATGACTTAGATGTCATCAAATTGCACTAGTAGTCTAAGTCACTATTAGTTGTTCATTATGACTAGGGCATGATGGCATAATATATTGATAAATAACTATAAAGTTATAGTTTGCCTTCAGTATAATAGGCATATTAGAGATTAATTAGTACATTTGTTTTAGACATAGTACTACGTTGTCCACTGGACACATATAAATAATTGAATATATTATATTGTTGATTAATATATATTGTTGAGTAAATACATACATTATTAACTTCAAGATGCTTACCTTGGACCATTTCCTTAAAATTGGAAAGGAATTTAATAAAAAAAAGGGGAGGCACTTCAGGAATTCGCAATGACTGAACTTGCGACATATAAAGCAGAAATGGAGGAACAGAGAGCAATTGCTAAACGAGAAGAAGAAGAACGTGAGGCAAAATTAGAAAAGCAAAAAGAAATTGCTAAACGAGAAGAAGAAGAACGTATGGCCAAATTAGAGAAACAAAAAGCTGAATTAAAACAAGAAGAAGAAAGAAGAAAGGCAAGAGAAGAAAGGGAAGAAATTGAAAAAGAAAACAGAAGAAAACAGGAAAGAGAAGCAGAGGAAAGGTTAATACAGTTGCGTATGGCTGAATTAAACTTAAAAGCTCAAGTAGCTTCAAATGTAAATAATAATACTGATACACAGAATGCTTCGTCATCCAACCAAACTAAAAGCAACTATTATTTCAAATTACCAACATTCAAATTGAATATTGACGATTTATCAGCATGGCTGTCACGCTTTGAGGAGGTGTGTAAGGTAAATAAACTTGAGAAATCCGCATGGTCTTTAAAACTCAGGGAATTTTTAGATGGTGAGCCCGCAAGTGCAGCCCAGAATGTTGACCCAACAATAGCTAGTGATTATGACGCCATTAAAGCCTTATTATTACGGCGTTTCCATTTAGATGAAGAGGGATGCAGAGTCAGGTTTAAAAATATTCTACCAGATTCCAAAAAGATTTCACAGGTTTTATTGCTAATATACGCAACACCTTTAATAGATGGGTGGAACTTGCAGGTGTGAACAAATCTTATGATAAATTAGTTGATTTGTTACTCAGGGATAAGGTACTATCCTCTGTTAGTCCACCGTTCTTGTATTTATTACAGGAACGAAAACCATCTACCATTGCTGCCTTAGAAGAAATGGCAATAAATTATTGTACTGCACATCCTAATGTCAGCATTTCTAATTCACAAATAAGAGAACCTTTACCAGTGGCGTCCAATATGTCATACCATAGTTGTGACAAATCAAGATCACAAAGCCTCGATAGAAATCATTTCAAGGGAAATTATAATTATAATAAGGGGCGAAATAGTTATAACAATAATAGTAATTTTAACAGAGGTAGGCAACAATATAGGAATCAGTCACCTCAATTCAGGTATAACAATAGTCAACAGAATTCAAATCAGAATAGATCATATAATTCTAATACTAATAACAATGGTAACAGATGGAATAACAATAATCAAAACTCTAGACCCAGACACAACAGCCACCACGGGGGACCACGAAATAATTCCAATAACTATTCCCGTCATCGGTCTCAGTCACGTAGACCAACACATTATGATCACAATGCAGGGGCGGCACTCACTACTGGTACGACCCCAAGTGTTCCACAGGATAATGATCAGATACATTCATCGTCTACATGTTTTGTTATTAATTATAACGTGGCAAATAGTTGCCAAGATTGTAATCTTATTTTCCAGATAGCAAAAGAAACAGTACTGAATTGTGGACACATTTCACCAGACGTTGGTCTTGCTGCTAATGATGGAACAGGCTCTCTGATATTTAACAGAGGGATAGTAAATGGTTCAGTGGTCTCAGTTTTGAGAGATTCGGGATCAACTACCATTGGAGTCAGGCAGTCACTGATTCACCCAAGTTGTGCTACAAATGAATATGTCAAATGTATGACGTTTGGGGGTACTATTGAGTACTACCCCACAGCAATAATTTATGTTAATACACCTTTCTTTACAGGTAATGTTATAGTCTGTATGTTGAAAATCCAATAGCGGATTTGATGGTTGATCGTATTCACGGCAGTAAATACTGTACACCTGAAGAAATTATTCATTGGGAAAGACGTAATTTATGTACAGGAAATGCGGTGACGACTAGAGCCCAGGCTCAAATCTTAGAGAAAAAGGACACTCAGAATGTGGAACCAGATATCCAGGATGATACAATATAGGAGAAAAAGAAGTGATAGGCCTACCAGAGAATCGAACCAAATACCGTTTGAACGGCGCCATCGCCTCTCTGCGGGAGTAAAACATATAAGGTTAGTACTTCAGAAAAGACATTCAGCCAAATAGAAATTATGCAACAAAAACCAACAAATCATTAAAAAAAATAAAACCAGAAAATTAGCAAACCCATTAACTACTCACAGGACAAGGAAAGGCAAAGAGATTTAAAAAAAAAAAAAAAAAAAACACTAATACAAATTAAAACCAAGTGCAAAGGACAATAGTTATCTATTTACAATACAAAAAACTGAAAATAAAATGACAAATACTAATATAAATTAAAACCAGCAACTGCAAAAGACAATAGTCATTTAAACTTAATACAAAATTAGTAAATAAAATGACACTAAATACCCCAATTATAACCAATTTTCAGGTTGAACAGTGTAGACCAAGATGGAACGAGAAGAGGCAATAATGGTCAGCTGTTAAGTGCCCGCTCTCCACCCATCACCGTTTCAAAACAACAACAACAAGAATCAGAGTTTTATTGTTGATCGGGTCGGTTGCGAGTGTGCAAGAAGGTGATCACATATCACAACAGCATCATCATCATCTCGCCCACCCTATCACAGTAATGTAAACATCTTGAAATGATGGTACAAGACATGAATTCTTAGCATGAATTTCTTGAAGGACAGTGCTCCATGTGAAGTTATAGAGTATGCTAAATGCGTTAAAAAATTAACAAAATAATATAAGACGAAAATACAAACCTCGGTTGTAATTCTTGTAAAAACCCAATGAGAAATGGTGTGGGGACGCGAATGAAAACTATCGGGTAAATATCGTACCCAGGTTTTCATCGAGTCCGTGCGGCATTTCTCATTGGGTTGTTAACGAAGTAAAACCTTAATCATTATTTTCGGCTCGCGACATAAAAATAGAAATTAAATAAAAATGCAGTTAGCTTAATTTTCTTTTTCATATCTCTAGAAGTAAACAAAGAGGGGAAACCCGAGGTCTGTCAATAGTAAATTATACAATTAAATAAGTATGTGGCAGGCACTCGTAAGAAAAAAAGAAGGGAAACACAGAAACAAAAAAGTAACATAAGTGATAGGCTCACCGGAGAATCGAACCAGGGACCACGCGAGCTGTACTGCTACTTTTCTATTGTCTAGTGTTCTAAGTATGTCTTTTTTTTTAAACCAGGACTGCCACGTACCAATTTATATTAATTATTATCTCTTTTCCACCGTTATCGTCCATTTGGCCCTGACGAAGACCTTAGCACCGAAACGTAGGCCATTTCTTTGACTCAGACAGACGTACGCTTCTATTTCTGTATGCAGCAACTACTCCATTGCTGCTATTGATACTGCTGTTACTGCTGGCACCACAACTACTAATGTTATTGCTGAATCTACAACAACAACTACTACTGCTACTACTATTACTACTACTACTACTACAAATATTGCTGCATCTATTACTACTACTAACAGCGCTCGAGTGGTTGAATGACTAAAGCGCTTGCTTTTCGAAACCAGGTCGCCATACGTTCCAGTTTACCCTATTATGCTTGTGCTCTTGAGTTACGGAAAGGAAAGGTAGTGAGGAAGGGAGTTGATGACTACCACCTCATAAACGTAAGACCTAGTGTAGATGACGTCTCTAACACTTCTCTCCCCTACGACAGTATCTGATATGAGACTACCTTTACCGTGTAGTCTTACTAGTACCCACCTGCTTGCTGCAGTTGTAGTAAATAGTAGACTCTAGTACTGCTGCTACCACTGCCAACTCTTACACTGCTACAACAACTCTAGTACTGCTGTTAACACTGCCAACTCTTACACTGTTACAACAACTCTAGTACTGCTGTTAACACTGCCAACTCTTACACTGCTACAACAACTCTAGTACTGCTGTTAACATTGCCAACTCTTACACTGCTACAACAACTCTAGTACTGCTGCTACCACTGCCAACTCTTACACTGCTACAACAACTCTAGTACTGCTGTTAACACTGCCAACTCTTACACTGCTACAACAACTCTAGTACTGCTGTTAACACTGCCAACTCTTATACTGCTACAACAACTCTAGTCCTGCTGCTACCACTGCCAACTCTTACACTGCTACAACAACTCTAGTACTGCTGTTAACACTGCCAACTCTTACACTGCTACAACAACTCTAGTACTGCTGTTAACATTGCCAACTCTTACACTGCTACAACAACTCTAGTACTGCTGCTACCACTGCCAACTCTTACACTGCTACAACAACTCTAGTACTGCTGTTAACACTGCCAACTCTTACACTGCTACAACAACTCTAGTACTGCTGTTAACACTGCCAACTCTTACACTGCTACAACAACTCTAGTACTGCTGTTAACACTGCCAACTCTTACACTGCTACAACAACTCTAGTCCTGCTGCTACCACTGCCAACTCTTACACTGCTACAACAACTCTAGTTACTCTTCTTTAGTTCCTCATAGAACATGGACCCGGCCACTGTGGCAGGTCCTCCTGCAGGAAGAGCTCACCTCAGCTGTTATGTACTCTCACTTCTGTGGTTTCTGTAGCCATATGTTTTACATATCAGGTTGCCAGTCCAATACACAACCAGATATTAGTCGCCTGGTATGACATGCATGTTGAGACAGTAGTCCTATAATTTGTTTGTTTCCTCAGATACTCCAGGGAACTGCGCAGGGCGTGTTTATCATTAGTACTGTTAATATTTTTTTCTACAAATGTAGTTACAGCCTTTATTTGTTTCGTCGCATTTTGATTTGGTTCACAATTTTAATACATTTACATGATGTCACACAACACAGTGCAATAACTTATCAATTGTCACTACTACTCAAACATTTGAATATATAAAAATATTAATAAGTGATAAAAAGTACATTCTTACCAACTCTTTGCGATCGGTGTCACTTATGGACCCTGACCAGAACACAGTAGAGAAAAATCACACATAGTGCGAGGTGACGTGCTTATGAAGAGCCATAAATGTTACAAGCGGAGACAGAATGAGAAATGGTGACATCACAACAATTGTAGTAACCAGAGCATATATATATATATATAGGAGGTAAAAGTCAAGAGGCATATTGGGAATACGGTGTTAGGCCCATATTTTCTTGACCATCTGCACACTAGGGGTTATGTGGTCAGCATCACGCCGGCCGCCTCAACCTTTCCAGAGTTGCTCTGGTGCCCAATTGGGACTGGGTCTATCCAGGAGCCGTTTGCGGCCTTAAAAATTCCCACCTCAACTGGGGATCGAACCATAGACCACTGAGCTAGGAAGCCAGTGCACTAACCACTATGTTACCGCGTCTCCCGATATATATATATATATATGAGCCAAAAACAGGGCTATCAACAGAAGGGGACATAATCTCCATAATTAGTTATGACAGAATGAGGCTAATAAATATCTAAATAATCATCATTTTCTTTGTTCGATCCATATGGAGCAGGGAGCCGCCACTCCAGCTATCGCCATAACAGGAAGATTGCATAAAGCATTCACAAGTTCTGGCAGCGGCACTTTCTGTATCAGTTGTTTTACATGGCCAGGTTGCCTGCCCTAAATGCACATCCTCATATGAGTGGCCATGTACGACATGCTCGTGGGAGTAGTCGTCTTATTCTTTGGTGTTCTTATAAGAGATCCCAGGGAACAACACGGGGCATACACGCATACACACACGCATACACACATAGAGTCAAGTGGTTTGGCCATCTCATGAGAATAATGCCCGGTTAACTACAACTGCACCAGTACCATTCGTGGAAAAACTCTACGGAGATCCCAACGGCACCAAGTTGACCACTGCTTTCTTTGTACATGTTCAAGTTGACGTCTGATAGTAGAGGAAGTAGAGGAAGTAGACAGAAAAAGAAGAAGAATTACCACTGCGCACCTGGAACTGCACAAGATATAGTTTCACTGACGAGGAAGACAAAGAGGCAGATAGATAGATAGATAGATAGATAGATAGATAGATAGATAGATAGATGGATGGATGGATGGATGGATGGATGGATGGATGGATGGATGGATGGATGGATGGATGGATGGATGGATGGATGGATAGATAGATAGATAGATAGATAGATAGATAGATAGATAGATAGATAGATAGATAGATAGATAGATAGATAGATCGATCATATAGCAACACGGACTCACATCGGCCTATACGACACACTTGTATCCAGAATGAAAACGTCAACCCCCCAAGACTCATCACGACAAGAGTGGACCAAATTAGAAAAGAAAGTGACTATACAACATACCAACCAGTCACAACTGTTCCTTCCAACAATTCAAAACATGGTCATATCTTTATGTGGTTTCAATGATTTCTGCTCACAATGAGCGTATGTCGTGTCTCTGATCTTCGCTCATTAGCAATTTGTTCGTCTATCCCCGTCAGTTTTGTCTGACATAAAGATAGTCATTCAAATGTTCATATAATTTGCTAATCTCAAAACAGGTTATGAGACCAGGGTTATTTCATGCTGGGGTTAGTATTTGTCCCTTCCGTCCACACCAGAACACTCAGTTCCAACGCTTAGCGTCCATTAATTATCTCCACTTGTCGTGTGAGTAATAAAGCAGCCAGAAGCGTCGATCGTGGAGCAATCCTGTCTTTTAGCTTAGCACTGCCTGGAAGGCTGGCAGAACAGCTTCACTTGACAACTCTGGAAATATTCTTCAAGCGCTGATTGGCTTTGCGGATCTCATGGAATTTAACGGACCAATGATATTTCATTTGGGCGGGCTGACAGGCCCGGACGTAATCTGTCGTCTGCGAGATGGCGATCGCACCAGAGCGTCAGATTCCAGAACCAGAGGCGTTGAATGACAAGACAGAGAGTCTACGGAAAAGAGTTTCAGTGTTTGTTAAGTGAAGGACGCTGAAATATAAATATTTCTTTTCCGCAAATGTGAAAGCTGGCTCACAGAACTGCCAGACATTATGTGATTTTTGTGATGTGACTCACTAAAGGAGTTTCTACTGGTAACAGCTTCATCAGAATCAAAAGGTTGTGAGACTTTGCCTGGATGATCGAGCTGTTTGGTTGATGTGGTAGTTGGTTATTTTACAACCGAGCTTGTGATAAACCTGCAGTTCTCAATGCGCTAAATATTTTATAATCTAATTTTAAATTCGGAGAACTTATAAACTTAAGGAACCTATTCACTCCAAGAATAATTTTTTCTACTTTCAAGACCGATCAGGTAAAACTTGTTAAACCATGTTTTGTATTCGTCCATCTTATGAGCTGTTATCTAATAATTATCATTGTCAGTTATAATATTTGTGTTCCCCAATATTTACTATTTGATGGAGACGAAAGCTGGAGACAAATGAAATAGACAAGGAAAAGACCTTAAGTTGGTGACACGTGACAGAAAGACTTAAGGCCTATGATCATTGTGGAGTTCAAGGGTCATAAAAGAACATCCCTGGAAGCTTAGTCATCTTAATTCAGCGTGTAGTTCCCTGTGGTCTCTGAGAAGATAATGAAATAATGGGACCACTGATGCTTAATGCATTACATAAGGGGCGACACATGTGAGGTTGCTCAACAGGCTGGCAACCACTTTATGTGAAAGTGGTTGCTGCGGAAAACACCATTTCTCGCTATGGAACCAGTGCAGTATAGCTCTATGCCCCATAAGGATGGACATGAGAAAAGAAGAAGAAGTCATCTTAAATAGCACGTGCTTACAAATCTCAATTTGTGCCCGCCAAACAATCATAATAATCAACATCATCAGCTGCCATCTCCACAACAAAGGTCGCCTGTAATGGATATCCAACATCTTTTGTCTCTTGTCTTGATGGTGCACTCTGATAGACTCTTTCCTGTCCATCTCTTGATGTTATCTTCCCATTTATAGCGCTGTCTTCCTCTTGCCCGTTTGCCTTCACCTCTGTCTTCTGTTATGATCTTCAGCAAGACCTTATGTCTTTTTACATGGCCAAAATATTTAGCTGTCTAACTTTGATCTCCTTCATTAATTCTGTTTCCATTCCTAGATTTTCTAGCACCTCTTTATTTCTGTTCTTGTCGTTCCGTGATATGCATCCCATTCTTCTATATACCAACATCTTAAGGGCCTCAATTCTTTCTTCCAATTGTTTGTTCATTGTCCATGTTTCGACCCCATACAGTAATGAAAAATATATATTATAGCATTCGATGATTCTCACTCTGAATTTTTTAGTTTATTAGATATCAGCATTTGTCTTATGTTGTGGAATGTAGTTTTAGCCATTCCTATTCTCTTCTTGATTTCTGTTTCACATCTGCCATCGTCTGTTACTATATGACCAAGATATGAGTAGCTCTTGACTTGTTCCAGGATTTGTCCACTTATTCTTATTTGTAACTCTGGCTTATCTCCTGCTCGGCTTAATTATCATAGTTTTTGGCTGTCTCAATGTTATTGTCCAGCACATATTCCAAACTATAGTTACCTGCTTTATTTAGGTTTGATTTGGTTCTGGTTTTAAGAACTACCTTCATTGCACATGGATAACTCCTTCAGTGCTCCGATCTTCTCCCTTAGATCACACAAGGAGGATCTCAGCACAGTGCACGAACTCCGTAGCACCGGCGAGGATCCCAATGTGCATATACAGGAATCACACATTCGCCCTTATCCGAGAGGGCTAGGTTTTCGATCTCACTACCCAGGAGATCAGGGGGCAGTATGACATCAGTAGGAAGCACCGGTTCTGAATTCCATCAATTATATTCCCTGTACTTGGAGGCGAACCCGGTCCCTTTAGAATTCGAGGCGGACGCCATACCTGTAAGCCACTCCGACCCCTACTATATTTAACACCTACCTACTAATATATGTGTATCTACTATTTATAGCATGTCGCTACTTGTTGCTTTTTTTGTTGTTCAGTAACCATTATTCGCGCGTAGTATTCACTGTACGTTCTGGGATTTGTGTTTTATATTCTGTATCACTCCTGAATTGTGTGTATCAAGATCTTCTTTATATGTAGAAATGTGCCTTATTATAACCGACTGAACATATGTCTAAGCATAACTACTATTTAACATTATGTGTACACAGTTTTGTGTCTGTTACACTTGGCAGAGCCATTATATCTTCTAAACTTTCTGTGTCTATCAGGTTGTGTGATTATGCACGTCTGTTTTGTTATGTCGAAGTTTGTAAATACCGTACTGAGAGTTATCCAAATATTGTAGCAAGAAGCATTCTTTCAGCGTTATATACACTCTGTGTGACTCTATTTTGTAGAAATATGGACAATGAAAAACCTACTGGGAGAATAAATGAGGTCAATGAGATGGGGATTTATAGAATGAATGGGGCACACCTCATAGAAAGAGATAAAAACAAATAAACAGGTCCTAAAAAGCAAGGAAGGAAGCGAGCAATAATGAAAGAAAATTGCAAAACTATTTTGGTCATATAAAATAAAGACATAACACCTTGCTGAAAACCATAATTAAAAGCAGAGTTGAAGGCAAACGTGCAAGAGGAAGACAGCACTATAAGTGGGAAGATAACACCAAGAGATGGACAGGAAAGAGTTTATCAGATGTACCACCAAGACAAGAGACAGAAGACGTAAAGAAATATTCTTTACTGTACTGTAGCTAGTATATTTTGTACTGTGTAAACTATACTCTATACGATTCAGTATCTACTTTATCATGTAAAGTATTTTATCTCCTTTTCCTTGAAAATTTCAAGATGTAACCATAGATTCCAAATTGTCTATTATCTGAGCATGCGCAAGACAAGCAGATTGATTCCTTCTAAGATATATATATATATATATATATATATATATATATATATATATATATATATATGTATATATATATATATATATATATATATATATATATATATATATATATATATATATATATATATATTACATATCAATTTAACGAAATTCAACGTTGTAAAGTAAAATAAAATAGCACACTCATATTAACATTAACTACTTATAAACGTGACATAAAATATGTTGAAAAGTACAAACATCGTCATTGTCGAGAGAGGGTAGATGTTATTGAAAATGTAAGATATCCTGGACAAAAAGATGTATCAGATGATACCAGGATAGTGCCAGATAAGAGACTGGTCTTATAAGAAATACCCCCTTCTCTGAAAAGAATAAGGGTGTATCGACATCAAAGGTAGGATCAAGCTGTATAAACCTCCAGGTATGATGATAGTGTTTGTTCCTGACTGTCTATGGGCTCCCTCTCAAGATCCTCCCTTGAATAATGGTTATTATTATTAAGTGTATTAGCTCTGCTAGGGGATTAATTAATTAATTAAATATGTATCTATATATCAACCAGAACTTTAACTCAATTTAAATAATTCAGCAAGTCTGATTGTACATATTTACAATTTATTTAACCTATACGGTTTATCTTTTCGGTTAGGTAACTTAGAAAGAACTCAAATGTATTTACATAATAAAATAACTAAACATGGAATATGAATTATCAAAATGGATCACTATGAGGAATTTCTCTTTCAAATAACAATTATCTATTAAACATATGTTTTGTCACTCTCACTGGACTGTGAAGTTAGTATTCATCAAAATAATGTCCACAATGAGTCATCATACAATAGGTTTTATCTTTGGTATTTATGTATTAAAGATAGTCTCTGGATAGGCTGACCAGTGGCTTTGCTTTGCCACTTATCTGATATGTAGAGATGAATCACACTCTAGCCATGAACACACAAGATCTGAATCTCCAGGCCGGGAAAGCTGGGTAACTAGCTCTATGAACATCAAGAGCCTTCGCACCACAGAGTCCCACAGAGGTGGATGTCTCGTACAATTATGGTAGTTGCAGGATAAAACCTGGAACAAAATTAAACATAACCTCTATATGGTCCATCATTATCCTATCCTCACATATAATGGACATGACGGACAGTGTCAGACAGTGTGCTAACAAATGTACAGGACAATTTACCTCAATACCACTCACAGCCAGTTCAATGTGACTACACTTTCCTTATAAATCCTAAGTTAGATCCATTTGTCCATGATCCGCCTCCATACAATGATTTGGTCTAGTATAAAATACTAAGTAATACCTTGATCAATTCATTTTAACAAATCCTGTCATCCTTTCTTATGTTCCTGATAAGTGTGTCGTTCCTTTAAGAAATACTCCTTTAAATACTTTATCAAACTTACAGGCGTACTTTGGCCATCATTCTCAATTATTCTACACATTTACAAGGCTGGCTTTTCCTCTAACTGTATACAGATGCTGGTAGTTGCCGCCTGCAACACACTCGTCCTGTAATTTTTCTTAACACATACTACACACTTCCTAACGCACAAGTGGATTAATCGCAGGAAAATTACATAAGGATATATATATATATATATATATATATATATATATATATATATATATATATATATATATATATATATATATATATATATATATATATATATATATATATATATATATATATATTTATTCTTTCTTACCCTCAGGCAATACACACAAGCTGTAACAAGCTGTTAATGGGCATCTAGGTCTGCTAGGCAGATGCGGTGGCAAAGTTATATGACTTTTACACTTTTACCGCTCTCTTCTGTTCAGCTGTCTTTTCAAATTTTGTGGCCTCAATTCAGCCAAGTTCAAGCACTTATATACTACCGCATCCCCCGTCTCGGAGTGCATGGGGCAAAAACGGTGTTAAAAATCTAAAACTGAGGCGTATTTTTGCCTTCTGTTCAATTAGCAAAGTTTTAAATATTAATTATCTTTCTTAATTCTGGGCCGATTTTGATCATCTAAAGCTGGAATTATTCTGTGAATTTTTCTCTACCGATCTATACAATAATTGTTTAGGTAGCAAAATGCATTTAAATATATGCATTCTTTAACTAACTAAATTGGGGACTACCCTGATGTATAGATGTCATTTCACACGATCTTTCTCTCTTAATAAACTACTATTCGAGGAAGTCTTTGCACCTACCTCTAAAGTAACATTCCCATTGTTGAAATATATACTCCTTCCCGTTTAAACTTCTTTAGTCCTTATGAAATTAAATAGCTTCGTACTATAAGTTGTACACAATGGGCTTCCATGTTAAGCATAAAATGTTTCATTAGACACACCAAGAAGGGAGCGTTTTCATTGGCTATTGTATGAGACAGTTTTCCCACAGTATGGCGTGCGGTATGTCCGTGTTGTGAGACAGACTAAATCACGACAATCATTAGAATCTACAGTTGACATTATAAGAAAAGATAATCTGACTAGGGGGGCATGTAATCAGAACTAATAAAGTATTCGAAAAGTCTACGATTGTATGAATAGGGACTGAGGTTGTTTCTTAGGTTATGTGGAAGACAATTCCAAAGATGAGCAACAGAGTACGCTAAGCTTTTCTTGAATAAGTTAAACCTAGGCTTGGGCACGTGCAATTTATTAAAGCGTTGACTGCGTCTTTCATTGTATTTGAACATTGGACACAAATATGCTGGAGCATTATGTGCCAGGATTTTGTGAACAAATTTCGCTTTGTTGAACAGAAGGCGCTTTCTTAAGGGCAGTATTTGGAGATTTTTATATAGATCTACACACTGAATTAGGCAGTTGTCAGAGACTAGACGCACTGCACGCTTTTGTAGTGAACGGAGTCTCTTTGTGTTGAACATTGAGCAACCATCAAAGATTGTGGAGCAATAGTCAAGGTTTGCTTGTATGTGAGATAGAACAACTTTCGTGCGTCTTCATCTAGGAAATGTTTGATTTTAGCTAACTGGTAAACTTTCTGTGCCGTTTGCATGGTCAGTGCATGTACATGTGAGTTCCAATTTAGATGCTGGTCAACGACTATACCTAGAGTTTTATGTTCATTAACGTTTTCAATTCGTGAGGTACCAATGTAGATCTAAAGTGTTGTTTTCTCTGAATTTTATAATTTTTGTCTAGTTGAAATTAACATGCATTCGTTATAATGATATTTATTAGCATGCGTTTTCCGTTGCTCCATTTGATCAGATTATCTGTATCTTTTTGTAACGAAAGTTCGAGTGTGTTACAACTTTTATCACTCTTGGAAACAGTACAGTCGTCTGCAAACAGGTCACAGGAGGAGTGCTTGATGATAAGTGGAAGATCGTTAATGTATATGGCAAAAAGTAGAGGACCAAGTATAGAACCCCGAGGAACGCCAGTATTTATTATATATATTGAATATGAGTTATTGTAAGAAACTACATGTTTTCTGTCTGACAGGAATGATTTAATTATTGTCACCAGTTGAAAGTTTACTTTTGATGTTTCTAGTTTTCTAATTAAAATGGCGTGATCTATGGAGAGATGTGGACAACCTATGCTAAGCAGTGAAGAATGTTCAATACCTTCCATCTAAGGTGTCTACGCCACATCCGTGGTATTTCGTAGAGGGACAAAGTGACATACGCCGAGGTGCTATCACGTGCTGGCCTTCAAAGAATGTACACACTGCATAAACCGCGCAGACTACGCTGACTTAGCCATGTCCACCGATGGAAGATGGTCACATACCCAAAGATGTTTTCTACCGACAACTGACAGATGGCAAAATAATAGGCGGGTGACCGGAGCTGAGGTTCAAAGATGTGTGCAAGAGAAACATGAAGGCACAGGATGTGAACCCAGCAGCCTGGGAGAATGAAGCTGCCGATCACACCAAGTAGTGATGCTATCTGAGGCTCCACGTCAGATCTATCATTTAATGTTAATTGTCCACCATTCTCTTCTATAGAATCACAGGTCGTTCAGCAGAGATAAAAGTTACATAAAAGCTACACTTATTCCACATTCCAGATACTCTCAAATCTAAAAAGATAAATAAATAAACAAACAAGACACAAAGGTATGTTATCAGTCACTCAGTGAGCAATAAAGAAGAACCTAAAAAAGATGCATGCTTTGTTTTTTAAGGTAAATTTTTAGACAATTCAGTGTTTCTTAAGTAGATCCCGACGGCTGCTAGGTTGCCTACCGCTGATCTATCGTGTAATGCTATATACATTGTAAAGCGAACAATGGCGTGACAGAATAAATCTACATTAAGATAAATCATTTTTATTCGTGTTAAGGGGCGATTTTTTGTTGTTGTTGTTGTTGCCTGCACAACTTAGGTTAGAAACGTGGAGCAACGATAATGTTGCCGTGTAATCTTGATCCGCCTAAACTGTGTTTTTGGAACTAGATTATGCGTGAAAACTCTCATTTATAACGATAGACGCGAAAACATTAAGAGGCTGAGAAGAACAGGTAGTCGTCTGTGTAATACCCACCGGCATGACTTTCAATCTTATGCGTCTGCAGTATTCCGTGTGACTTTAAACAAAGCTCAAAGACAGTTTTTAAAGTAGCAGGCATTAATTTAGACAATCCATGCTTTTCAAAACGACAGTAATACTGTATGTGGCTTGCTCCGGAGTCCGGAGTGGACACGCCAAGAAATGTAATCAGTGTCGTCCCGGACGGCAAAACACAAATGTTGTTTATCAAGGAGAATATGAATAATATGCATGCTGTAATATTAAGTGAGTAAAATATCAATAAGTGTGGAACCATATATAGATTATGCTAATTCTAACATATGTGAATTACAAGATTAAACAATATGAGTTAACGAAAATATTGTACAGTAGAACTCCATTTATCCGAACCCCATGGGACCGAGCATCGTTCGGATAACGGATAAATTTTCGAGTACATGTAATTTTTTAATTAACCATCTCATATTTACTTGTACTGTAATAAACTGTATTAAAAAACTTTTATTACACTGCAGTGCATGTACTACTTGTATTAATTATTTTTGTTAAGAAAGAGAAATGTTTTCAAAATAACATTACAAACGATTCAAAACCAGGCGCAACTTACGTATACATGTACTTGCACAGATGTAGCCCACTATTTAAAATAATGAGGAATCCTCTTTTGCACCAAACTGGATAGTCTCCTTTTGGCTGCTAAGTCCCGCATTCTCTTCAACAGCAGAAGCTGTGTAGGACAGCTGTCATCTTCTTGCTCGTACCAAGCCATCGCTGTTTCTAGTGCTATAAAGGCCTCTTCAGGACTTGGTCGACGTTTTGGTTTTTCTTCATAATCTACAAGTACATCATGTACTTCTGAGGAGTCTTCATCATCGGTCACTACATGTATTTGGTTTTCTTCTTGCACAAAAGACAAAATTTCTTCGTCATTCAAAAACTGAAAACCAGAATCATTATCATCTTCTAGCCACATGTGTGCATCATCTTTGTCACAGTCCGAAAATCCGGGCATTGCTTGAAACAGTTACTTCATTTATACAATCATCATTTGTGTCTGCATGTTTCTTTCTCTTTTTTCCCAAGCAATCTACTCCAAGCCTTGTTGAGATTATCTTGTGACAGTGTGGTCCAAGCATCAGCTAACATATAGCAGCAGTCTTTGAGATTAAGCTTTTTGGAAAACGCCACCACACTTTCTTCATCTTCAGCCAACAATAAACGACGCAGGACTTCCTTCTTGTACATCTTTTTAAGCTTTGCTATAACACCCTGATCCATTGGTTGAATCAGTGCTGTTACATTGGGAGGCAGAAAAATTACTTTAAAATTTGCATCAACTGCATTCAGTGTATCCGTCTCTGGATGAGATGGTGCATTGTCCAGTAGAAGAATTACTTTTCCAGTTTTCTTTTCTTGTTCTCTCAACCTCTTCACATTTGGGATGAACTGATTTGTATACCAATCAAGAAATATTTCACTATTCATCCAAGCACTCTTCTGTGCTTTGTAACACACTGGGAGACATGTCACATTCTTTAAACAACGTGGTTTTTTGGCTTTGCCGATCATTAGCACCGGTAAACGATGACTTCCACTGGCATTCGCGGCTACCAAAATTGTTACTCTCTCTTTGCACTTTTTAAACCCAGGGGCAGCTGCTTCGCGCTGAGATGCAAGTGATTTTTGAGGCAATGATTTCCAGTATAAGCCAGTCTCATCGGCATTATACACATCATCGAGTGAATAACCTTCTTCTTCCAAAAAAGCCAAGAAAGTTTCTTTAAAATTTTTAGCGGCAGTTGCATCGCTAGATAAAGATTCCCCTTGAATCTCCAATTCTCGTATGCCATGACGAGATTTAAAGTTTCTTAACCATCCCTGGCTAGCCTTAAAGTCAGGAGGACCGTCAAGTTGATTGTTGAACTGAAGTGCCTTTTCACACAACAGAGAACCAGAGATAGGTTCCCCTTTGCTTCTTCTTTGCACAAACCATATATACAAAGCCTCTTCCAAGTTCACATCTTTCGCATTTCTCATGGTTTTACGTTTCTTCGACCCATTTTCACTATCAAATTTCGATGCAAAACTCATAATTTTATCCTTGTTACTTTTGATGTCAGAGACGGTAGCTTTCCCAACATTGAAAATCCTCGCAAGTGAAGACACAGTTTCACCTTGTCCTAGTCTCTTGATAATTTCTGTTTTCGTTTCAATTGACAAAACATTGCGGTTCCTTTTATATGCTTTAGGCCTACTGGAAGGTGCCATATCGCACAGAGAAATACTTGTACACCAAAATTATTCTGCTGTAGTAGCAGACACAATTATTTTAAGTTGAACTGTCTGTTTAGCCAGTGTTCTACCTAGAACGCACACGTACTTTGGATTGGTAAACCAGATATTAACTGACTTTATGATCTAACTGACTTCCTGTACGTAAGCGACCGACCATTAGCCATCCCATTCTCTACAAATTGTTCGCACACATTTGAAGTTTGCCGCATCAAAAGATTCAGAATTTTAGTCTAACGTGACTGTGGCATCTGATTTTTTTTTTTTTTTTTCTGGAAAAAGTGTTCGGATAATTGGATGTTCGGATAATTGGGGTTCGGATTAATGGAGTTCTACTGTAGTTTGATTTTTACATCTTCAAAAAAAACCTAAGCTTGATAAGACCCGAGCAACGCCGGGTACTCGCGGCTGGTGAGTGATACGCTTCCTTTGCGCGCAGTATTTTTCTTTTATCTATAATGATCTATATGTTATATATTCTATACCAGTCTATATCTGCTATGGTCTATAATGTTCTACATTTACCATATTATAAAATTCTTTACATATGCTACATTATATAATGTTCTATATCTCCTATAATCTTTAATATGATATATACCATATTATATAATTTTCTACATCTGCTATATTCCATAATCATAATATTCGATATCTGCTACATTCTAATACGTTCTATATCTGCCTATATATATATATATATATATGTATATATATATATATATATATATATATATATATATATATATATATATATATATATATATATATATATATATACTTGTATATATACTTTATTCCATAATGTTCCATAAATACATTATTTTATAATGATCTATTTCTGCTAAATAAATTCTGCAATGTTCTATTCTTAGTATATTATGAAATACTTTTTCCTACTATATTAGACAATATTCATTATCTACTCAATTCTGTAATGTTCTATAACTATAGTAGAATACTTACTGTATTCTGTAATGTTCTATAACTATAGTAGAATACTTACTGTATTCTGTAATATTTTATACCTGCTGTATTATACACTGTTTTACATCTACCATATTCTAAAATGCTCCTCATCTACCACAATCTGTAATTTGTACCTACCACGAACTACAATGAATTAGTTCTATCATATTCTATAAGGTATTTGTTCTATCATATTCTATAATGTATTTGTTCTTTCATATTCTATAATGTATTGCTCTATCATATTCTATAATATATTTGTTCTATCATATTCTATAATGTATTTGTTCTTTCATATTCTATAATGTATTTGTTCTTTCATATTCTATAATGTATTTGTTTTATCATATTCTATAATGTATTTGTTCTTTCATATTCTATAATGTATTTGTTCTTTCATATTCTATAATGTATTGTTCTATCATATTATATAATGTATTTATCATATTCTATAATGTATTTGTTCTTTCATATTCTATAATGTATTTGTTCTTTCATATTCTATAATGTATTTGTTTTATCATATTCTATAATGTATTTGTTCTTTCATATTCTATAATGTATTTGTTCTTTCATATTCTATAATGTATTTGTTCTATCATATTCTATAATGTATTGTTCTATCATATTATATAATGTATTGTTCTATCATATTATATAATGTATTGTTCTATCATATTATATAATGTATTTGTTCTTTCATATTCTATCTATAATGTATTGTTCTATCATATTCTATAATGAATTTTTAATATTCTATAATGTATTTGTTCTTTCATATTCTATAATGTATTTGTTCTTTCATATTCTATAATGTATTTGTTCTATCATATTCTATAATGTATTTGTTCAATCATATTCTATAATGTATTTGTTCTTTCATATTCTATAACGTATTTGTTCAATCATATTCTATAATATATTTGTTCTTTCATATTCTATAATGTATTTGCTCTATCATATTCTATAATGTATTTGTTCTATCATATTCTATAATGTATTTGGTCTTCCAGTTCTTTAATATATTTGTGCTGTCATATTCTATTACGTATTTGGTCTACCAATCCTACAATATATATTTTCTATCATAATCTATAATGTTCTGAATCTATCTTGATGTGTTTGTGTCATGAACTCAGGAACAAGAATTTTTTTTCAAATAGAGCTTCACCTCGTATTTGCGAGGCACGCACAGTTCAGCCTAGACACAAGGTTCATCGGTTATATTAGAATGATTGTCCAAAATTAAAGACTTTTAAGTCTAATTAAGAATAAACTTAATGTGATTTCTGTCATGTATATGGAATACCTGGTTCAATCTCCACCTGGGCAATAATCTGGGTTTATTGTGTTCCTTATTCTAAATCGTATTTTCTATTTATTGTTGTCATTTGTTGTTTCCTCCAGGCTGAAATTTTAAGCGTTTGTTATTAATGTACTATGTAGTGTATATGAGGTACCCCTTTCTGTGTTCTTTAATATTTCTCGATTTTAGATTTTAATGTTCGATGGACTTGTAAACTTTACCGAGTTGCTTTGTTTTGGTTTATTGTATCTTGTCTCTTTATAATTATGTTTGTCATTAAAATAATTTTTAATATGTTTGTTTTAATAGTGTTGATTTTTAAAAAAGTTCGTTGATTGGCCGATTGCCAGAGTGGGTAAAACGCTTGCCTATAGCGATACAGTTTCCAGGTTCGTTGATCGGCCGATTGCCAGAGTGGGTAAAACGCTTGCCTATAGCGATACAGTAACCAGGTTCGCAGATTGAAACCTGGTGGCGTCAGGTTCTAGTCTACCCAAATGTAAATGACTACCTGACTGCTCTTGAGCTAGGGAAGACAAAGGCAGCGAGGAAGGGCAACGGTCACATCACCTCATAAAACAACATCTAGTATAGAACACTCCACACTCATAAAACAGCATCTAGTATAGAACACTCCACACTCATAAAACAGCATCTAGTATAGAACACTCCACACTCATAAAACAGCATCTAGTATAGAACACTCCACACTCATAAAACAGCATCTAGTATAGAACACTCCACACTCATAAAACAGCATCTAGTATAGAACACTCCACACTCATAAAACAGCATCTAGTATAGAACACTCCACACTCATAAAACGGCATCTAGTATAGAACACTCCACACTCATAAAACAGCATCTAGTATAGAACACTCCACACTCATAAAACAGCATCTAGTATAGAACACTCCACACTCATAAAACAGCATCTAATATAGAACACTCCACACTCATAAAACAGCATCTAGTATAGAACACTCCACACTCATAAAACAGCATCTAGTATAGAACACTCTACACTCATAAAACAGCATCTAGTATAGAACACTCCACACTCCTACGGAACCATTTACTTTGGAACAATATTTTGTTGTTTTCAAAAGTTTTGTTTCGTTGAATTAGCATGATGAATATTTGTATTTGTCAATGTGTTTGTTTATCCTTAATCGTTCTCACTAGCTTAGTAAAGTTGTATATTGATTAATGTTCTGATACTGTGATGTTTGTCTTAAGTCGTATAGCTCCCTGGGTTGGTTCAATATTAGCACATTTTGTAGCCGTGGTGGTGAAGTTTGTACTTTGAAGTATTTTGTTAGAAATGTTCATCCCGTCAAGTCTGAGGGTCTGTGATGAGACACAGACAGAACATGACCTGTGCTCATCCAGGCATGTCGTAATATGCGTAAGTTCGTCATTGAGCTAGCAAGCTTATGTTTTAAAACAAATAGGCACAGAAAGAAACGCTACAAGAGCATATAAATACTTGGGCGCAGACTGTCTGCAAGGGGGTACTTGTACTGTGGTGCTCCCGTGCTCCATGGAGAGAAAAGAACATAATAATTAGCGACTTTATCAGTAGTTTATGTCTTACTTACATGTGAGTTGGAGCTTCATTAGCCTGACCTGCCATATTCTATATGTTCTGTTTGGTGTTTCGTGTTCTATCATCTTCTTTTAGTGTAGAAATAAAAACTGACACTATTTGACAGGTGGCAGTGACCGGAATGATCTCACATTTTTCCCGCTGCTTTTTCAACAAAATTATTATTCTTGTCTTCTATTTCTGTTTTCGCGTCAAGAGAATCGTGCGACAACCACTGAAGTTGGTTTCCATGTTAGACGTCTGCTCCAATACATTTCGTTTGGTCTTCCAGTGGTGACTTCTGCCATAATTTCTTTTCCATCATGAGGTTGCCAGCCCAGAACACAAAACCTCATACAAGTTGTTTCCTATAACATGTCCGATGTTACTTTGGTTCCACTTATTCTTTATTGTTTTGTTTGTTTTTGATTCTTCAAAGATTCGGGAATCATACAGAACAAATTATTATAATATAATAAAGTCTAATATAATCTAACACAATGTAATATAATATAATGTAATGTAATCTAATATAATATAATACAATATAACATAATGTAATACGATATAATATAATACAAATCACAAGAAAGCATGTATTCATATCCCTAATTACGACGAAAATGCGTACATATAATGCTGAATAACAAGAAAACATGTACAATCATCATGAAATTACAATGTACATGTACAAGTACATGATCCCAAGCACTAAACCTTGACAAGGACTACTACTACTTGTGGCCTAACGTGATGAAGCTATGAACGGGGAAAGAATACTAGCCTACTCTAGGCTGGGGAATAGGATGTTGCATGTTTAGTTGTGTGGAAAATAGGATGTTGCATGTTTAGTTGTGTGGGCTAACGTGATGAAGCTACTAGCCTACTCTAGGCTGGAGAATAGGATGTTGCATGTTTAGTTGTGTGGACAATAGGATGTTGCATGTTTAGTTGTGTGGGCTAACGTGATGAAGCTACTAGCCTACTCTAGGCTGGAGAATAGGATGTTGCATGTTTAGTTGTGTGGACAATAGGATGTTGCATGAAGCTACTAGCCTACTCTAGGCTGGAGAATAGGATGTTGCATGTTTAGTTGTGTGGACAATAGGATGTTGCATGTTTAGTTGTGTGGACAATAGGATGTTGCATGTTTAGTTGTGTGGACAATAGGATGTTGCATGTTTAGTTGTGTGGACAATAGGATGTTGCATGTTTAGTTGTGTGGGCTACTATTAAAGAACACATATATCTAATGATTTCGTCGGGCTTGCAGACTCATCATTAAAATGCATTGCTACATAATCCCGCCACTGTAAGAGCCCATTAATGCTTAGATGTAAGCTTGCTGCGAAAGAACTAGCTTCAGGCTACCAGCAGAGCGACAAGGAAAAGTTTATGATTTCTGAAAGCGTCATTAAATTTTCAGTTGTTTTGTTTTTCCATAACTGTAATTCTGAAAGCGTCATTAAATTTTCAGTTGTTTGGTTTTTCCATAACTGTAATTCTGAAAGCGTCATTAAATTTTCAGTTGTTCGGTTTTTCCATAACTGTAATTCTGATAGCGTCATTACATTTTCAGTTGTTTGGTTTTTCCATATCTGTAATTCTGAAAGCCTCATTAGTTTTTCAGCTATGTTTTTTCTTCTACATCTTAATCCTGAAAGTATCATTACATCTTCATATAAGTGTTTTTTCCGTCACTGTAATTCTGAAAGCGTCTTCAAATTTTCAACTAAATGTGGTTTTTCCCCCGAATTTGCAATTAAGAAAGCGTAATTAAATTCTCCGCTGTGTGTGTTTGTCCCGTATAGGCAATTCTGAAATCACTGTTTATTAATCTGTAATATTTTGACCATGTAAAAAGACATAACAAGTTACTGAAGACCATAACAGAAGGCAGCGTTGATGGCAAACAGGCAAGAGAAAAACAGCGCTATTAGATGGGAAGATAACATCGAGAGATGGACAAAAAACAGTCTATAAGAGTTCATCATCAAGACCAGAGACAGAAGACGTTAAAGATCAACTGCAGCAGACCTTTGACGTGGAGATGTCAGCTGATGATGATAAATTCTGAAAGCATCTTTAGATCTTCATTTTTGCTTTAATCCGCAGCTGTAAAGTTGAGAAGTAAAATCATTGTGTTGCAAATCTCATTGTCAAAAGTAGTTTAAAAAATTATAATTCAGAAATCTTTTACGCAACAATGTAAGATGCTCCGCGAATGACCACGAGTGCATCCTACCATCTGGTCAAAAGCGATGTCCTTTCAAAGTGAGATGCGTCCGTACATTAATCGAATCTATGCGTAATAGGAAAATATAACATCATTCTACAAAAGAGATATTTACAAATGGAAAATTTGTTCAATGATGATGGAATCAATATTCATACTTCTAATCTTCATATCCGTACCTTACATTATTAGGCCCCTCCCATGCTTTGCAGTAGTGGTCCAACAATGGCCAAAACTCAAGAGTATCTAATATGGGCTTCAAAGGTATCTACCTTCGCACAAAATTACTCTTGGCAGAGATGTAAATAGAAGAAACAAAACGCTTCTATCTCCAGGGAGTCTTCACAAGATATTCAGATAAGCGAAAACAATGCTGCTTTTGCTCAGCACGTTAATTCTAGAATCTGCCGATAACTTTTGAGAAGGAATTTAAGCACTTATTAATTTCAGCTCGTTCAAGCCCCCACCCCTAATTTACTCAGTGGAATTCTTATTATTCTGGTATAGCTCTGTTTAGAGTGTGTGTAGTAAATTGACTGAGACAAACATGCAGTAACTTTAAAATGATTAAATCGAAGTTAAATTTGTAACATTACAAATAACAAAATTTAATAATCACTAAAGTTTTAACAGTTTGAAAATAATTTGAATAGTTTAAAAGAAAGAATTCATCACTGATAGATGATAGAATTCTTATGAAGGAAGTTCACTTTGGCACCGTATATTTTTCACTTAGCTGCCAATAGTAGTTTCTGCTCCCGCTGATGGGTTCTGTTTGCACTGCTCTCGCTCGTCGCTGGTTAAGGTTAAAGGCGCCGCCCGTTCCTAGAACTTCTTCTTCTTCTTCCGTCCTTAGCCACCGACCGTCAAAACAGTCAGTGGCCATTACGCCTAGTGGCGTCTTAGGGCAACAGCAGATAGGTTTTCTTTGCCATTGTTTCCCATCACGCCTAATGGCGTCTTTAGGGCAACGGCAAATCAATCCATTTGCTGTTGTTTCCGTAATCGAAGTGACTGGCAAACGGGTGATCAACCCGTAGCCCGCGTTCCTAGAACGTCAAGGAGTAACGGCCAAGCTGGTCCTGCGTCTGTCTATAAGACCCTCTTATGATGGCGTCTCGCAGAACGTCAGTCCACTTCTACCTTCACTTGGTTCCAGAGATAGTACTTTCTGCTGGTACCACCAATAACTATGGTAAAGAATAGAAACGAAACGCTCTTCTGAGTATTGCGTTTTCCAACCCATGGTTATGGGTCCCTATCTTCCCATTCCACCATCCCATTTATCTCAGAATTTACCCTCGATGAGAATTAAATTTAATCCCTCGGGATAAACTTTCTTTACATTTACTCTTGTGCTGAAGGGTGAATGTTGAAAAAATGGAATGTAATGGATTTGTAAGTTTACATATGATTTACAAATATTTATAGTTATATAGATATATAAATATATTACAACAAGATTTCCAATTATAGGAACAAAAATTATATCAGCTGTGCTGTTATTCAGTTACAGTACATGTATCAGCTGTGCTGTTAATTACGTATAATTTATCAGCTATGATCTTATTATTGTCTCTTGCTACGCTAAATCTCTTTTTTTTGGGTCACTGACAGTTAATTTGCTCACAATTGCCGACGGAAATGGTACTAATGTGTACTCATCTCTCAAAAGATCTGTCCTTCTTAGTTTGGTTGACACAAAACACCCGATGTTGATCGTTTCGTTAGCCCACCCAAGACTGAGGGGGACTAAAGTGCTCCTGTGAAGTTCCTGGCAGCTGGATTGACTGGCCATACGACCTCAGGTTTGATGACACGAATAAAACCTGTAACAAGGAAAAATAGGGGCTAATTTCTGTCCTCAAGCCCACCTATTTCTATTGTATATGATATGGGCGTGTCTCAGGTGTCTGCATGTAGGATGAATGACAACATGGCTCAGTATGATTTAGCAATAGCGAGACAAGACAGGTGTCTACTTGCAAAACATTCTTTCTGATAAACTAATACATGGATACATTCAATAATATAAATTCAATACATGAATACATCCAATAATATAAATTTCAATACATGAATACATCCAATAATCTAAATTCAATACATGAATACATCCAATAATATGTACACCTAGGTGTGATACAACAATGTCCTTCCCCCTATAACATACCAGGCCCTCTCTGACAAGTGATGGTACCATATATCCTAACAATATTGTTGTGTTCTGATGATAGGAGTATATGCGACGAGGACTGTTTGGTTATATGTCAGGTTGGAGTTATAGGAGACAATAGATTGGAGTTAGATGAGACAATAGATTGATGAGTCCTAACAAGGACTGTTTTGGTTATATTTCAGTTGGTCTGAGATAATAGATTGAAGTTATAGGAGACAATAATATGAGTCCTAACAAGGACTGTTTTGGTTATATTTCAGTTGGTCTGAGAGACAATAGACTGCGTTATAGGAGACAATAGTTGAGTCCTAACAAGGACTGTTTTGGTTATATTTCAGTTGGTCGGAGATAATAGACTGAAGTTATAGGAGACAATAGGTTGAAGCATGAGTCCTATTAGTCTTCGTCTTCATCAATCATATCAGGAAATACAATCATTATACCTAATGCCCCAAGATACAATCAGTAACCTGATACGTTCATATTGAAACAATTTATATAAAATATATACAGGTGTAGGTAGTATAAATGACACACAACAAATACCAACATTATATATCTGCTGTAGGCCTATTTACCTACAGTTTATAGTAAATTATATTTACCCTCTAAGATTTTTTAAACCGGCCAGGTTTTGACTCGACTTAGTGAAGCAGGCTGCAGGTCAATGCACTCAGGTAAGCAATAAATCAAGGTTGACAGCTCCTCTCTTCAGTCGGTCGTCTCTCTGGCTTCGTGTCGGTGTTGCGTGTTTTAGCATAAAATTTCGCCCGATTATATAGGTAGAGGTAAAGTAACTTCTATGCTTAAGGAAAGCGTTTTTTGGTTGGTTCCTGGCGGGCAAGCTGATTGGTTGTCTGCAGTTTCGTCCATGCCTCGTACAGCCTAATTTTATTCTGTTTTTTTTCCGCCATATTGCGTGAACAAGATGGCCGCGACCCACATCCAAAAAAAAAAAAAAACAGGGCTTAAGTTTTTTTTTTGGCGTAACTTCTTGTAATTTATTCTGGCTCAGAACTGTGCGTTGATTGGTTGAAGCAAATTTGTCTCTCGACATAATGATTAAACTAAGAAGTGGGGTTACACACACTCGTTTCACGACATAGCCCCATCCTTTCCTAGCTGTGACCTGTCATAGCTGACGTGTAAATCCTGCTGTAGTTAATCATTTTGCGTCTGTCCTTCAAGAGTAATAGGGTGTCGACTTAAAAAATCAGCTCCTACATTGTCTCTTCCCGGAATGTAATTCACGGTAAAGGAATAAGGCGCCAGAAGCAGACTCCACCTTAACAATCTCGAATTTAACTTTTTAGATGCAGCCAAGAATGTTAAAGGCTGGTGATCGCTTTGGACAATGAAGTGTGTCCCATACAGGTAAGGTGAAAATTTGTCGATGGACCAAATTAGAGCCAAACATTCTTTCTCTATGGTCGAGTAATTCAACTCAGCTGCATTCAGCTTCCTACTGGCGTAGGCGACTGGTAAAAGTTCCTCCGGCTGGGCTTTTGATTGCTGCAAGAGAGTTGCACCAATACCTATACTGCTAGCGTCCGTCCTTAATACAAATTCCTGTGTGATATCGGGTAGCGTAAGATATGGTTTGATAGTGAGTTTTGCTTTTAGCTCTGTGTAAGCTTTTTCACAATCAGCATTCCATTGGATTTTGTCAGGCTGTCCTTTCTTCGTTAAGTTAGTTAATGGTGCACACAGAGAGTTAAAGTGGGGTATGTACTTCTGATAGAACCCACATAATGACACGAATGATCTCACATCTTTCTTCGTTTGAGGTCTGGGTGCCTTCTTTAACTTCTCTATATTCTTTGGGTCAGGAGACATATGACCTGTAGAAATAGTGTGACCTAGGAATTCCAACTCCTTACAACCGATATAGCACTTGGTTGGACGTGCAGTCAATCCAGTTTCTCTCAGTCTGTCAAACAACATGGAGAGCGCTACTATATGCTCTTCAAATGTGTTTGTAGCAACAAGAATGTCATCCATAAAGTTAGTGATATGGGGATTTTGTAGAGGTTCCAACAATTTCCTCATCATTCTTGAAAAGATACTTGGAGCATTTTTCAGCCCAAAGGGTAGTACATTAAACTCGTAGTGTCCGTCTGATGTACTAAATGCCAGCATTTTCCTAACTTCTGGTTTCACTGGTATTTGGTAGTATCCCTTGCTTAGATCTACCTTCGATAAATACCTAGCCTTACTCAGTGTAGAGAACAGCTGGTTGGTGTCAGGTAATGGGTCCACCTGAGATTCTGTGATAGCATTTAGCTTCTTGTAGTCAATACATAACCTGTGTTCACCACTAGGCTTCCTTAATAGCACCACACTTGAGCTATAGGGAGATTCAGACTTTGAAATAATTTTCTCTTTTAAGAGATAGTCAATCTCATCCTTGAGTGCTTGTGCTTGCTATTGTTCAGTCCATGTCCGCAGCAATGCTTCCAGTGGACTGTGTATGGGGACGGCAATACAACAACGTTGCCGGACCCACACCTATTTCTATTGTAAGGGGCAGTATACCGAAGTGGGGCCTGTCTCCATCAACTGTTTGGTACAGCCCTGGTTCCTACCTCCTATGGTTCGGGTTTGTTTCTGCAGCTTTTTTAATACTGGTTGCTGACTAACCAAATTTTCCAAATGATCCAGGCCATGGTGTTCCGACAAATATCTAGTCGGGGTGGGATGTCTCTCGTCCCCTCTCTGTACAATACGGAGAGTTGCCATGGTTACTGGTGTAACAGTAGACTTGTTGTGATTTTGTTTTCTCTTTATCACTGCATCTACCTGTTGTTTTCTCTTGTGTATTTTCTTTGTGGGCCTACGTCCGCAACAATGCTTCCCTAGGTCCTGTAACTGGTCTACGCTTCTGAATGAGGTTACCTGGTTACATTCTGAACAGGATTTCATATACCGACTTATGTCTTCAATTATTCCTGGCCAGTAATATCGCAATGCTATATTTTGACCAGTGGCCCCTTTTTCCTCTGTGACCACTGCCTGATGTAGCATGCTCTTGCTCCATAATTTCCTCCCTGTAGAATTTTGGCACTACCAGCTGTCCATGCCCTTTAGGTCCTTTTCCAGCTTGTCTGTAGAGTAGGCCATTTTCCATATAGTAGTCTCCTTTCTCTGGAGGGTTATGGGCCTTTGGCAATTTGCCAAAACAAGGCTTCAATGTGCTGTCTGCTGTTTGAGCCTTTTTCATCTTTGTACGATGAATGTTTATTGGATCTCCCTCCTCCTTTTTGGTGCTCGACCTGGTATGGTTTGCTGCCATGACAACAGGTTTTATTGGGTCACCCAAAAAGACATATTTACATCCTATTACCAGCGGGTATATAGGATCATCACTTACTGCTGCTCTTATCACTCCTTCCACATAGCGAGTTCTCACGTTGATCCTTGCTATGGGAAGTGTCATGGTGCCGGTTCCCTGCATTGCCCCTTGTATGTCCACTGTTTCTGTGGTAAGTTGGTAGGGTGCACTAGGGTTGCACTCACGACTGAGTCGAATTCCAAACCTGAATCATATAAGCACTGAATTTTAGTGCCATTACATGTCACTTCCTCACAGACAGGGGGATGATGGAGGTCATTCTGACTAACTGCCAGTTCCTTCCTTCCCTTGTTCCCTGTTGTGAGACACGCAGCGTAATAAGGAGGGTTGTTCCTTCTGCAGTCTGCAGTATTGTGGTTACTCATTAGACAAGTTTTACACCACTTTCCTTCCTTCCGGTAAGGTGTCTTATCCGATCTTAGAGGGTTTTTGTCCTTTTGGTCAAATCTTTGTTTGTTCCTTGTGGTATGGTCCTTTTGTTCATATTTGGTATAGTTTTGTGATGATTTGAAGTTTTCACCCTGCTTCTTCTTATTTCCTAATAATTCTGCCTGAGCTGCTTGATATCTCTCAGCAACAGTTACAATATCTTCCAATCTCTCTGCTCCTTGTTCCATGATAAACTTCCTCATTTCTTGAGGCATGGACTCTTTCACTTGCTCCATCATTATCATTTCTTTCAGATCCTGACACTTTCCTAAACTACTCCATTTTTCCAAATAGGTTTCCAATCTAGCAGAGAATTGGTGATAGTTTTCTCCTGGAAGAAGTTTAGCTGTTCGGAATTTCTTTCTATATGATTCTGAGTTCTTTTCATATCTCACAAGCAGTGCCTGCTTCAGGATTTCATAATCTTCCTGGTCATCTCTTGAGAGCTTCAAATATACATCGTAGGCCACACCTCTCAATCCCTGAGATAGTTTAAGACTCCACTTTTCTTTCACTAAGCCATAGGTAGTGGCAAGTCTTTCGTATCTATCCAGGTACGACTCAATGGCGTCTTCTTTCTCAACAAATGGGTCCAGATGAAAATTCATGGCCCCACTTGAGGTGCTCTGGCTGGAGCTACTCTCAGAGTGAGGTGAGCTACCACCATTATTGCCAGTATTTGCCTGAATTTCAAGCTCTTTTAATCTCAACTGATGGTCTCTCTCTGCTTGTAATTTCCTTTCCTCAGCTTCAATTTTCTTTGCCTCATTTTCAGCCTCCCATTTCTTGGCTTCAATTTCTAATCTTTTGGTTTCTCTCTCAGCTTCCAGTCTTTTGTCTTCTCTCTCAACCTCCAGTCTTTTGTCTTCTCTCTCAGCCTCAATGTTTGTTGGCTTCTTTTTCAGCTTCTACTTGCAACCGCCTTTCTTCAGCCTGAAATTTTTTTGCTTCAGTCTCTAATTGCAACTTTCTTTCTTCCCTATCCATGTGTTTGTCCACTTCTGTTGTGACATACTGAGTGAGAGCATCACCTGTCATATTTAATTCCTTACCCATCTGCATGATCGCAGTTCTGAACTTCACTAGATCAGCCATGGCGTTACTTAGATAGGGTATGTAAATTTACTATATCCAAATATTATAATTAAACTTAATTAATTTAAATGAACAAATAATTTCCGTGCAACTTTGTGAGCATCAACTATTTACTGAGTACTAAATGGTACTCCTCCTAAGAAAACAATAAAAAAAAATCTCTTATAGAATTTTTTTTTAAATTTGTTTCTTTTGTTATCTATCGTTGGCGCAAGATAGAGTTAGTAGACAGATGAATAGACTAAGTATGGCTCAAGGTATATAGAAATATCCCAGGAACGAGCCTCCAGTGTGGCGTGAGGTTTTAATTGGCTCTAAGATCAGTATAGTACTGACAATTACAGAAATAAAATAAAATTTCAGTGCAGTATATCACAAAATACGGCTGTGAAGTCTGATCCAGTAGTCTGAGACCGACATAAATTGCCACTACTGTGTAACTAACTGTGATATTAAGACAAGGAAACAGATTTTACTTAACGGACAAGTCTTCAAATACAATTTCCTGTGATTTATTTGATCTGATCTTGTCTGATGGGTGAATGTTGAAAAAATGGAATGTAATGGATTTGTAAGTTTACATATGATTTACAAATATTTATAGTTATCATCATCTCATCTCAACCCATAACCCGTCATGGGTCGTAGGAGTGCCATGGTGGAAGCATCAGCAGACATGGTCCTCCACTGCTCTCTATTCTCAGCAATGCGTACAAGTGTGGAAAAACCGTGTCCTGCCCATTCTTTGATGTTATCAGCCCAGGATTTTCTTTGCCTTCCTCTTCTCCGTTTACCTTCGACTGTTCCCTGGAGGATCGTTTTCGAAAGGGAGTCATGACGAGTTACATGCCCAAACCAGGCAAGCTTTCGACGTTTCACTATTGACAAAAGTGGTTTTGGTGGCCTGCATAGGTGTTTATCTTCTCTCTAACATAGACATTTGTTTTGTGCTCTTTATAGCAAATGCGCAAAATTCTTCAATAACATTTATGCTCGAAAGCATGAATCTTTCGCTCCGTATCTGCAGTGAGTGTCCAGCCCTCACACCCATACAAGAGAATAGATAATACAAGTGATTTGTATAATTTGATCTTCACAGGAAAACTGATGTTACTTTTCCAGATCACATTCAACCTTGTCATGGCAGCTGAGGCCATCTCAAGTCTTGTCTTAATTTCTTTACTTGATCTTCCATCACTACATATAGTGGACCCGAGATATTTAAAGGTGTTAACTTCTTCTAACGTTTGCCCATTTAACGTAATATTGGTCGGAAAATGTTTCTTATGGCTATTCACCAATATCTTGCTTTTTTCTATATTAATTTCCATCCCATACGTTCTTGTTACTTTCTCCAGTCTAGAGGTAAGGTCTTGAAGTTCTGATTCTGTTTCAGGTATCAGATCAATATCATCAGCAAAACGTAGATTACACAGAGGGCGGCCTCCAATCGATATGGTTGATTTATAATCGTAGAGAGCCTCCTGCATAATATGTTCTAGATATATATTAAAGAGCACTGGTGACAGGATGCATCCCTGGCGAACTCCTACAGTCGTTTTGAAAAATTCTCCAATGTCGTTGCTTGCAAAAACAGCACTGCTTGCGTCCTTGTATAGTGCTTCAATGATATCTATGATGTTGGTATCAAAATTGAATTTTCTCATTATTTGCCATAAGCCTTCATGCCAGACTTGATCGAAGGCTTTTGTGAAATCGATGAAGTTATGGTATAAATCATGTTGATGCTGGAGATGTTTTTCGATCAGTAATCTAATATTGAAGATTTGTTCTGAGGTACTTCTTTTTGGTCTAAAGCCAGCCTGTTCCTCTGACAAGATTTCTTCTGATTTCTGTTTTATTCTGTTCAAAAGTATCCTTAACATCACTTTACTTGGATGACTAATAAGGCTAATGGTTCTGTAATTCTTGCACATTTTTAGATTTCCTTTCTTTGGAAGCGGTATTTTTAATGACTGCGTCCATTCTTTTGGCCATTTTTTTGTACTCCATATCTTCTGGCAAATTGTTGTCATGATTTTTACTATATCTGGTCCTCCATATTTCAAGAGCTCTGCTGGTATATTATCCACACCCGGTGACTTCCCTCCTTTCATCGAACATATAGCCTCTTCCACTTCTTTCCGTAGTATTGATGCATTTCCGAGTTCCCTGTTTTCGCACTTAATGTTGTTTAATATGCCTAAGTCAGTGTCAAGTTTACAGTTATATAATTCTTTACAATATTCTGTCCACCTTCTCATTACAGCTGTTTTTTCATTGAGCAGAGCCCCATTGCTATCTTCTATGACAGTTACCCTGGGCTGTTGGGGTTTTGATAGTCTTCTTAATGTGTCAAAAGCTGCCTTGCTGTTACCTTTTATTAGCCCCGTATTAATGGACTCACATTGATAAGCTACCCATTTTTCTTTGGCCTGTTTCATTTTCTTTCTAATATTTTTATTCACCATACTGTATTGCCATGCTGCTTCAGGAACCTCTTTCTTAACCTTTTTCATTTCCCGCCGTGTATCACATAACTTCAGAATGTCATCTGTAACCCATGGTTATAGTTATATAGATATATAAATATATTACAACAAGTTTTCCAATTATAGGAACAAAAATTATATCAGCTGTGCTGTTATTCAATTATAGTACATGTATCAGCTGTGCTGTTAATTACATATAATTTATCAGCTATGATCTTATTATTGTCTCTTGCTACGCTAAATCTCTTTTTCGTCACTGACAGTTAATTTGCTCACAATTGCCGACGGAAATGGTACTAATGTGTACTCATCTCTCAAAAGATCTGTCCTTCTTAGTTTGGTTGACACAAAACACCCGCTGTTGATCGTTTTGTTAGCCCACCCAAGACTGAGGGGGACTAAAGATGTATCTCAGGTACAATCTCTGTGCTCCACTGAAGTTCCAGGCAGCTGGATTGACTGGACATACGACCTCAGGTTTGATGACACGAATAAAACCTGTAACAAGGAAAAATAGGGGCTAATTTCTGTCCTCAAGCCCACCTATTTCTATTGTATATGATATGAGCGTGTCTCAGGTGTCTGCATGTAGGATGAATGACAACATGGCTCAGTATGATTTAGCAATAGCGAGACAAGACAGGTGTCTACTTGCAAAACATTCTTTCTGATAAACTAGTACATGGATACATTCAATAATATAAATTCAATACATGAATACATCCAATAATATAAATTTCAATACATGAATACATCCAATAATCTAAATTCAATACATGTATGCATCCAATAATATGTACACCTAGGTGTGATACAACAATGTCCTTCCCCCTATAATATACCAGGCCCTCTCTGACAAGTGATGGTACCATATATCCTAACAATATTGTTGTGTTCTGATGATAGGAGTATATGCGACGAGGACTGTTTGGGGATATATCAGGTTGGAGTGATATGGGACAATAGATTGGAGTTAGATGAGACAATAGATTGAGTCCTAACAAGGACTGTTTTGGTTATATTTCAGTTGGTCTGAGATAATAGATTGATGAGTCCTAACAAGGACTGTTTTGGTTATATTTCAGTTGGTTTTATCTGAGATAATAGACTGAAGTTATAGGAGACAATAGATTGAGTTATAGGAGACAATAGATTGAGTCCTAACAAGGACTGTTTTTGGTTATTTTGCAGTTGGTCTGAGATAATAGATTAAAGTTATAGGGGACAATAGGTTGAAGCATGAGTCCTATTAGTCTTCGTCTTCATCAATCATATCAGGAAATACAATCATTATACCTAATGCCCCAAGATACAATCAGTAACCTGATACGTTCATATTGAAACAATTTATATAAAATATATACAGGTGTAGGTAGTATAACTGACACACAACCAATACAAACATTAAATATCTGCTGTAGGCCTATTTGCCTACAAATAGTAAATTATATTTACCCTTCAAGATTTAAACAGGCCAGGTTTTGACTCGACTTAGTGAAGCAGGTTGCAGGTCAATGCACTCAGGTAAGCAATAAATCAAAGTTGACAGCTTCTCCTCTTCAGTCGGTCGGTATCTGGCTTCGTGATGGTGTTGCGTGTTTTAGCATAAAATTTCGCCCGATTATATAGGCAGGTGAAAGCGTTTGGTTGTTTCCTGGAGAGGCAAGCTGATTGGTTGTCTGCAGTTTTGTCCCATGCCTCGTACAGCCTAATTTTATTCTGTTTTTTCCGCCATATTGCGTGAACAAGATCGTCGCGACCCACATCCGAAAAAACAAGGCTTAAGTTTAATTTTATTCTGTCTCAGAGACTGGTGAACGTTGCTCGTTTATTGGTTGAAGCAAATTTGTATCTCGACATAGAGATTTAACAAAGTAGTGGGTTTACACTCTCGTTTCACAACAATAATACAGAAACAGTCTGTTTACATTTACATCTCCACTGATTGACAAGTGTTCACAATATAAATTGACTATGTTTTCATTTATGTTTACACTGATTTGAAAAGTCTGAAACTTCCTTTAATTTAAAAATGAATATTTTCACATAGACATTTACACTTGTATAAAGCTTGAAAACTTACATTAATTTTAAAGTGAATATGTTTATATGGACATTTACACTGTTTGAAATTGTAAGTATTATACTTAAAATGTACATCATTTCTTTCATCTTTCCCTCCCTGCTCCGTATGGAACTTGGGACTACTTTCTGCTTTTAGTTCTAAACTAAAGAAACTAGCAATAAAGCAATCACCAGCCCTTGGCAGATGTGGTTCATGAATCATCATTCTATACGCTGAGGTTGTCAGCCTCAAATGACTTGGACATCCATGAGCGATTTTTATATATTAAAATTCACATGGCAATATACATATATATGTTAGTTCACATGCTAGTAATATAAAATCTAAAATGACAACTTACGCCCTGGCTCACATACTTTTTGCTCAGATGAATAAAAGAGACGGGAATAGGCCACTTACACGCGTCTGGGGTATCGTTAATTTAATAAGTTCCCTCTCTGAATTGGTGTGTGGTCCTTAAGTTTCCTCAGTCCCGGTTTCCTTATTTAATATGGAGGAGGTTTCCTGGGCTATGTAAGTCCGTCCAAAAATTCTCCAATAAAAGGTGTCCGGTATGTTAAGAAGGAATTCTGAATTCTAGGCTTCACTCTAGCAAGGTCTGGTATCTTGGCAAGCGATCTTCACAGTGAAATAACACTGAAAAATGTCAGGTTATATTCTCGGTGTCGCCCACGCATCTGTTGTTTATGGAGTTAAATAAACGCTCCAATCATTTTCAAACAGCCGGGGTCAGGTGTGGTACTTTCAAAATATTCCACGTGAAATAAGGTGCATGAAGCAAAAGGACACGTATTACCATATATGGGAATAAGATATACGATGCCTTGCGTACAGACTGCAAACATGTCGTTAACCTCAGATGACAACGTGTTCCAAAAGTAACAATTCATTACTTTATCAGAAAATAATCTCTTATCTGTGTCTATCCATCAGTTGTCTCCACGTATTCCAAGCTTTGGTGATGCGCGATACCGTCTTATCGGTGATTAGGCAGATAGCGCTGAGCTATGTACGTGTTAATCCGTAGCGGCCAAGCTTGGTACAAGGGAATTTTACCAACCTGCCTCTCCTAATATTATCTCTACCTCTCCCTGCAAATGTGAGGTGTTTATCATCCACGAACAGTGTCAGATAACAGACAAGACACAATATACTGAAAGTAGTGAAATAATACTTGAAAATATAAACTATCTGCTACATAGTATAGAAAGAAAGAAAGAAAGTGCGACAATTGAAAGCACGCAATAAAATTAGTACCTCAAATGCACCGATTACTGACGGAGTGAAAAAGAGATCGAGAGGGGTCGCCCGGTTCTGTCACACTTCTGAAGAAAAACTGAAATGAATGAAATGACTACATTAGAATTTAGTGCCGTTATCAGGTTATGCAGCAGACAGAGCACAAGATTATTATGCCGCCCCTTTCTCCCCCCCCCACCCCCACCCCGGGTGCAATGTTGTGGCGGGTTACTTACTCGTTTCAAATATTGACGAACATAATTCCAAGATAACATGTAGCTATGACTGATCAGAAGATTGATCTTGGAGAAAACTATTGCAGACGGCTGATGAACTCAAAAACATGGAACAGGTCTGGAAAAGGTGAATGCTGCAAACGAAAGAAACCCAACAGGAAACAGATGTAATGTAACAGGAAACGAACCTAGCTACAGTAAATTTTTTTTTTTAAATTTATTAAAAACAAACCACAACAAATTGAGAGAATATCGGGTTTTTTTTTAACAGCCAGATGTGGGTCTTTAGATTAGTGCCAGATCTCACTGCCTTTTTGTTTTCAGACATGCGGCTAATATAACCGGCGGACATATCTTGGTTGATCTAACTGTGTCTCTTGAATTAATTACAATGGTTTGGCCATATCTGCAGAATGGGAGAGGATTTTTTAATTATTTCATTTATTGTTTAAAAAAAAATCCCGTTCAGCCTCTAATGCAGGGGTACTCAACGCGGTGTCCGCCAAGGTTTATTTGTTCGCCTGCGGAAAATTTTGCCAATGAAAGAATAAATGTATAATTTTTGGTGCATCGTCAGAAATTATTGGTTATCCTCTACTAAAATTCTTTGATATTGGAGGTTAGTGGTCTCAATAACTTACTTACTTAGTCGTTCATCTTCTACCATGGGGTGTAGTGGTTTGTCAGAGAGATCGGCATATTTTCCTATCGGATGTCGTCCTCCTGGCATGGGTCCATTCTAGTCCTCGATCCAGAGATTGTCTAATGTTGTCCTTCCAGTGAACTGTGGGTCGTCCTGGAGTTCTGGATCCCTGGCTCTTAGTTTCCCATACTTGTCGTGGTAGCCGATCTACATTTACAAGTCTAAAAAAAAAAAAAAAAAAAAATTACACACAAAAAATGTGCCGATAGACACAGGAAGTTATGGTATATTCAAAAGTTGCTACCCTGACAATCTAAGCATTAATTTACAGTTCAGCAGGAACGTCATCATACACTCCTTATTATGACAGGTTGGCCAGTGACATGCAGTGTCAAAGGTCACACTACTTATATGTTTGACTCAAATGGTTTCAAGATCATTTTTATAATCCTGAATATTTATTATATTATTAAAAGTGTTATTCAGCCGAATATAAATATTTTGTGTTTTTTTTTTTTTAATTGTAAAAACGAATCTTTTTCTGTGAGTCGCGATATTTGGGTTGGCACCCGCCACCCACCTCATAAATGTAAAATGTGCCCCTGGTGAAGATAAGGTTGAGGAACCTCTGCTCTAATGGGTTATAAATCCAGATATTAGTAGTGGTGGTGGTAGTAGTGGTGGTTCTAGTAGTAGTAGTGGTGGTGGTAGTAGTAGTAGTAGTAGTGGTGGTGGTAGTAGTGGTGGTTCTAGTAGTAGTAGTGGTGGTGGTAGTAGTAGTAGTAGTAGTAGTGGTGGTGGTGGTGAGAAACCACGAGCCAGGGATCCAGACCTCCAAGACGATCCAGAGTCCGCTGAGAGGATAACATTAGACAATCTCTGAAGGACCGAAAACTAGATTTGAACCAGGTAAGGAAAAAGACAGCCGAGAGAATAATATGACCCCCTGTCTCTGACAAACTCTACACCCCAGGGTTGAAGAGGAATGACTAAGTAAGTAGTAGTAGTAGCAGTAGTAGTAGTAGTAGTAGTAGTAGTAGTAGTAGTAGTAGTAGTAGTAGTAGTAGTAGTAGTAGTAGTAGCAGCTGAAGTAGTAGTAGTAGTAGTAGTAGAAGTAGTAGTAGTAGTAGTAGTAGTAGTACAGTAGGTAGAAAATGAATAGCAGTTAGTAGTAAGAAGTAAATGGTAGTAGTAGTAGTAGAGCAGAGAAGTAGTAGTAGTAGTAGTTAAAGAAGTGTAGTAAGTATAGCAAAATGCAAGTAGTAGTTTTGTAGTATGGTAGTAGTATAGGTAGGTTGGGTACCTTGACCATGTAGTTTTAGTAGCAGTAGTAATAGTAGCAGCAGTGAGGGTAGTAGTAGTCAGTATAGTATGCTCTACACCCTTTATCCCCCCAGTAAGTATTAAAGCTTGTCGTATACCTAGTAGTAGTCTATTAGTAGTAAGTAAGCTTTATTAGTAGTAGTTGGTGTTAGAGTGTAGTAGTAGTAGTAGTAGTAGTAGTAGTAGTAGTAGCAGTAAATGTCTCTTGAAAATGAAGCAAAACGTTTATTTAAAAAACAAAATAAAAATAATATATATATATATATAAAACCGAGTTCCGGCATTGAAATCTGGTAGCATCACGTTCCACTCTACCCAGATATAAATGGATACCTGACTCCGCTATTGAGAGAGGAAAGACAAAGGTAGAGCGTGGAAGGGAAGTGGTCACCCCACCATACACAAACTACAGGAGTCTTTAACACTTCACTCCTTTATGGCAGTTTCAGCTGTTGGACTACCTTGACCTTTCAGTTCTATAGTAAGTTGATTCTGCCGTAGCAGAGTGACGTGTTAGAGACTTCATTATATTAGGCTTCAGCTTTATGAGGTTTGGTGACCGATTGTGCTTCTCGCTGCTTTTGCCTTCCCTAACTCAAGAGCAGAGTCAGGTATCCAGTTACAACTGGCTAGATTAGAGCGTTGGTGTTGAGTGGTAGAGTGGTTAGAGCTCTTGCTTCTGGAGGCAAATATATTTGGTTCGAAACCTCATCCTCATTCATGACCTTCTAGCGCCTTATGGAACATATGTCTACAATCAGCTTTCATTAAGCTCTTATGTCTTGCGCCATTCAGTACATATGTTCTTTATCCCTTTAAAGTCTGTGACCAATTCTTTTGTTCATAATTTTGTAGCTAGTCCTCCATTTCTTTCAATCTGGGCAGTTGAGAAGAAGAACTACCTTGTAATGTAGTAATTAGATTTCTCCACTTTATGTCCTACTCACCGCCTGAGTCCGTAGATGCTGACCACATCACCCCTAGTGTGCCCGATGGTCAAGACAATATGTGCCTAACACCACATTCCCAATATGCCGTCAGTGGGGGTGTAACGGGATCCTTGACCTTTTCCTTTACGCCCGAGTCGTTTTATCACTTCTGATGCTACGCTGATGTTTGTCTGGACACATCTGGTTCCAGACTGGGTATCCTGTCATAACTAATTAACACATACAAGTCAATGGTTGGCACTTGTAAGAAAAGAAGTAAAGAAAGGAAAGGAACAAATTAAAAAGAAAGAAAGAAAGATAATTACCCAGGTGATGCACTTCTTGGGCTGTGCTTAGCTGGTCGTATATCCTGTCACGGTTCAATGTCTCAGCGAGGGCATCGTCGGATGGTCCGTCGGTCCGATTCCTGCTGTGCCTGCCTATCACTTCTGTTTGACACAATACAATAATCTCTTCTGTTTAGCTCAACCCCTTCTCCCTCACCCCAGATCTTTATTTTAATTGTTTTCTTCCATGTTTGAAAAATGTACTTGCTTTAACACTGCCGGAGATGGCCTTGACTTTCTATTGTTGTTGTATATGTTTTGTATAGCGATATTTCCAATTACGTTTGATTTACTGACGGCCAATTTCATATTTATTTGAACACGTCTTTATTACTTACTTACTTACTTACTTAGTCGTTCCCCTTCTACCGTGAGGTGTAGACGTATCTTTATTACATGACAATTAATTCTCAGCATTCTGATTAAAGGGAGCCGCGGTAGCATAGTGGTTAGTGCACTGGCTTCCTAGCTCAGTGGTCTATGGTTCGATCCCCAGATGAGGTGGGATTTTTTTAGGCCGCAAACGGCTCCTGGGTCAACCCAGCCCCAATTGGGTACCAGAGCAACTCTGGGAAGGTTAAGGCGGCCGGCGTGATGCTGACCACATCACCCCTAGTGTGCCGATGGTCAAGAAAATATGGGCCTAACACCATATTCCCAATATGCCTCAATGGGCGTGTAATGGGATCCCCCCAAAAAATTATGATTAAAGGAATTTAATCAATCAATAAACTTGAGCTCCCCAAGGTGCATAGGGCCTTCAACAAACACACGCTATGGCCTCCTGACCCGTGCCATCCCTTCGATGTATTTCCATGTTTTCCTTATCATTTGTATATCTGTCACCAGCTCTCTTCTCCATGAACCTCTTAATATTTGTCTTGCCATGGAGATTCCAGAATAATAACTGCCTGGTAATGTTATCAACAGCAGGTGTCCTCAGTGTGGTCCCATCCATCGCCATGGTCTTCTGATTACCGCCAAAAAACACACACTATTGTTCCGATTACCGCTAGAAAAAAAAAATACTATGACTCCGATTACCACAACATCCGGTAATACATAACGATGGTTAAACTAAAGACCAGGTTTTGTGTTGCCGAAAATGTCCACACACAAAAAAAAAAGCTATATCTGTGAGATTTCCGGAAAACTTGGTAGTGTTACAATGAGACTACTGTGACAAATAGATTGTTCTTGCGAAAATGTTACTGGGGTAAATGTTAGAATAAACGTGTTATTGTGATAAATGTTAGAATATAAATATTGCTGAAAATAATGTAAATATTGCTGAGATAAATATGAGAACAGATTTATTACTGAACTGAGTGTGAGATTAGAGTATTACTGAAATAAATGTGAGAAAAGATATATTACTTATGTAAATGTGAGAATAGACTTAATTCTGAGATAAATGTGAGAATAGACCTATCACTGAGATAAATGTGAGAATAGACACACTGTTGAGATAAATGTGAGAATAGACATATTACAGAAATACGAGGGACGGTCAAAAAGTAATGCCTCGTAATTTTTAATTTCATTCAATAGGCAAGAACTTACTTACTTACTTAGTCGTTCCCCTTCTACCGTGAGGTGTAGAGGTTTGGAAGAGAGAGCGCCAGACTATCCTATCGGCTGTCTTTCTCCTGGCATGTGTCGTGGTATTGTCGGTATTGTATGATGGTGTTATTACTACCTGTAACTTGTATGAGGCCAGCTGTGAAGGCTCCTGAGATAAAATGTAGTTGAGAATTATCAGAAGGCCTTTCTTGCTACCACTACGACCTCACACTTAATTTTTTTTTTTCTTAATGAATGTGGCTACGTAAAGTGTCTAGGGTAATGGTGTGTAATGTGGTGTGTTAGTTATAAATACACCCACAGACATTTAAGAAGACTAATAAGATTAACAAGTGTTAAAATACACTGAACTAACTCACGTGTATAAAGTTTTTGATATAATTATATTACATTTATTTGTTCTGGATCAAGTTTTATTTTGACCAGAACTTGTTTTAAAAGAAGGATTGAAAATTTATGAAAAAAAATGCATGGAATGTTACATAATAAATGCAGGAGTGTACATATTTAAGTACTAGACTAGTTAGTTTTATTTAAAAAAAAAGTTCGAGTAGTCATCTCTTTGGGAGGATAGTTACTGTTTGTGCTGTTGGGGTGGCCTCATCACACCTGTCTATATTGACTACACATTGTCCAGAAAATGGTGGGAATTTTTATGGGGATATTAGTCACTACCAATAGTTGGTGAATGTCCAGCAGACCAGAGGCTCACTCATCTTTTTGTAGCTCTGGTGCTGAAAACTTGCGGTCCCACCTCTCCGTGCTGGCGGGCAATAATGGTGGTCTCTGTCACAAGAACTGCACAGATACACTCGAGTAAAGTCACCCACCGAATAGACTCTGCTTTGTTGTCGATAGAAAACTCACAGCTCTGCAATCAAAGTATGGGCTATGTGTCAAAATCTATTCTATACCCACGTCTGGACACCACACTGACACAACAACCACATCATACAGACAGGTCAGATCTCTCTGACCAAACAGCACAGTTACCATGGTGGGTTTACCTCAGATAGATCCTCCCAGACTATAGATTCTGAAAATATTTATTAGTTGTTGGCCCTAAAAGAAGATAGGTAATCTGTTTCAACGCTTGATTTATTTTGCATAATCCTTGCTGTAGTTTATGTACCTTGTTGGTCCCTAGACCCTGACTTGGGCGGGGGGTCTAGAGCAAAATCCCTACTGGTTTGTAAGGCTATATTATGATATGGCAGTATCAAATCACTCGAACATGAAACAATATTCAAAATATATAAAGAAATAATTTCAATCTTACCAGATTAAGAATACATAACACAGAATTGCTAGCAAAACTCAGCTGAGCTGCTGGCTATAGTATGGCGTCCCTAAATTTATTCACTGTCTTTCATATGGGACCACACACACCTTTCAAATATGTGTCTAACCCTGAACAATTATTGAAGAATGACCCCAAATGCGCTCTGCGCGCTAATGATATGATTGTCTGTGGCCAATCACTGCCGAGGTTTATTTTTAATTTCAAATTTCTACACTTTTAGACACAGCTACCGCTCAAAAACCCTCTCCTCCATAATAAGTAACTTTGAACACCTGTTCCCAAGGTCGTGTTTTTGTGTGCAAATTGTGACACTTTTAGATTCAATATAGTCTAGCGATGATGTGAACTACACTGTCTTTTGTCATTATCTTCAATATTATCTATCCGTTTGTAAAATTAAGATCATATTATTTCATTGCTCAGAATAGGCCATCCGGCCAGCTAATTTTTATATTCCTAACATTAATATCACGAAAAAGTTACTTTTTAATTTTTGTAATATTTTCCTTTTACAAAGCATCTTGCGTTCTGCCGCTCAATTTCTCAAATCAAGAATCTTGGTGCGGCGCATAATCGCGAAAGCGTCCAATTCCGTACCTCGTGTGTCTATTTGGGGGACTTCTGTGCGGAATTTTTTTACTTTCCATCGCCCGACCCGTGTCCCCGTCCCCCTGCCCATTGCGGTACTCCTTAGCCTTTCCAGTCATAATTTTTATTTTTTTTTTTTTTTGATCCGACCGTTCCCCTCCTGTATTTCTCTAGCAAGTCAGCAATTTTTATGGAGGGTGATGACCCGCGGTTCTAGGCGGATCATGTAGCGCGCATCAGCAGCCTACGCATTATGTTTTTATCCTTAAATGTTATCTTTTGAGTATTTTACCGTTGTATCTCTGTCAATTTCACTCACACATCTCCCCACTTGAAAACATGCCTATGGCAAGTTCCAAAACCAGCGATACACATAGGTAAAATTACTCCTCACGTCTGCCACTACTCTATTTCTTAATTTGGGGGGGGGGGGGGAAGATCACAGGTTGGTGCCGACTGAGAAATCTGCACCGAGCAGCATTGTTCGGAAATCTGCTGCGCGACATTCAATTTTTGGCCTGGGAGGATATATTTGATAGATAGTTGAACTGCATATAATGGTTTGATAAGCAATAAAGACCACCTCAGCAATCTTGCGTTTTTCATGCTTGCGCGTTGTTTAGCCTGAGACAAGAAATACACACGAGAGGCTGAGATGATCAACCCGTCTCCACGAACCACGAACAAATGGTCCTACCCATAATATAGATAGATTTTGAAACTTTCTTTATTGCCAGATTAATGCTAAACATTCTTTTTTTTTCGCTTGTGGGAGTATCCTTGTATCCCGCCTTATTCAATTTACTGGGCTGCTTGCCCATAAAGCGATGGTGCTGGGTTTCAGTTCACGCCCATCAGGTGAAGATTGATCTCTTTGCAAGTCATAAGCCCCCTCCTCAGGTGCCTACTATGTATTAACATCCTTTGCATTCGGTTCTTAAGAGACGAAATGTGGTCCTTATCCTGTGTGTCAAATCAGGCAGTTAGTTTGAGGAATAGAGGCTTGCTATGTTGTAGTGAGTTTTTCCCTTTATAACTCTTGGAACGCTAGAATTTCACATTGTGCAGTTTACTGCATTTATTTTTTTTTTTTTTTTTTTTTTCCAAATAATTTTATCTGGAAGTACGCCCTTGCCGAGTCAGATCAGGTGTCAGAGGAAGCACAAAAATGGCGTTTAAAATTTTCTTGATGTATTTTTCTGATAAACAATCGGCGCATAAAAGCATTAACGACACAAATGCGGATCGCACTGTCCTTTTTGTTTGATGTGTTGCGGCCTAGGTGCTTCTCTGCAGTTTTTCCAGCTTCAAGTTTAGTATCAGGAGAGTCTCAGGGGTCATATATTACCTCTGATATACAGTCAGTGTGTGGCACCGAAGAGAATTCCTACTCGACTCTTTTGCATCCCAATTACTAAGCATTTTTGTTGGCTCTAGCATGGTTAAGTAGTTCGCCTCCCGATGAGTTTCTATGCACGAGAAACAACATCTCCAGAGAGCTTCGCAATGTGTTCTTCGAAATGTCTCGGTGTGGCGACGAGAATATCATCCATGAAATTTGTGTGATAGCCCATGGGTTATTCAGTCAGGAGGGGTCAACAATTTTGTCGCATCATCCTTGAAAAGTACACACTTCGGAAGCATTTTTCAGTCCGAATGGTAGCATATTGAATTCATAATGTCCATCCGAAGTGCTAAAAGCCAAATAAGGTCTCACTTCAGGCTTCACTGGGGATCTGAGTAATAGCCACTGCCTGTACTAAGGTGATCCACCTTTGAAATGTAGTACTTAGTTGCACTTGTTCAGTCTGGCAAATATGCTGTCTTTGTGTCTGGTAATGGAGTCCACTTGTCCTTCTGTGACAGCATTCAGTGTTTCCTGTAATGTCTATGCAGACAGTCTGTGTTCCCCAGGTCACGGTTTTCACGTCAACAAAAAACGGACACTAGAACTAAAAGATGATTCACTGTGCGAAAAATAAATCCCCTCCTTCAATAAATATATCTATTTCTTCCTTTAATGCCTTCTCCTTCGTGAACGGAATAGAATAGGCTCTCATACAGATTGGGTTTGAGTCTACCAGTTTCATGTCATACTGTAGCAAATTTGTATGGCCTGGTTTATCTGTTAATACATCTGTATGTTCCTCCAGAACCTTTTGAACTCTCTCCCTCTGGTTTTTAGTCAGGTGCTTACTGACTTTTACCTGTGCTGCTGTTTCACAAGGATGTAATGGGTATTCATGTGAGGTGAGTGGTTCTTTTTGCATCTGGATTGCAATAGCTAAGGTCAATAAGGGGGTGCTTTCCTGGAGTGGTCTGTCCAGATACTTCTTTAACAGGTTTACATGATAAACTTTTTCCTTCCCCTTTTTGTCAATTTTATAGTTTGTTCTAGACACCTTCTCTATAACCGTATATGGACCTTGCCAACCAATTTGTAATTTATTCTGGCTTCGCAGGTAGTTTTAAAAGATGCAGCAGCATACTTTCTCTCCGGACTGCACAGTTTCCCTGTCCTTTGCCTTTCCTATTCTAAAATATGCTGCATGTTTTCTCTTCCTTGGCTTGTTTCAAATTATTCATTTGCCAGTTTCCATCCAGCTTTCAAAAGACCTGGTGTCAGTTCAGTTGTTCACGTATTGATGTACGTCGTATGAGGGGTAACAGTCTCTTCCGCCCTTCTCATCTGTCCAGGTCGTCCTGTAATAGAGTAGCCTTCTAAAGGGCCCTTTAATTTATTGCTCCAAATAGCCCAGAGTTGCGGGAGCGAAATGCCTCATGGTTTTGCAATTGTGTATGTGGTACCTAGACCGCTACGCTATAATGTAGGGTGACTTTGTTTTTTGCTAGTAATCAATGGCACCAGTGCAGGAATTGATCCATCACCAGATCCGGTTTTTCTGTGTGCCAGCTTTCTCAGGATTTAGAAATGAGAGTCCCATTGAACCTCCTACGTTGGCCGTACTCCTTGGTGTGGATGGTACGGACTAGCAATGAAAGTGGCCTGGCTTTGAAATAGGCTTTAAAAACACTTCTTCCGTTAGCCTTTTTCCCCTTGAAAAAAATCTGAGAAGGCCATTTATCCGTCAAGATTTGATGCGTGCGGGAATCCTAAATCGGTGGTAAATATTGTAGTAGTGCTCTTGCTACATGTTTTGATGGTATCAATTTGGATGGCAAGGACAGGCGCTACCGCCTCTCCCCACATAGAACAAGTGTCCACCCAGAGGTAGAGTGATTGTAAGAAACTGGTTCCTTGGGCCTCTCTTAGGTTTGGGGGTCCGATGTGAGTAGAATATTCTATAGAGGTCCTAACAATATCCACTGCAACCTACTCAATTAGGGTGGATTCCCTACTTTGCAGGCATGGGTTCCCCAACTTAGGTGGCAGTTGGGCAATTTTCCCCCATAGGGGTAGGGGCAGGAGGGTGGGGGGTCAGTTGCGTTTGAGGGCTTACCCCTTTGTCACATTTTTGGAGTTTGGGGTGCAGGGATTTTTATTGACATATATGGCTCTTTTTATATCCATCCAGTTGAAGTCCTGGGCCCAAGCATAGTGTACGCGTTTGTCCTGACACCGCCAGTGCTATACGTTGTCAGGCCGTCTGATGCGTGGTGAACCGACAGTTTTTTGGAAGTGATGAAATCCCCCCAAGTGGACCCCCTGAAGGGAAATGTCGCATTCGATGGCACCTTATGCCTAGTTTCAATCCCACTTTTAATCTTCTATATGACTGGTTTGGAGAGGTTTGGGAAGACCTAGCTCTGTGGTTGTCGACCATTTTTGTTCCCAGTTTCGGCCTTCCTGCTATAAGAGTTTGTGTTCATTCATGAATTTATTCCCCCTTGCTCGGAGGTGTGTGTGGCATTTAGGGTAATTTTTTTAAAAGTTAACATGGCTGGATGTGTTCCTACATTCCTTCAGCGCCTGCGCCTTCCTCATCTCCTCTGGATGAGCATTTATAGGTTCCTCTTCTTCCTCCTTCTTCTGTGACCTGGTCTGCACTGTCGCCATGATCACAGGTTTCTCGGGATTCCCCAAGAAGACGTATCTACACCCCAATATCAGAGGGTAGATTGGTTCATCTATCACTGCTGCTCTGATTTCTCCTTCCACATAGCGAGTTTTCACCGTTATCCTTGCGATGGGAAGTGTCATGAGTGGTATGTCCTTAGTCGCCCCTTGTATTTCCACTGTTTCTGAGATATACTGACTTGGGTCCACTAGGCTAGACTTCACAACTGAATCATAATCCAAACCTGTATCATAAAGGCACCTTATGGTGACCCCATTACAAATAACATCCTCACAAACTGGGGGGTGATAAGGTTCCTGTTGTCCATTAGGATTAACCTTTAATCTTCGCGTCCCCGACTTCATTGCAGCAATGTTTGAAAGGTTGTTCCTTCTACAAAAATTCGGTGTTTATGGTTTATCCTTCTTGCAACCGCCATTTTAACACCATCTATTTTTTCCTTGGTTCAACGGTTTTCTTTCATTGAACTTTTGGTCATTGAACTGTGAGTTTCTGTCGCGATAGTCATTTCTTGGCCGCTCAAAGTTTGTCCTACCTTTATTTCCCTGCTCTCTATTATCAAATTTATTAAATTGCTGTGGAGCTTTAAAATTGTCTATGTGCTTCTTCTTAGCATCCCATCCACCTTTACCTGCTGTCCTGAGCGTTGTGCGCTGTCTTTGATACCCTCTCAAGCTTAAACATTTTAATAAAATGTTATCCCCCCCAACTTTCTCTGCACCTTTTGTTCCATGAGAAATTTTTCTCATTGTCTTGGGAGCCATGGACTTCTCTCAATTGCTCAATCATGATCATTTCTTTAAGATCTTGGGTCTTCCCAGAGCCGTGCCATTTCTGCGCCAAATACCCGGTCCCTTCTTATTAGCTGAGAGATAAATTGTGTATTGATGTCTCCCCAGACAACAGTTTGGCATTTCTAAATTTCTTACCATAAAATTCACCATTCTTCTCGTACCTTAATAACAAAGCCTGCTTTAACATGTCATAATTGTCTTGGTCTTCCCTGTTCATTTTGGCAAATACTTCATAAGAAGCACCTCTCAATCCCTGTGATAGCTTTAAACTCCACCTCTCTCTCTCTAACCCATATGTAGTAGCTAATAACTCAAAACGTCCTAGGTACCCCTCTATGTCATCGTCTTTTTCAACAAAATGGTCTAAGTGAAACCCCATAGCTGAGTTTGAGGCTCCCAGACTGGGCGTAGCATCTGAGGCAAAAGGGCTGGCACCATTTTCAGGGGCCGTGGCGTCATGCTAATTCCCAGCTCCCGTTAGTCGTAATATCAGTGGCTCCCTCTGAGCAAACCTTCTATCTTCTGCAAATTCCCCTTTCGCAGCAGTCAACCCTTTTTTTTCTGTTCTGCCTCCCCTTTGCTGTCCTTTTTATCTTCTGCCTCCTCCCTTTCGGCTGTCAACCCTTTTTTTATCTTCTGCCTCCCTTTCGTGCTTTTTAGTCTTCTGCCTCCTCTTTGCTGTCGTTTTTTCTTCTTCTGCCTCAATTGTCACCTCTTTAATTTCTCTATCATAGCCTCAAATTGTAATCTCTTTCTCATTCAGCTAACCTGTCAGCCTCTAATTTTCTTTCAGCCTCTTTTTCTAATCTCCTTTCTTCCCGTTCAATATATTTATCACATTCAGCCGTTCCGTATTGAATTAAAATTTGACCATCCATTCCCATCTCCTTCGCGGTGAGCACAGCAGCTGATCTAAATTTTGCCAGCTCCGCCATACTTTTTAGACAATATAATAATATACAAGATAAATCTCTAACCAGTAAATACACTAAGTACTTCTAATTAATATATGACTATAGTCTAACTAATTCTAACTAACCAGTTAACTAATTAATTATTACTGGCTGTGAAGATTCACCAACTTTTATCTGCAGGGACACTTTTAATTTTAAAGGAAATTTTACAATTTATTTCCCTACTTTTATTTCTCCCACGAGGAGATCCTAATTTTACTGTTGGGCTAATTATCCCTGGACAAGAGCCCGATTTATGTAGTGTGGTGGTGTTGATGACCGTATTGTATGATGGTGATATTACTAAATGTAATGTATGAGGCCAGCTGTGAAGGCTCCTGAGATAAAATGTAGTTGTGAATTGTCAGAAGGCCTTTCTTGCTACCACTACGACCTCACACTCAATTTTTTGTTCTTAATGAATGTGGCTACGTAAAGTGTCTAGGGAAATGATGTGTAATGTGGTGTGTTAGTTATAAATACACCCACAGACATTTAAGAAGACAAATAAGATTAACAAGTGTTAAAATACACTGAACTAACTCACGTGTATAAAGTTTTTGATATAATTATATTACATTTATTATTTGTTCTGGATCAAGTTTTATTTTGACCAGAACTTGTTTTAAAAGAAGGATTTGAAAAATTTTATGAAAAATAAATGCATGGAATATTATATCATAAATGCAATAGTGTACATATATATGTACTATACTAGTTAGTTTTATTAAAATGTTCTAGTAGTCATCTACTTGGGAGGATAGTTACTGTTTGTGCTGTTGGGGTGGCCTCATCACACCTGTCTATATTGACTACACCGTGTCCAGAAAATGGTGGGAATTTTTATGGGGATATTAGTCACTACCAATAGTTGGTGAATGTCGAGCAGACCAGAGGCTCACTCATCTTTTTGTAGCTCTGGTGCTGAAAACTTGCGGTCCCACCTCTCCGTGCTGGCGGGCAATAATGGTGGTCTCTGTCACAAGAACTGCACAGATACACTCGAGTAAAGTCACCCACCGAATAGACTCTGCTTTGTTGTCGATAGAAAACTCACAGCTCTGCAATCAAAGTATGGGCTATGTGTCAAAATCTATTCTACACCCACGTCTGGACACCACACTGACACAACAACCACATCATACAGACAGGTCAGATCTCTCTGACCAAACAGCACAGTTACCATGGTGGGTTTACATCCGATAGATCCTCCCAGACTATAGATTCTGAAAAATAATTATTATTAGTTGTTGGCCCTAAAAGAAGATAGGTAATCTGTTTCATTAAACGCTTGATTTATTTTGCATAATCCTTGCTGTAGTTTATGTACCTTGTTGGTCCCTAGACCCTGACTTGGGCGGGGGGGTCTAGAGCAAAATCCCTACTGGTTTGTAAGGCTATATTATGATATGGCAGTATCAAATCACTCGAACATGAAACAATATTCAAAATATATAAAGAAATAATTTCAATCTTACCAGATTAAGAATACATAACACAGAATTGCTAGCAAAACTCAGCTGAGCTGCTGGCTATAGTATGGCGTCCCTAAATTTATTCACTGTCTTTCATATGGGAACACACCACACTTTAAAATCTGTGTCTAACACTGAACAATTATTGAAGAATGACCCCAAATGCGCTCTGAGCGCTAATGATATGATTGTCTGTGGCCAATCACTGCCAAGGTTTATTTTTAATTTCAAATTTCTACACTAAAGTCATTTCAGTCATGCTTCAGTCAAGTATGGATGGTTATCTGTTAGTCTGTCCGTCTCTACTTGTGTTTCTAAAAAAAATGTGCTTGATTTTTGAAGCAACCTTTCTCTCCACTTAAAATTTTGTCGTAAAAAGTTATATTTAGACACAGCTACCGCTCAAAAACCCTCTCCTCCATAATAATTAACTTTGAACACCTGTTCCCAAGGTCGTGTATTTGTGTGCAAATTGTGACACTTTTAGATTCAATATAGTCTAGCGATGATGTGAACTACACTGTCTTTTGTCATTATCTTCAATATTATCTATCCGTTTGTAAAATTAAGATCATATTAGTTCACTGCTCAGAATAGGCCATCCGGCCAGCTAATTTTTATATTCCTAACATTAATATTAAGAAAAATTACTTTTTTAAATTTTTGTAATTTTCCTACCATCCGCGTTCTGCCGCTCAATTCAAATCAAAATCTTAGTATCGCAAAAGCGTCCATTTCCGTACCTCGTGTCAATTTGGGGGACGTGAATTTTTACTTTCCTCCATCCCCCCCCCCCCCCCCCCCCCCCCTCCTCCCCTCCCCCCCCCCCCCCCCCCCAATTGCGTCTCCTTAGCCTTTCCAGTCATATTTTTTTTCTTTTGATCCGCCGTTCCCCTCCTGTCTAGCAAGTCAATTTTATGAAGGGTGATGACCCGCGGTCTAGGCGATCATGTACATCAGCAGCCTACGCATTATGTTTTTATCCTTAAATGTTATCTTTTGAGTATTTTACCGTTGTATCTCTGTCAATTTCACTACAGCATGGTTCCATTCTAGTCCTCGATCCTTCAAAGATTGTCTAATGTTGTCCTCCCAGCGGACTCTGGGTCGTCCTCGGGGTATGGATCCTTGGCTCTTTGTTTCCCATGCTTGTCGTGGTATCCGATCTTCTCCCATTCTGCAGACATGGCCAAACCATCTTAATTGGGACTGTTCTACTTGGGTCTGCAGGGGGTAGGATTTAAGGCCTTGACGTATCGTCTGGTTGCGTACCATGTCTCTTCTTGTTACTTCAACCACCTTCCTCAGAAACTCATTTCTGAGGTTTGGATCTGGCTTTTATGGGTTGTAGTCATTGCCCATGACTCGCATCCGTATGTCAAGACTGGGACATAGGTGGAGCGGTACACAGCCATCTTCGTTTTCTTACCAACCTCTCTCTTGCTGAGGAATCCTCGATTTATGGCCTGAAAAAGTCTCCCAGCTGCTGCTTTTCGAGTGGCCAACTCTTCTTTGATGCCTCCCTTTCGGTCTATAATAGCTCCGAGGTATTTAAAGTGGTCGACCTGCTCCAGGACCTGTTCTCCCAGCTTAATCTGATGTTTTCTTTCTTCTCGTGATATCACCATGGATTTTGTTTTAGAGCTGCTTATGACCATCCCTCTCTTCTCCAGCTCTTCCTTCCAGACTTGCAGGTTGGATTGGAGATGTGCCTCTGATTTCAATAGGCAAGAAAACAGATAAAATTCACATTGAAATGTAGCCCCAAGTCTAAACTTCAATAATTTATCTCTCAATATAGTCTCCGTCATTTGTTACAGTTTTTGTCCATCTTCTCACAAGGGCATGTATCCCCGCACGGTAAAAATTTGTGTCCTTTTTCCTAAACCACTGGCGTACGACGCGTTTAAGGGTGTCGGTGTCCTCAAAGTGATGTCCGTGAAGATCTTCTTTCAGTGGTCCAAACAGATGGAAGCCTCTTGGATTCTGGTTAAAAAAAAATGAACCCAAACCTCATCACCTGTCACAATATTCGATAAAAACTCTTCTCCTTCAGTTTCGTAACGGTGCAGGAGGTTGATGGCTATGGTTTTCCTTGTTTCTTTATGTCTGTCTGTCAACATTCTGGGTACCCACCGTGCACAAACTTTTGAATAACCCAGGTCTTTAATGATGTTCTGGACACTGCCTTTACTAATGGACAACATGGAAGAAAGTTCATCCAGTGTTACCCGACGGTCACCACAAATGATGCCATCAACTCGATGAATGTTGTGTGGAGTCACTGCGGTAGACGGACGGCCAGTCCGCTTTGCGTCAGCCATTGACGATTCACCAACTTCAACTTCGTCACAACGATGTACCCAACGTCGGACAGTGCTAACATCCACTGTTGAATCTCCATAAACATTCTTCAAACGTTCGTGGATGCGAATTGGTATCTCGCTTTCAGCATTGAGGAATTCTATGACATAACGTTGTTTTAACCGAACGTCTTTGGCATCCATTTTTAAACTGTTACAGTGGTGCCACCTGTTACTGAAACAGGTTGGTAATGCTATACAGTGCAGAAGAGTGTTTGGGGAATCATGCTAAATTTACAAATTGCACACCGATGCAGTATTTACATACATAAAAAATAGGAGGCATTACTTTTTGACCTTCCCTCGTACATGTGAGAACAGAAATGTTACTGGGAATGATGTAAGAATATACATGAAAAATGTTACTGAGATTATGAAGATATACATGTTGCAAAGATAAATATGAGAATTTAAACATTGCTAAGATAAATATGAGAATAGACATGTTACAGAGATAAATGTGAGGATAGACGTATTATTGAGATAAATGTGAGGATATACGTATTACTGAGACAACTGCGAGAGAGTAAATGTTGCTGAGATAAATGTGAGAATATACATATTAGTGCGATAACTGTGCAGATAGACAAATTACTGAAATAAATGTGAGAACAGATATACTGCTGAACTAACTGTGGGAATAGACATATTACTGCGTTAACTGTGCGAATAGACATTACTATGATAAATATGAGTTTAGAGATATTATTGAGATAATATGTGAGAATAGATATATTATTAAGATAAATGTGACAAAAGACACATTCCTGAGTTAATTGTGAGAAGAGACATTACTAAGATAAATGTAAGAATATAAATATTGCTGAGATAAATATGAGAGTAGACATATTACTAAAATAACTGATATTAGACATATTCCTAAAATAAATGTAATATTAGACATATTACTGAAATAACTGTAATATTAGACATATTACTGAAATGAATGTTATATATTACTGAAATAAGTGTGATACAAGACAAATTACTCAAATAACTGTGATATTAGACATATTACTGAAATAATTGTGAAATTAAACATATTACTGAAATAACTGTTAGAATAGTCATACGACTGAGTGTTGAAATCATGTGTCGTCTCTTGTCACATCAGATATTGTGTTTCTCTGTCCTAGATATTTACTATCATTGTTGTTACACAATAAACTTTATTTAATACACGTATATGACAAACTTATGTCAACTAGTACAACATTGTTCCAAATTCTAGTTTTCTGTCAAGTTTAGATTATTTTTTGTTTCTTGAATCCTTCTTCTCAGAATTTCATCACGCCTTTTTTTTTCCCTGGATATAAAAAAGTTTTATTACTTTCTGAGGTTTTGTTTGTGGGACGTAGCTGTGCACTTGGTTTCTGTGTAATAATTCAAGTTATCAGTTCCTTTTTTTTATCGTTTTTTTTTTTCTGAAATTTGACTTCGCTATTTATTCAAGCTGCCCCGTAATTCCCGGCGGAGGGGGGAGGAGGGATCTGATCAGACGAAGAGAGGATATGATTACTTCTCCCTCAAGCATGTCGTACCAGGCGACTAATATATGGTGTTGTGTATGAGGATGACAACCTCATTATGTAAAATAAATTACTACAGAATACAATGATGCAAGACTACGTGAATGTTTGGTACAGACTACCTGCAAGGTGACCAGGTGTTGTGGTGGGTCCATGCTTCAACGGGATAAATTAGGCCAATTATGACGATGGTTATTTTTTCAAACATCAATGTGATTAAAAATAGTCTGTATTTTAAATATTGATATCCTCAAGTGACCTGGTGAAATACACGTCAAATTATGACGTAAAGGTTTCCATTTCATCAGTTATTTTTTGAACTAATTGTTTCCGGAAACAAAATAAAAATATAATAACATGTGACGTGATCAATAAACTAACTAACAATAGACAGGACAAATTGATGACCGCTATGACGTCATGAGTTGAGCATGCTGGATCTCACGCTCATATGTAATATTCATTTGTCATAGCATTTGATGTCATAAGATGGCAGCTAATTTTCTTTATTTCGGCATTAATTTTATATAATGTAGTTAGATAGGAGTGAATAAATAACAATTACACAATAGGAAGTAACTTTTCAATCACCCTATAGTGATAGTTTACTGTGTTCTTTCTTTGACGCTGTCACAACAATTTCTGTTGTTTTTCCTTTGATCTTCACGTATCGAGTGCTTTTTTTCGACTTTCTCATTGCATAATTTTTTATTTCCCTTTCGTTGGACCATGTTTGACATAGGTGGTTGATATTTAGTATAAACCCAAATTTCAATATTTTGTCGCTGTTTGTATTCTTGTTTGTGTGTGTATGTGTGTTTGTGTGATATGTGAGTATTTGAATCTTCCAAAATTAGGAGAAGCTTACAGATTAATCTAATGGTTATCTAAATAATCGATCAGATTTTATGCCGAGTTTTCTGCCATTAGCAAATAGAGGTATGAACTTTTTTAAAAACTTCTTTTGGTTTGTTGATACCAGCTGACATATTTATGACTTATTTACTCAATATTTCGACATTTGTTCATTCTGCTGTTTTCTCTTCGTAGATCTCCGCACTGTGTTACTGGAAACATGTTTTTTAATGAGATACTCTCAATTTGTTCACAATATTTTCAGTTTATTCACAATATTTTCAGTTTCCTCACAATATTCTCAATTTGTCCACAATATTTTCAATTTGTCCACAAAATTCTTAATTTGTCCACAATATTCTCAATTTGTCCACAATATTCTCAATTTGTCCACAAAATTCTCAATTTGTCCACAATATTCTCAATTTGTCCAAAATATTCTCAATTTGTCCACAATATTCTCAATTTGTCCACAATATTCTCAATTTGTCCACAATATTCTCAATTTGTTTAGAATGTTCTCAATTTGTCCACAATATTCTCAATTTGTCCAGAATGTTCTCATTTTGTCCACAATATTCTCAATTTGTCCACAATATTCTCAATTTGTCCACAATATTCTCAATTTGTCCACAATATTCTCAATTTGTCCACAAAATTCTCAATTTGTCCACAATATTCTCAATTTGTCCAAAATATTCTCAATTTGTCCACAATATTCTCAATTTGTCCACAATATTCTCAATTTGTCCACAATATTCTCAATTTGTTCATAATATTCTCAATTTGTCCACAATATTCTCAATTTGTCCACAATATTCTCAATTTGTCCACAATATTCTCAATTTGTCCACAATATTCTCAATTTGTCCACAATATTCTCAATTTGTCCACAATATTCTCAAATTGTTCAGAATGTTCTCAATTTGTTCACAATATTCTCAATTTGTTCACAATATTCTCAATTTGTTCACAATATTCTCAATTTGTTCGCAATATTCTCAATTTGTTCACAATATTCTCAATTTGTTCACAATATTCTCAATTTGTTCACAATATTCTCATCTTCTTCTCAACATCTCTGTTCACAATATTCTCATCTTCTTCTCAACATTCTCTGTTCACAATATTCTCATCTTCTTCTCAACATTCTCTGTTCACAATATTCTCATCTTCTTCTCAACATTCTCTGTTCACAACTGTCTCAGTTTTTTCACAAATTATCTCAGTTTCTATACAATATTCACAGTTTGTTCACAATATTCTCATCTTCTTCACAACATTCTCTGTTCACAATATTCTCATCTTCTTCTCAACATTCTCTGTTCACAATATTCTCATCTTCTTCACAATATTCTCACTTTGTTCACATTATTCTCAGTTTACTCAAAATATTCTCACTTTGGTCATACTATTCTCAACTTGTTCACATTATTCTCAGTGTGTTCACAATATTATCACTTTGTTCACATTGTTTTCAGCAGTCTTATGTTTATGGATTTCACTGATTAATCTACTGAATTCAGCACGTGATCCTCAGTTTTAATCTTAGTACGGGATTTTCTTTCGACATGGAAGAGGCGGTCCTGGGAAAGGACGTTAGATCTGATCACTGGACGTCTGATAGTGCAAGACGTCTGATAGTGCAAGACGTCTGATAGTGCAAGACGTCTTACCAGGAGGTCGTGTTCTTTATTTATAATTTTAGGACAACATTTATTTTCGACATCCAACAGGGTAGTCCCGAAGAAAGAATAATAAGTTTACGAACGAAACGCTGGAGCAGGTAACATTCACAAGTTAGTAGTAATAATTTGTTGCCTGGTTTCAAGGTAGCTCTGATAACGACCTAAACAGAAAGATACAGTTTGATGCAGGGTTGGATTATCCATTAAGCACACAGAACAAGTACTTAGGGCACACACAAGAAAAAATTGAAAAAGCCAGATTATTCTTGATGATAAAATTTAATAAATTATATGTGATCAGATCGATCTGCATCTTCGAGTACTTTGGTTAGTAATTATGGTAACACTGGTATTTCCCCATTATTGTTAGCTGTTAAGCCGTTCATTGTCGAGACCAGAGGTGTCTGCAAATATAGGATAACATTGCTCAGTTAGAAAACTTCGTAGAAGACGTTATTTTATTTAACACAAGCATTTAAAAAACAGTTTTGAAAAAAATTTAAACAATACAAATATGTTCTGTCTTAATAGTGTCTTTTTTGGTTCACATTTTGTGCGGGGTAGTAACCACACTGGAACAGGGAACATGATGGAGTTCTATCAAATCGGTGGCCATAACGACCTTGACCGCTCTCTAAATTAGAACACAATTTGTCCACATTGAATCGCTGGTTTGGTTTCCTGGCTTTCTTTTTATGTAACCACTTTTATTTAAGCTCAAATGCGCATTGTATAAGTGTCTCGTTTCGAATCTTTGATGGTCAAATTTATGTGTTCCACTCATTGGAACTTTGCATGCAGCTTCCTGTTGAGAACTGCTGCATGGGTTGCTATCATCTTGGGTTTTACTTTAATTTGAATTATGGCACCATTCAGCACCTCAACTAGTTACAATTAAAACGTTACGCGAAAAGACCTTGAAGACGCGTAAAGCTTAGTAACAAAGAGTCGACGTATGGCCATTGAGCCATATGGATGTATGTTCAAAATGTGTGGCATGGCCACTTACTTGTGTGTATCTTTCTGAGTACGTGCCTTGCGGCCGTAGGATATGAATAACCTTCGAAGTGTGAGTTTGTATACCACATCATAGTATACTAAGGATATGTGTCTGAAGACACTCGTTGATTATATTGTGAATAATATTAACGACCTCAGAGTCCAGGGAATATGTTCTTGGTCGCATTATATAAAGTGAATACTTTTCTATAAACGCGGTAGTCGCGCAAGACATTAATGTATTGGCTATGGTTGCCATGTAAAACATTTCAAGAAGGTCAGAATAAGTATTGGCAAGTGAAGCCAAAATAAATGTTAATATGAAGAAGGATTATGCTGGTTACTCTAAGGAATATGGAAAACGGAAACATAGTGAAATATAGTGTTCAAGAAATAATGAGCTTATAAGACCTACATTGTAACGATCGTGGTCGACACGTGATGTCGAAGTCAAAGTACAATCATTCATTCATAACCCTCCACTCCCAAAGGAGCATAGGCTTTCAACAAACACATGCCAAGTCCTCTTGTCCCGTGCCATCATCTCAAGTTCTTTCCACGTTCTCCTCATTTTCATCTCTGTTTCCAGCTCTCTTCTCCATGTGCTTCTTGGTCTACCTCTGCTTCTCTTGCCCTGGGGATTCCAGAACAAGGAATGCCTTGTAATGCTATCAACAGGTTTCCTCTGTACGTGTCCTATCCATCGCCATCGTCTTCTTCTCATTTCTTGTTCCACTGGCACTTGTCTAGTTCTTGTCATCAGTTCCACGTTGGTAACCTTGTCATACCATTGTAATCCCTCTATTCTACGCAAGCACCCATTTATGAAAGTCTGTAGCTTTTTGGTAGTGGTCTTTGTTGTTCTCCATGTCTCAGAGCCATACAATAGGACTGACTTCACATTTGAGTTGAAGATTCTTTTTTTCGTGTTGGATCCGATTTCTCTTGATCTCCATATATTTCCCAATGCAATGAAAGCTCCTCTTGCTTTTTGTATTCTTATTTTGATATCACTGTCTGTCCCTCCAGCTTTGTCTATATTCCTGCCAAGATATGTGTATGATTCTACATCTTGTATTGGTGCTTCTTCAAGTTCAACCCTGTTATCATTACCTGCATTTATTCTCATTATCTTTGTCTTTTCCCTGTGTATTTTCAGACCCAATTGCTGTGACCTCTCATCGAGTGTTTTCAATTTGTCCTGCATCTGATTACGGTTATGGGACAGAAGAGCTAAGTCATCAGCAAAATCCAGATCATCCAACTGCTTAGTCAGAGTCCACTGGATTCCATTTCTGTTGTGTGTTGTCGATGTTCTCGTAACCCAGTCTATTGCTAGTAAGAAAAGAAATGGAGACAAGAGGCATCCCTGTCGCACTCCTGTTCTTATCCCAAACGGTTCTGTAAGCTGTCCTTCATGAAGAACTCTGCATGTCATGTCTTCATATGTTTTCTTTATTAAATTAATGATCTTCAGGGGAACTCCATAATGACTCATCAATTTCCAAAGTGATCCTCTGTCTACATTGTCAAATTCTTTTTCGTAGTCCACAAATCCGATGTATAGTGGTGAATTCCATTCCAGATTTTGTTCAATTATTATTCTCAAAGTGGTTATCTGGTCTGTACAGGATCTGTTTTATCGAAAACCTGCTTGTTCATCTCTCAGTTTCTTGTCTGTGGACTCTTTTAATCTTTCAAGGATAATCCTGTTTAATACTTTTCCTGGCACTGAAAGTAACATTATTCCTCTATAATTTGTGCACTCTTGTAAATTTCCCTTCTTAGGCAACTTAACCAGATATCCTTCCTTCCATTCTGCTGGTATCTCTTCCCTTTCTCAGACTTTACCAAGTAATTTATATAACATCTCTGTAGCTGGAATGCCATCAGGTCCAGACGCTTTTCCATCTCTTAGAAGCTTTATGGCTTTCTTTATTTCTTCTTTCGTTGGTCTTTCACCGTTAATTTGTAGCTCTTCTTCTGCTGGCTGGACGTCCGGGAGGTTTTGTGGAGCTGGTCTATTGAGAAGGTCCTCAAAATATTCTGTCCACCTCTTCATTTGCTCTTGTATATTGCTGAGCAGTTTTCCATTCTTGTCTTTTATGAAGCAACTTGTTTGCTTGTATTTCCCCGTTAGCTTCTTTGTGCTGTTATACAGTTCTCTCATATTCCCTTTGGCTGCAGCATCTTCTGCCTCTCTTGCCAACTCCTCAATATACTTCCTCTTGTCTCTTTTGATACTTCTTTTTACCTCTTTGTTTGCTTCTGTATACACTTTTTGAGCCTTGGCTTTGGAACTTCTGGTTTTGCTTGTGTTTAAATCTGCTTTCTTGTTTTTCCTGTCTTTTATCTTATTGATGGTTTCTGTTGTTATCCATGCTTTTTGTTGTTGTTCCCTTTTCCCCAGTATTTCTTCACATGTCTCATTCCATACCGTTTTGATTTGCTGCCAATAGTCTTCTGTATTCTCTGCAACTTCCAGCTGTTGGAGCACTTGGAATTTGTTGGATATTGTGACCGCAAATTTGTCTCTTGTTTCTTGATTTCTTAGACGTCCTACATTAAATTGTTGTCTATAATTTTGCATTGTTGCATATCTCTTGAGTTTCATTTTTACTTTGGCTATCAGAAGGTGGTGATCTGATGCCACATCTGCTCCTCTATATACCTTTACATCCTGCAATGATGATCTAAACTTCTTGTTTATGCATATATGATCAATCTGATTTTCTGTTCTATGGTCTGGTGATATCCATGTTGCCTTGTGTATTCTCTTATGTGGAAACATGCTTCCTCCTATAGCCAGTTGATTTGAAGCACAGAAGTTTGAGAATAGTTCCCCATTTTCATTCATTATTCCTAGCCCACGTTTTCCCATGACTTCTTCAAAGCCGGTGTTGACTGTACCTATCTTTGCAATCATGTCACCCATCAAAATTGTGATGTCTCTTCTTTTTACTTTTTCCATAATTTCCTGTAGTCTAGTATAAAATGCTTCTTTCACCGACTCTTTTCTGTCATTAGTTGGTGCATAACATTGGATGACATTTACATTTATTTTCATTTTAGCTGTTTTAAAAGAAGCTGTTATTATTCTGGATCCAACAGCTTCCCTTCAATGAGTGTTTTCTGTGCTTCTTTAGACAACATAAGAGCTACCCCTTCACTGGTGTGAACTTTCGTCTTCATTTCCTGAGGACAGCACCAATTCACCTGTGATGAGTTTCTTCTTGTCTACCCCCTTCCACTTTGTTTCACACAGTCCCAGAACCTCGATTTTATATTCCCTCATCTCTGCTGCTACTTGTGCCACTTTCTCTTGTTCGTTTAATGTCCGAACATTCCAGGTGCCAAATCTGGAAGTTCTCCTAGAAGAAAGAAGGTTAGTCAGTAACACAGACTCCTTTCGGCTTTCTCTGTATTGCATCATACGGCTCCCTGCGAGAGGACCGTCCCCTGTCTTGGATGGCTGTGTTTTATTTTCCTTAATTGACTTGTTCATGATTGTTGAAGTTTTTTGTGGTTTAAGTCTTTTTTACAGGATGGGGTAACCAGCCCCATGCCCAACCCTCCTTAGTCGCTTTCTACGACATGCTTGGCAGGGGACAATGTTACTATTCTTTGCTCCCCTTTCGGGCCCCGGTAACTTACGGGTGAAAGTACAATCATAGTACATGTTAACGGACGCTGAGTTATATGTGAACTACATAGAATGCCAATCTTTTGATTATGTTCGTGAATCTTCAAAAAATGTATCAATGTCAAGATTAAACGTTAAACAGTTGTCATACAACAGACTTGTTCCAATGAACTTATTTGAGAATTGATGCAACTGCCAGTTTTGCAGTGGTTCTTCGTTGGTTTTAAGAACTATTATAAATTATCAACATTTCCTGAACTATAATAGACCTAGAACTAAATAAATACAAGAGAATCAAGACTAAGATTATAATATGAACTATTTTATTGAAGAATTGATAATGGAAATAGATGCTACAATGACAAGAATAATATTACAAAAATGCAAAGAAACATATTTCTTTAAAACGGCAACTAAACCCACTCAACATCTGATGTAGATGTCACGAAAAAAAAATGCAGGGACCATTTTTAAGACCGTTAGTTATATTGTATTCTTGTCAATGTTCATCTCTTGATTGATTCTTCATTCTATTATCTGCATTCTTGTAACTTTGGGTTCATTTTTAATTAAATGTGTGCTCTATCATGGTGATGGTCTTTGAATTCATGTATCGATTGTCGAGTCTTAATGTTTTCAACGGTCAAAATCAACACGAATACTGAAATAGTTCCAAGCTAAACTTCATAAAACGCTGCAGTGAACAAGTCGAGTATAGACAACTCAGTTCACATTTATTCCATCACTATCACATAAGAGCATGAAATCCCGTGTTGACATAATTCTTCACATTAAATGCAATAGCATTAATCATAGTTCGTTGCTTGCCTGACCTCTGACATGAGGTGTTTTGCCTAACCGTCAAATCGTAATCTAATTCATCATTGTTCTGCGAACTAGAGCACGTTAAATGTCCACACAGTATTAATATAAAGTTCGTGCAAATCTTCAATTGCTTATTACTGCTAAGCTCACTATAATGTTCCAGGATACTGTATTAATATCTTATTCTCGCTTTGGCATCCCGTGCCAGCGTTTAATAGCCACGTTATGTACTAATCCGTACCATTGGCATTTCACGAATACCACGAAAATATAATCCGCATTTCCACGTTTAACATATTTCTGGACTCACAAGACCTTAACTAATTCTTAGCTCTCATATAAGTGTCATCCGACACACATTATCAGAAACACTGCAGAACTTTGACCTTTGGACGTAAAAGCCAATAGGTAGATTATCTTCTACACTTATATTTAGTGGACACGCCATGTCAAATAACACTTACTCTAGACACACAGGCCATACGCGGATTCTCTTGACATATAAGCTAGTGGCCATGCCATACTTTCCATGAACATATGAGTTGGTGGCCTTGCCACATATATCAAACACATCCATAAGGCTCAATGGCCACACGTCGACTCTTTGCTACTAAGATTTACGCGTCATCAAGTTCTTTACACGTACCGTTTTAATTGTAACGAGTTGAGGTGCTGAATGGTGCCATCATCCAAATTAAAGTAAAATCCAAGATGATAGCAACCCATGCAACAGTTCTCAACACTTCCTTTCTTAGTAAATTTTGATCTTGCAAGTTTTGACCGGTATTGACCGAGATAATTTTATATAATAACTCAAACAAAGTAAAATAAGGTGGGATTAACTCCATTAAAGTAAGGGAAATAATGCGCTTCGAATATGAACTCTGTTACGTATTTAAAAAGCTGGACAATGGATGTTGAAGGGTAACTTTAACTACTTCTCTACAGCGTAGCTGGCGAGTCCTTTTCAGGACAAGACCTTTTCAGGGCTTTCTGCTAGGAGATGGATAATGTTAGTCTTTTTCAGGACATAGTATCTATCAACGCTGGTCGGGCTAGCAGTCCTTAAGTGGTTGAATTTTGAGTTCACTTCATTCGGTGTTCCCTGAACACTTCGGTGTTCCCTGAACACTTCGGTGTTCCCTGAACACTGAGGAGGTACAGGCAGCGTTGACGTTGCTGGCAGTCCTTGTCATGAAATGTCCTTTCAGGGCTGTACTATGCTAGCAGATAGATATCGTTGATCCTTTTCAGTACTTAATATCTATCAACGCTGGTCGGGCTAACAGTTCTTTTAGGGACAGGTCCTTTTCAGGGCTACTTCATGCTAGCTCATATATGCTAGTAGTCCTTTTCAGGACTTAGTCTATCAACACAGCGCTTCAGTTAACAGAGTTGATTTATTTTTGAATGGCTAATTGCGCTTCGATATAACCAAATGACTTAAGTCTAGGTTGAAAGAAACGTACCTCGTCACAAGAAGGCAAAACTCACAAACAAACAAAAAATGTGGAAGGGTGATGTGCCGACTAAATCAGTATGTTTGATAACGATGAGGTCAGCTTGTCATTGTTTTAAACACAGCTCCAGTTATGCCCAACTTTGTTTGTCAGCTTTAGTTGAGATGTTTAAACGTTACCAAAGTATATTTTATTTCAAGATAATCGTTACTGGGTGGAAGTGACAACCGTTCCTAGCAACTAATATTCAGTTATGACTTAAGATCTTAAAACATGCAAGGAAAGAACACATTTTATGGATCTTGTTTGCATTATTGTAACTAAATGCAAAAAAATTATAAGTAAATAAATACAAATTTCATAGATTATATTGCAAAGAATAACAGTGCATGTTTTCGCTGCTTGTTTGATACAACAACATCCTCTTATGTTGTAAGTTAGATGTATTAGTATCATCCCATGTTATAGGTTGGATATATTAGCATCGTCGTATGTTGTAGGTTTGATGTATTAGCATCGTCGTGTGTTGTAGGTTTGATGTATTGCCATCATCTTATGTTGTAGGTTTGATGTATTAGTGCCATCTTGTGTTGTACGTTTAATGTATTATCGTCATCTTGTATTGTGTGTTAAAAACACAGCCTTGATTGTGTGTTGTCTATTTGACACACTAACCTCTAGTTTCAATATTTTATAATAAATTTCATATTTTAGCAAATACCAACATTGCGACATGCTGTATATTTCATTAGTGGGCCCGCGCCCATTAGAATTAAAGGAGATAAAACGGCCGAAACAGTTGTCCGACGGGGGACTACCTCTGATGATCAGATTGCCTCCCGTTGTAACGCTCTGTGTAGTTTTTCTATCATTCAGTCATTCCCTTTCCACTCCCAGATCTTCAATCCGCTAAGCTGTCTTGTCTTGTTCCATCCGTTTAAAATCGGTCTCCGATTTTCTTCTCCGTGTGATTTCATGTGTCCCTCTATGTCTGTTATCCTTGGAATTCTAGCGCAAGGACTGTCATTGACTGCTATAAACTAGTTTCACCACTGTTTGTCCTATTTGATGTCGACGTATTTTATTTTATTTCTCTTGTTCCAGTGGAGTATTTGTTTCTTGTCATCAGTTTCAAATAGTTGATTCTGACAGTTCATGCAGTAAATTTAAATCGTCTATTTGTTTTCTTGAGGTTTTTAGCCTTCTTGTTGCGAGACACCTTTCTTTCAACATAGACCGAGGTCCATCGGTTACATCAGAGTGCAGCTACTATTCAAAATTAAGTGAACTCCGACAGCTCAAGTTGATGAATACTAAACCCTGAAAAGGCTTGTATGTGACGCCATAAAAAGATTTAGTTTCTCTCAGCTAGTATGTGACGCCATGAAAAGGTCTTCTAGTTTCTATCAGCTAGTATGTGACGCCATAAAAAGGTTTAGTTTCTATCAGCTAGTATGTGACGCCATAAAAAGGTTTAGTTTCTCTCAGCTAGTATGTGACGCCATGAAAAGGTCTTCTAGTTTCTATCAGCTAGTATGTGACGCCATAAAAAGGTTTAGTTTCTATCAGCTAGTATGTGACGCCATAAAAAGGTTTAGTTTCTCTCAGCTAGTATGTGACGCCATGAAAAGGTCTTCTAGTTTCTATCAGCTAGTATGTGACGCCATAAAAAGGTTTAGTTTCTCTCAGCTAGTATGTGACGCCATAAAAAGATTTAGTTTCTCTCAGCTAGTATGTGACACCATGAAAAGGTTTAGTTTCTATCAGCTAGTATGTGACGCCATAAAAAGATTTAGTTTCTCTCAGCTAGTATGTGACACCATGAAAAGGTTTAGTTTCTATCAGCTAGTATGGTAAAACCCTGAAAAAGATATTCTACAAAAGGACTGCTAGAACCTCTAGCGTTGATACTGAATGAGAATAAAATACATTTTTTATAAATTCATTTAATAACTTCATCCCAATAACTTCTAACTAGTATATTAGAAAAATTACTTTTCCTGCGCTGTATGTTTGAGGCAACTGTTGCACATACAAGTGAAATATTGAACTTGTTAACGTTTGCTTTAAAAAAAAAAGAAATGTTTATTCTGTGTTTGGATTTCGACGATTTAAAAACCTGGTACTGTCGGGTACCATCCAGTGCAAGTTTTGGTTCTTCCCATAGCTGGTCATATGCCAGATTGTGATCTCGTCTCGCGATAATGAAAGCGTTTTGAAAATTTGTATTTTAACTGGCATGTTTCTAAATCAAGGTCAAACGAAGGTCGTGATGATGCGCATTGTAAACAAAAGCAGCCATTGTGTTTACAAGAGAAGCAGAAGTTCCCAACGTGGCAAAACACCGGAAGTTCCTTGTGCGCATGACGGCACGCATGGACAACGACAGGCAAGTCCCAGAACTCTAAATTCCAAGCCCAGTGATGACAGAAAGGAAGCAGCCGTCGATCAGATACGGGCCGGAGGAGCAGGGGGGTTTGCTTAGATTGGCCAGAAATTAGGTGACTTGGAGAAGAGTGCAGTTAGAATTTACTAAAAACAGAACGAGATAACTCGAGAGTTTAAATAATTTGGACTTGAATAACTGAGAATTGAATAACGATTAAAAAAAAAAATCTTGTGGTAGAGTTGAAATAATCGGGCAGAAGGAATAACTTGGCGATGGAATAATAGGTTAAATAAGGACTGAATAATAATGATAATAACGGTATAACTAAGAATTAGCTAACTGATAAACGGTATCTTTGAAAGGAATAACTAAATGATGGGAAGATGGAATAACTGATAATGGAATATAACACGATGAGGAATAACTGAAGAATGGAATAACTCGGACTGTAATATCTGTGTGATTGAATATGTGGGGCAAGAAATATCTGGACAGTTAGGAAAGATGGAGTAACAGTGAGATGGATTACGGTAAAGTGAGTCCAATAGCTAATACTACCGTAAAGAAGTGAAGGAAACTGTACTATATCAATATCTCAGTTTTATGAGGTGGGATCAATAGTTCCTTCCACGCTGCCTTTGCCTTTTCTAACTCAAGAGTATAGTTCCGTATCCGTTTACAGTTGAGTAGACTGAAGCACGACGCTACCTTGTTTAAAACCCGGAAACCTTTCCTCGACAAGCAAGCTCTCTGGCGGCTCTGCCAGTTGACACTCGATGATAGATTACACGACCAATTTAAATAAAAAATGAAGGTAGGAATGTCAAATAGAAATGGTGAAATAATTAGAGAGAAATAATACCTAGAGGAGGAAATGGAATTAGGAGGATAAAATAAGACAAACAGAAGGAGAAACATCTTGAGATGGCACATCTATAAGATGATATAAAATGTACAATCGAATTTTTCAAGGAAAAAAATAAAAATAATAGATTTTTATGCAACTTCTCTTCCACCTTTAAACTTCCCAGCAGCATAGGCTTTCAACCAACTTGTGCCAAGCCTTCAACCGACTTGTGCCAGGCCTTCAACCAACTTGTGCCAAGCCTTCAACCAACTTGTGCCAAGCCTTCAACCAACTTGTGCCAAGCCTTCAACCAACTTGTGCCAAGCCTTCAACCAACTTGTGCCAAGCCTTCCAGTCCTGTGCCATCAGCTCATTTATTTCCATGTCTTCTTCATTCCCTTCATAACTGTCCCCAGTTCTCGTTTCCGGATGTTCTTTGGTCTTCCTCTTTCTCTTTTACCCTGGGGAATACAGAACGTGAGAATGTTTGGAAATGTTCTATTTTCTCGATGTGTGTCCGATCCACCTCCATCGTCATCTTCTCATATCTTGTACAACTGGAGAATGGAAAAAGCTGGGGTTAGAATAATCGAAGATATCGACTTGAGATAAAAGATTATGTAAAAAGGGAATCGCTCGTAGAAAAGAAATGCACCTTCTGCCATATTTGATAGACGTATCCTGGATTAAAGACCTGATAAACAGTTCCTTGTACACAATTCCTGGTGGACTGAGTGAGCAAGTTTTGCAGAGGTTTTTTTTTTCTTTTACGAACAGCCAATCAGAAAAGCGGATACACATGTGGCGAGTAATGTGCACTTGAATTTGACATCCGGTAGCAGGGGCGGACACAGCTGTCGGACTATCGGGTAGTGCTCGAGGGCCTTCAGCAGTAGGGGCTCACTCAACAGATGCAGAACCAGTAATCTATGTCGTAGGGATGGTAAGGGTCCAATGACCCTTATTGCTCGGGTGCCCGAATGACTGTAAGTTGGACCTTGTCTGGTAGTACTGGACACATATATTCGTGTACACAAACATCGAAAAATCTGAACGTGGACACAGCAAACTGTAATCGTGTACAAACACCTGTAAAACAGACTGCTACAGATACAAAGGCTGCAAGAACACATGTATACTTAGATAAAGGATGTCTTCAACTGGACCAGCTGACCTGGTGGTTCGATGCTCCATTAGAAGCGAACAGAAACAAGAAGAAGGCAATTATTGTCATTTCATTTTTTATAATGTTTGGTTCCGCGTATGTCATTGGTTGTAATTCTGAGCGTTGGTGAAGAAGACAAAATAGCTTAAGTCCAGGATCAACAAATACGAGGAATCTTCAGTGAGGTAATTTGCAGTTGATGGCACGCGAAAGAACTCACGAATTTCTTGTTCAAACAGCTACTTTAGTGTTCCGCTCGCAAAATGAGGGGGGAAAACAGATACACAAGAAAATTGTGCGCCTAAAGTGAGCTAATACGAAAATTTTCGAATCTGTCTTTTGAATATATAATGAATTAAATTATTACTTTTATTGTACATCGGTTCGATGTTGGTAGCATAAGTGTGCGATTTATGAGATTTCGAGAAAAAAAAATTATTTGAAATATTCTTTGAAGTGAAGGCACAATCGTTAGGAGATTTAGTGAAGTACACAAGTTAACATTGAATACACTGACTAACAAAAAAAAACTTTTTTTTTCTTTCTCTAACATTTCTATGTTTTTCTGGTCAATTTTAATGCGCTGTTTTTAAATCTGCAAACCGTTTTTCTCTATCAGGTCGGGATCTCTAGAAATACGCAATTGAAGTTTTTTAACAACGCATACAGTATTACAATATCATTCGTACAAGAAGTATAACAGTTATGTAGGCTTGAATTTCTTTGCAGTCGACTTTCGTCGGTGAATGGCATGTGGTACATCGCGATGAAGCATCCAACAATAATCGGCAAGCATGGTCACACTCCACCGTCCTTGATAACGTGACTCCATTACGGCGATATCTTGATGGAATCATTCTCCATGTTCATCGCTGACTTCGCCAAGGTTGTCAGGGAAAAAGTTAAGATGCGAATCGAGCAAATGGATTTTGAGGGACATGTTACAGCCCATAATTATGTATGCATCTATGCACTGCTTAACAATATGCAACATAGTCGACAGATTTGTGATTTTCCAGAAAGTTATCGACGATCGATTTGAATGCCATCCATGCGCGAAGTTCACTACCATGTAACAAGTTCTCGAATTGTTTGTCTGCAATAACTTTCCTAATCTGAGGTCCTACAAAGATACCTTCCTTTATCTTTGCATCGCTAACTTGCGGAAACTTTTCTCGAAGATAAGTGAAAGCTTTGCTCGTTTATCTAACGCTTTTACAAAATTCTTCATGAGCCCCAACTTTATATGTATAACAGTGGTAAAATGAAGGTGTCTTTGTTAACTAATGGCTCGCGTATTACATTTTTATGCCCGAGCTGCATACGATCACGGATAGGCCACACCTTTCTTGCATAATGTTCCTGTCTGTTGCGGCTGTCCCATTCACATCGGAAGCAACAAAATTTAGTATACCCAGTCTGCATGCCCGTGAGAATTGCAATGACCTTTAGGTCTCCACAAATCCGCCATTGGTAGTCATTGTACTTTATTTTTTCCAAACGTTTAGCCATATTGTCATAAGTTTCTTTCATATGAACAGAGTAGGCGACTGGAATTGATGAAAAAAAATTTCTGTTATGCAATAACACGGCTTTTAGACTAGTCTTGGAAGAATCGATGAAAAATCGCCATTCGTTGACTATGTGCTCATGACCGTTTACATCTTTGCAATAGCAAATGTCATCATCCATCTCAAAGTATTGAACAAGTTCTCTGTGTCTATGACGAAATTTAGATATCGGAGTATTGGGCGCTAAAAGATTCCATTCTTTGAGTCGCGAACCGAGTAATTCCGGATGTCCTTTGGTAAGAGCGAGATCACGTATTAGATCTGAAAGTTCTGAATGGTTAATTAAGTAAACACCATCATTCACCGGTATGTAATCTGAGTCAGAATTAGTTTCTAAAGCAGGTAAACTATCACTTTCTGATGGTTCATTTACGTCCAACGGATATTGTTCTGGTGGTACTTGGATCGGAATCGTGATTGGATCATGAGGCACTGGTTTCGAAACCGATTCAATATTTGGATAAACCACAGACTTTCTAGTTTTAAAAGTGAAACCATGGATATTTGTCAAGCGGAAGTAACAATCAGTAGTGTGATTTGTATGTTCATGCCATATTACTGGCACTCCAAAAGGCATCGACTTATGCTTCGGCGATTTTCGTAACCAACCTGCCAATGTATCGAACAAACTGCATTTGGCTTCCAAGATTTATTTGCATCATCAACTTTCGAATCGAAATAAAGTTCATATGTTTTCTTTAGTAATGGTGTAAAGTTTTTCTGGTCAACAAGATCGGTAAAATATCCGCACACGTAACAGAACAGATCAGCCGAATTTCTACAACTTCTAGAAGCCATATTTTGCTCAGAATTATTTAAAAATACAGTAACTATTTGAAAAATCGCGTAACATATGTCATGCATCTTTTAGCAGTATAAAAAGTAGAATTATGTTGCTTTTTATTAATTTTTAATAAGTTATATAGTAAAAATGAAACGGAGCAAATAACGGTTTCCCAAAAATATATTTATTCACAAATATCTTAAGAACCCGACGTGATAGAGATAAACGGATTTCAGATTTGAAATCAGCGCAAGAAACTGACCTAAGAACACTTATTCTTATATAAGAAAGAAAAATGTTGTTTGTCAGTGATATTATTCTCAGAATTTGACACTAGTAATATGCCGTTGTCAAAAAAGATGAATATTATCGAATAATCATATTTGACTAATATGTGACCAACGTGGTAAGGTCAAGGTAGTCTCATAGCAGATACTGCAGTAGGGGAGTGAAGTGTTAGAGACTTCTCTATACTAGGTCCAGCATCGAGAGGTGGGGGGTGACCAATTCCAGTCCTCGCTGCTGTTTCCTTCCCTAACTCAAGAGCAAAGTCAGATACCCATTTACAGCTGGGTAGACTGGAGCGTGATGATACCGTGAATCGAACCCGGTACCTGTGCCACGAGAGAACTTTTTTTTTACTGATTTACTGATAGCAACAACATCAGAGATAGCAACAAGATCAGAGATAGATACAACATCAGAGATAGCAACAAGATCAGAGATAGCAACAACATCAGAGATAGCAACAACATCAGAGATAGCAACAAGATCAGAGATAGCAACAACATCAGAGATAGCAACAACATCAGAGATAGCAACAACATCAGAGATAGCAACAACATCAGAGGTAGCAACAACATGAGAGTTGAAACAACATGAGAGTTGAAACAACTATTTTCTTGAGACGCCTTAGGTATACACACACAGACTAATACACCTGAAAATATGGTGAGGCGAACAAAAATATAGAATGTGTCTATACTAGGACAAAGGAAATAACAAATGTCACGTTACGGTCACAACCCTTCGTCAGACGAACGAAAACAGAAGAACGAACGAACGAACTTTATTTTCAAAGGGTTAAGAATTGGGCACGCAGGCCCGTCTGACATTCTGCCCTTCCTCTCTCTCTCTCATCATGTATACTGTATCCTTTCATCCTCACATTTACTTTAAGCATTATTTAGGCATTTATTATTATAAAAGTAATATAACATCTTACTTTTGCAATAATCATCATAATTAAAGTATGTTTTTAAAATAATTTTATACAAACAAAAAATAAAAATAAATTAAGTGAAACAAAAAACAAACAAAAACAAAACAAACAAACAATAGACTGACAAAAATCGAATTGCTCATAGATAGAACGAACGAACGAACGAACGAACTTTATTTTCAAAGATAAAGAAAATGAGAATGTAGTTAAATACATAAAAATGAATTTTGTTTAATGCACAGAACCAAGACAAGGATTTTGTTTAATGCACAGAACCAAGACAAGGATTTTGTTTAATGCACAGAACCAAGACAAGGATTTTGTTTAATGTACAGAACCAAGACAAGGATTTTGTTTAATGCACAGAACCAAGACAAGGATTTTGTTTAATGTACAGAACCAAGACAAGGATTTTGAGACTAAATGCTGCAGATGACAGCCGATTTGCTAAAACAGAGGATTAATCACATAAATCTTCTCAGACATATAGTCAAAGTTGAAGGAACAGACGATAATATCAAAATAAAAATACATAATGCAAGAGGTACTTTCGTTGCATTGAGAAAATATGGAAATCAAATCCAACACAAAAAACAATAATCTTGAACTACAATATCAAGGATGCACATGATGTGGCTGTGAAACATATAGAAAAATATAAATGAAAACCAGACAGATACGCATTTTCATAAATGGTTGCTTGTGCTGAATAGAAGGATTGTGGTGGTATAACAAAGTCACTCATTTTGAACTGATTGTAGGAACCACATAAATACCAGCGCTGGCTTTAAGTAGGACGCACAGTAAGAAAACCATATTATAGCTCTACAAGACCGTTACTGTTATGGAGTTACCAGGTTAAGAGACATAGAGGGAAATCAAAAACACATGGAAAAGAAAACTGGTGTCAGGCATGAAACTGATATTGAAGACATGAAAAAACGTTGAACAGAAGGCACAGGAAATGAAGGTTTAGTTTCTATTTGGTGAAGGCCTCTGCCACACGGGGATCAGAAAAGTAACAAGAGAAACAGATATACACATATGATCACAGATACACATATATGATCACAGATACACATATGATCACAGATACACATATGTTCACAGATACACATATGATCACAGATACACATATATGATCACAGATACACAAAAGATATCACACACAGACATAGTGTCATGTATGGTTTATCTCGCCAAAGTTTTGGCCACAAGGTTTTAGATTCGCTTTTAATTAAATGTAAGTACGTGTTTGTTGTTTTGTCCGTGATAACATAGTGTGCATGCCAGACAAATCTGTCACAAAACACTGAACGTCCCTTGTCCTTCTTTAGATACCATGCCAGCGGGCGTGGATGATCATGCCTCTCCACAGCTACCCATCTCCAGTCTTGTTTATCAGTTCTTCTGTTGATTTATTTCCATGCCTTACTTGGTCGTTCCCCTTCTACCGTGAGGTGTAGAGGTTTGGAAGAGAGAGCGCCAGACTATCCTATCGGCTGTCTTCCTCCTGGCCTGGTTCCATTCTAGTCCTTGGTCCTTCAAAGATTGTCTAATGTTGTCCTTTCAGCGGCCTCTGGGTCGTCATGGGGGCCTGGATCCCTGGCTCTTTGTTTCCCATGCTTGTCGTGGTAGCCGATCTTCTCCAATTCTGCAGACATGGCCAAACCATCTTAGTTGGGACTGTTCTACTTGGGTCTGCAGCGGGTGGGATTTAAGGCATTGACATATCGTCTGGTTGCGGACCATGTCTCTTCTTGTTACTTCAACCACCTTCCTCAGATACCTCATTTCTGAGGTTTGGATCTGGCTTTTGTGGATTGTAGTCATTTATTTCCATGCCACGAAGTCAAAGTGACCTGTATCTCCTTTCTTTGTCATCCTCTGTCTCTGTTTCTGTCAGTTTTTCCTGTTGACACAAAATATATTCCAACTTTCCTCTTCTCACAACAAGTCCAAAGAAAGTGGTTTACTTCCTCCTAATATGATAATTAGATCCGTAGCGCACTGGCTTTTTTCAGAACATCTTCATGACTCCATTTAACTGTCCATAAAAGAGTCAACCAGGTCTTCGTGTCTCCAGGGATCTTTCTGCTTGTTTACTAACTGTCCATGACTCACTTCCATGCGTCAGAATTGGTTTTATGTAACACTGAAGAACTTTCTTACTTGCCCTGACAAATATTTGTTGCATAAAATACTTTGGATTTATTTTTTGTTAATGAAACGCTTCTTGTTCGTTGCCCATTCTTCATCTCAGAGATGTATCTTCCATTTGATGTTATTAAAGTGGCTAAGTATTTGAATCTACTCACATGCTATTTTGAATTTAAACTACAAAAGGTAAAACAAAATCAATCATACAAAGTTCCGTAACAACAAACTAGAAACATATTTACAAACATGTGCATCCATAATCCACTCATCTACAAAAATAATCCAATCTTCGAGATAATAAAGAAATCTTCAGTGTTACCTTCACTCCAAATTTAAATCCGCCTTACACCAAAATACAAACTGCCGAAACGCGTTTTCCCGCCTTCTGGCGTCGATAATCCTATCTCTAATCCTTTCACTAATTCCTACTCTGCGTCATTATTTTTACGTTTATAAAGTAATTGTACTCCCACTCACCTGGGATCTCACAGCGTTAAGTTAACTAACCAGTAATGAAAGTTACTGTTGTTAACATTATGGATCTACACAGCGTCAAATTAACTAACCAGTAATGAAAGTTACTGTTATTAACATTATTAGTTCAACGTTTGTCGCATAGACCTTAAGACCTGAATAACTCTACGGCTACATCCAAGAAAATTGTTTTCCCCAGCATAAGTCTAAGATATTCTGAATTCATAACATGGACACGAACGTTAGATCATAGATATGACAGTAATTCATATACAGTACAGCTGACGTAAATATATGACACAAATATTGATCATACACGCAGAAGTAAATCGTAGGTAAATCATAGACAGAACAGTAAGTCATTGACAAAGAAGCAACCCATAGACCGAGCGGAACATCCTAGATACAATAGTTATATATAGATCAGACTGTAAATCTGAGATACAAACCAGTACATTAAAGGCATTGATTGTGATAATGCAAACCCCGACGCCATAATAAAACTATAACTACCAACAGACAGGACTGTGAATGGAAATATTTGATCAGTGAAGGTGTTCTGGAAAAATTCATCAAAAATCATGCCACAAAGTCATCAAATTAAAGGGAATATATAGAAGGTAACTAGATCAATAATGACTGACCAGTGGTACGTAATAAGGATTCTTGAAAAAATATTGTTAACTTAGCCATGTCTTGATTTGAATTTAAGCGCACTACAAACGAGACAGGGAAAGTGAAACAGATTACACTGGAAATGAGAAACTACAGATTGCAGATGGACTACAGAAGAAAAGTGAAAACAGGGCCGACCAAAAGCCACCTGGTGGAGAACGAACGAACGAACGAACTTTATTTTCATAGGGTTGAGAATTGGGCACGCAGGCCCGTCTGATATTCTGCCCTTCCTTTCTCTCACCTTTCATACTGAATTCATTTATTCTCACATGCATTTTACATATCAATGTCAAGCAATCCAACGTTGTACAGTAAAATAAAATAGCACACTCATATTAACATTAACTACTTATAAAGATGACATAAAATATGTTGAAAAGTACAAACATCGTCATTAGAATCTACAGTTGACATTATAAGAAAAGATAATCCGATTAGGGGGGCATGTAATCAGAACTAATAAAGTATTCGAAAAGTCTATGAATAGGGACTGAGGTTGTTTCTTAGGTTATGTGGAAGACAATTCCAAAGATGAGCAGCAGAGTACGCTAAGCTTTTCTTCAATAAGTCAAGCCTAGGCTTGGGTACGTGCAATTTATTTAAGCTTTGACTGCATTTGTATTTCATTGTATGTGAACATTGGCCACAGATATGCTGGAGCATTCTGTGACAGGCTTTTGTGAACAAATTTAGCTTTCTTAATGGCAGTATTTGGAGATTTCTATAAAGATCTACACATTGAGTTAGGCAGTTGTCAGAGACTGGAGGCACTGTACGCTTTTGTAGTGAACTGAGTCTCTTTGTGTTGGACATTGAGCAACCATCCCAGATTGTGGAGCAATAGTCAAGGTTTGCTTGTATGTGAGATATATAGAACAATTTTCGTGCTTCTTCATTTAGGAAATGTTTGATTTTAGCTAACTGGTAAACTTTCTGTGCCGTTTGCTTGGTCAGTGCATGTACACGTGAGAACTGGGGAGGCAGAGATGAAAAGCATGAACCAGAGCTAGGACATCACACGAAGGATGGCTGCCGACCGAGCAAAGTGGAGACAGTTTGTTGCTGCCCTACAAGACGCTACCAGGCGTGATGGCCACTGATTGCTTTGTCCGTTAGCGGCCAAGGACTAACGAAGAAGACGAAAAAAGTATACAACACGTGAAACCAAATTTTACGACATTTAGGGCATTTAAATTAACTACTGCTTTCACAAGAAAATCTGGTCAACCCATAAACGAGTTTTATTCAAGTTTAATATCGAATGGCGCAGTGGTTAGTGCACTGGCGCTTCCTAGCTCGGGGGTCCATGGTTCGATCCCCGGTTGAGGCGGGATTGTTTAGACCACAAACGGCCCCGGGGTCGACCCAGCCTCATGAATTGGGTACCAGAGCAACTCTGGGAAGGTTAAGACGATGGAAAAGAAAATTTGGGCCTAACATCATATTCCCAATATGCCTCAGTGGGCATGTAACGGGATCATTTAATATCGAATAAGAAGCAGAGCTCCATGCCAAAATGTGAGCCCAAACTTGGAGGGTTTGAACATTAAACAGAAAAGTGTTTAAGCTTTATTTAAATGAGTACTAGCAGTAAGCAACCGGCGCATATATATATACACACAACTGAGAATAATTATGGTTCACGATGATGCAATCAACAAACATTAAAAAATGATATAGACTTAATTAATTAACAATTTAATTACTCTTAACTTGAGACTGGACTGGTGATAGATGTGACGAAAATTCTTTAGTGCCACAAATAGGTAAACCACACTGGATGATGAAGAATTGGCAAGTATACGAGTATGATACACTCGTACGACACAGTCTATTAATCTATCACTTTTGGATAACGACACATGAAAAGGATATTGGACACTCTGGCTATGGTGTCTGGTGTTTTTATACCTCAAGTCTATCTGACCATTGATGGTTGACTGGGCCAAGGACACTGTTGCATTGATGAATGTTTATGTTGCGCCTCAGTACTATCTGGCTATTTGCGCTGAGTACTGTTGTGTACTCATAGCTGACTGGTGAAAGACATAAATGTCTTTAGAACCATCAACATTTTTGGGACACCCCGTGACATACGTGGATGCACAGTGGTCTGGTAACAAGCTATTTATCTAGCGGAGTAGGCAAACCCTTTCTCTCTCTCTCCGTTGACGACCGCAGAGCTTGCTTATGCCGAAACTGTCAGTCCGATGCCTGTCCCGACTGGTGAGAAAACCCTTGTTGAAGAACAGTTTGTTACAGCGGTTTCTTCTTGGCTTCTCTTTTTGCAGAATTTCGAGTCGTTCGTTCAGGACGTACGTGAAAATGACTCAAAAGTTACTAGTTTATAAACTACGGAATCGGGCTATGAAAATATTTTGAAAATACTTTTTGGTGGTAAATTAAAATCACGCAAAATCGAGTTTCAAATTTAAAATATCGAACGTTTCAGAATGCTTAGATCTAGTTTTATTTTTAACATTCCGCCTAATTTTTGGGTCACCAAATGATTTAACAATTTTACTCCCTTCCGACGCAGAAACCGTATCGCGTTTGAATATAAAACAGAGCAGTCCGTATTTCAAACAGAAGAGAGGAGGAAGGGAATGTTTTCACACTCGTCTGATGCAAGTTTTGAAACACATTTTGCAAATACGAAGTATTCAAATATTATGATGAATAGACCTTGATCGTTATATCACACAGAACAAGGACAGTCTTGTAAAGCTATCAAAACGTTTCCTCACTGGGGGTCCTTTCTATCGTCAGCATCTTCTTCTCATCTCTTGTTCTACTGACACTTGTCTGGTTCTTGTCATAAGTTCCACATTGGTGATCTTGTCATAAGTTCCACATTGGTGATCTTGTCATAAGTTCCACATTGGTGATCTTGTCAAAGTTCCACATTGGTGATCTCGTCATAAGTTCCACATTGGTGATCTTGTCATAAGTTCCACATTGGTGATCTTGTCATAAGTTCCACATTGGTGATCTTGTCATAAGTTCCACATTGGTGATCTTGTCATAGGTTCCACATTGGTGATCTTGTCACACCACTTCAAGTTTTACTTATAACGCAAGCATCCATTTATGAAAGTCTGTAGGTTGTTGGTTGTTGTTTTTGTTGTTCTCTGTGATACTGTCATAAAATTAACAGTGATACAACGTAAAAATATCTCCAAAGGATAAAATATAGGGATAAAAAGAATGCGTAAGTTACTAGAAGGCATGATCGCCCACGCCGCGGGTCATTACCCTCCATAAAAATTGACTTGCTAGACGGGAAGTCAAAACGGTTACCATTTGAACGGGATGAGAACGGCGGATCAAAAGGAAAAAAAAATATGACTGAAAAATTGCGTGAGACTAGCAAGGCTAAGAAGATGCAATTGGAGGGGGGGGGGGGGGGGGAGGGGGGAAAAGGCACCTCCCCAAATTGACACGAGGTACGGAAAGGGACGCTTATGCGATACCAAGCCTTTTATTTGAATTCAGCGGCAAAAGCATTACAACGCAGATGCTTGAAATATTACAAAATTAAAAAAGTAACTTTTTCTTAATACTAATGTTAGGAATATAAAAATTAGCTGGCCGGATGGCCCATTTTGAGCAGTGAAATAATATGCTTTTATTTATACAGACGGATAGATAATAATGAAGACATTGACAAAAGACTGTGTTGTTCACATCAGCGAAAGACTGCATTGAATCAAACATGTCACTAATTTGCACAAAAACCACGACCTTGAGACTCAAGTGTCCAAATCTAGTTAGAATGAAAGAGAGGGACATTGGTGGGAGCTGTGGCTAAAAATAACTTTCAAGACAAAATTTGTAGAGGGGACGGATAGGTTGGTTCAAAAACCAAGTACGTTTTTTGTGAAAACGCAAGTAGAGACGGACGGACTAACAGATAAAAATCCATACTTGACTGAAGCATGACTGAAATGACTTTAGTGTAGGAAATTTGAATTTGAAAAAAAAACACAAGGCATTGATTGGCCACAGACAATCATATTATCAGCGCTCAGACGCGCTTTTTTTTGCCATTCCTCAATAGTTGTCCAGTGATAGACACAGTAAATTTTAAGTATGGTGATTTCCAATGAAGTAAATTGAAATAAGTTCAGGGACGCCATACTATAGCCAGCAGCTCAGCTGAGTTTTGCTAGCATTTCTGTGTTCTTTATTCATAATCTGGTAAGATTGAAATTATTTCTTTGTATATTTTAAATATTGTTTAATGTTTCGAGTGATTTGATACTGCCATATCGAAATCTAGCCTTACAACAAGTAAGGATTTGCTCTAGACCCCCCGCCCTAGTTCAGGGTCTAGGGACAAACAATATATATAAACTCCAGCAAGGATTAGGAAGGACAGATCAAGTGTTGAGATCAGTGGAACATATCACCTATCCTATTCTATGGCAGGAAGCTAATAAACATATTTCGGAATATGTAGTCTGGGAGAACTTATCCTATGTGAAACCAACTTGGTAAGATGTGTTGTATGGTCAGAGAGATCTGACCCTGTCTAAGTGATGTTATTGTAAATTGTTACGTGTAGAAGTGGCTCCTTAGGTAAGGTTCTGAACCTAAACCAATACTTTATTTCAGAGCTGTGAGTTTTTTTATGTTGACACCAAAAGGTGGTGTCAAATGCTGGGTAAATAATTGACAGTGAGGACCCGTGCAGTGTCGCATCTCGGCAGAACAGCCTTATATTGCCCCCAAGCACGGAGAGGTGGGGCCACCCGATATATTGCCCCCAAGCACGGAGAGGTGGGGCCACCAGATTCCAGCACCAGAACTACTCTTTCAAAGTTACGTAAGCAGGCTGGTCTGCTGGATTTACACCAACTTCATAGACATAGCACCCAAAGTGAATTACTACTAAAACATCCCATTTTCTTCCATCATTAATGGACAATGTTTGGTAGGCATAGACAGGGAGGGATGAAGCCACCCCAACAGCACATCTATTCATCGTTCTCCCAGGGAAAATAAAATTATGAACTGTAGAAATATTAACTAATCGTGAAAATTGTATACGTACACACCTTTTATTTATCATGCCATTTATTCATGCCATTCACTCATAAATTTCAAAATCTTTCATATGTTCTGGCCAAAATAAAACCTTGGTTCAGAACAAATAAATTTAAAAAAGATTTATTTTCTAAAATTTCACCAGCTGAATTTAGTTCATTGTGTTCTAAATTTTATTGATAATATTATATTATTTAATATCTCTGTGTGTGTGTTTGTATATGTCAATACAACACATTACATTCAGTACCCTAGATTTTAACGTAGCCACCTTCATTAGTAGAAAAAAAGATAGGTGTGAGGTCGTAGTGGTAGCAAGAAAGGCCTTCTGAAAATTCACAACTACATTTTATCTCAGGAGCCTTCACAGCTGACCTCATACATCACACTTAGTAATATCACCATCATACAATACCATCAAAACCACTACATATATTGGGGTCTTGTCCAGGGATAATTAGCATAAACAGTAATATAAGGATCTCCTGGTGGGAGAAATAAAATTAGGGGAACAAAATTGTAAAATTCCCTTAAAATTAAAAGTGTCCCTTTAAATTAAAAGGGCAATTAGAAGTTGGTGAATCTTCACAGCCAGTGTTAGTTAATTAATTAATTAGAATTATTTAGTCTAGAGTAATTAGAATTACTTTAGTAGTTGGAAATTTTATTTTGCACATTGCTAGATTTGTTTAAAAAGTATGGCGGAGCTGGCAAAATTTAGATCAGCTGCTGTGCTGACGGCAAAGGATATGGGAATGGATGGTCAGATTTTAATTCAATACGTAACGGCTGAATGTGATAAGTATATTGAACGGGAAGAAAGAAGATTAGAAAAAGAGGCTGAAAGAAAATTAGAGTCTGAAAGGTTGGCTGAAGAGAAGAGGTTACAAATTGAGGCTGAGACTAAGAGGTTGCAGATTGAGGCTGACAAAGAGGCTAAAGCATTGGAGGCAGAAGAAAAACGACAGCAAAGGGAGGCAGAAGATAGAAGGTTGCAAAGGGAGCACGAATTACGACTAAGGGAGCTGGAATTACAAGGCCAGGCTCCTGAAAATGGTGCCAGCCCTTTTGCCTCAGATGCTACGCCCAGTCTGGGAGCCTCAAACTCAGCTATGGGGTTTCATTTAGACCATTTTGTTGAAAAAGACGATGACATAGAGGGGTACCTAGGACGTTTTGAGTTATTAGCTACTACATATGGGTTAGAGAGAGAGAGGTGGAGTTTAAAGCTATCACAGGGACTGAGAGGTACTTCTTATGAAGTCTTCGCAAAAATGAACAGGGAAGACCAAGACAATTATGACATGTTAAAGCAGGCTCTGTTATTAAGGTACGAGAAGAATGGTGAATTTTATCGTAAGAAATTTAGAAATGCCAAACTGTTGTCTAGGGAGACATACCACCAATTCTCTGCTAGACTGGAAACCTATTTGGAGAAATAGACTGCTCTGGGGAAGACCCAAGATCTTAAAGAAATGATCATGATTGAGCAATTGAGAGAGTCCATGGCTCCAGACATGAGAAAATTCCTCATGGAACAAGGTGCAGAGAAATTGGGAGAGGTTTTAAATGTCGCTGAGAGGTATCAGGCAGCCCAGGCAGAGGTAAGTGGTGCTAAAAAGAAGCACATAGATAATTTTAAAGCTCCACAGCCATTTAATAAATTTGACAATAGAGAACAGGGTAATAGAGGTAGGACAAACTTTGAGCGGCCAAGAAATGACTATCGCGACAGAAACTCACAGTTCAATGACCAAAAAAATAATGAAAGGAAACCGTTTAACCAAGGAAAAAGATGGTGTAAATGGTGCAAGAGAGATAACCATAACACCGAATTTTGTAGAAGGAAACCTTCAAACATTGCTGCAATGAAGTCGGGGACGCAAAGATTAAAGGTTAATCCTAATGGACAACAGGAACCTTATCACCCCCCAGTTTGTGAGGATGTTATTTGTAATGGGGTCACCATAAGGTGCCTTTATGATACAGGTTTGGATTATGATTCAGTTGTGAAGTCTAGCCTAGTGGACCCAAGTCAGTATACCACAGAAACAGTGGAAATACAAGGGGCAACTAAGGACATACCACTCATGACACTTCCCATCGCAAGGATAACGGTGAAAACTCGCTATGTGGAAGGAGAAATCAGAGCAGCAGTGATAGATGAACCAATCTACCCTCTGATATTGGGGTGTAGATACGTCTTCTTGGGGAATCCCGAGAGGCCTGTGATCATGGCGACAGTGCAGACCAGGTCACAGAAGAAGGAGGAAGAAGGTGAACCTATAAATGCTCATCCAGAGGAGATGAGGAAGGCGCAGGCTGAGGATAGGACACTCAAGCCATGTTTTAAAAAATTGCCCAAATGCCACACACCTCCGAGCAAGGGAGAATATTTCATGAAGAACAAGCTCTTATACAGGAAGACAGGAACTAGATCCACTGGTCACGGACAGTTGGTTCTTCCCAAGATATATAGGGCAAATTTAATAAGGAGCTTACATGTTGGAAAAGATGGGGACCATGAAAAAGTCGGTACCATCTGCCAAAAAGTTGCTCGCAAATACTATTGGCCCGACGTAAATGTCGATATTGAAAACTTTGTAGAAGCATGTGGCATATTTCATGAGGGAACACCCACAAAGGGAAAATATGTGCAGGACCTAGAAACGCCACGGGGCAAAATTAGGCCTGGAAGGAAAACTAATGATACTCAAGGAGACAAAGTGCTATGGGAGCCCCCTTTTCATACCCAGTCTTCACTTGAATGGATTAACATGGCCACTATGCGAAGAGTACAAAGAAGAAATTTTACCCAGGATAAGATGACAATCCCTCGGTCAGACTTATATAAACTGGAAGAACAGAAAAGAGAGCGAAGATCTCTCATAAGCAATCTAAAGTGGGGAGATAAACCCAAGAAAAAAATTGGTAGTGGTCGATTTGTGAGTGATGATTCTAGGAAGAAAAGTCCTCACTATGGCGCTTCTAATGGACGGGACCAGACGGGTTCCAGGAAAACTACGTATGATAAATTAAAAATCCAGATGTAGCTTTATTAAGGACCTGGACGGATGAGAAGGCGGAAGAACCTGTTACCTCATCTTATCAATACGTGAACGAACTGACCACTCATTTGAAAGCTGGATGGAAACTGGCAAATGATAATTTGAAACAAGCCAGGAAGAAACATGCAGCATATTTTAATAGGAAGGCAAAGGACAGAGAACTAGCTGTGGGAGAGAAGGTGCTGCTTCTACTACCCGGTAGCCAGAATAAATTACAAATTGGATGGCAAGGTCCATATACGGTTCTAGAGAAGGTGTCTAGAACAAACTATAAAATTGACAAAAAGGGGAAGGAGAAAGTTTATCATGTAAACCTGTTAAAGAAGTATCTGGACAGACCACTCCAGGAAAGCACCCCCTTATTGACCTTAGCTATCGCAACTCAAATGCAAAAGGAACCACTCACCTCACATGAATACCCATTACATCCTTGTGAAACAGCAGCACAGGTAAAAGTCAGTAAGCACCTGACTAAAAACCAGAGGGAGAGAGTTCAACAGGTTCTGGAGGAACATACAGATGTATTAACAGAAAAACCAGGCCATACAAATTTGCTACAGTATGACATGAAACTGGTAGACTCAAACCCAATCTGTATGAGAGCCTATTCTATTCCGTTCGCGAAGGAGAAGGCATTGAAGGAAGAAATAGATTATTTGTTGAAGGAGGGGATTATTTCGCACAGTGAATCATCTTTTAGTTCTAGTGTCGTTTTGTTGAGAAAACCGTCTGGGGAACACAGACTGTGCATAGATTACAGGAAACTGAATGCTGTCACAGAAGGACAAGTGGATCCATTACCAGACACAAAAACAGTTATTTGCCAGACTGAACAAGGCAAAATACTTTTCAAAGGTGGATCTTAGTAAAGGCTATTACCAGATCCCAGTGAAGCCTGAAGTGAGACCTTATTTGGCTTTTAGCACTTCGGATGGACATTATGAATTCAATATGCTACCATTCGGACTGAAAAATGCTCCGAGTGTATTTTCAAGGATGATGCGCAAATTGTTGGATCCCCTGAATAACCCATGTATCACGAATTTCATGGATGATATTCTCGTCGCCACAGAGACATTTGAAGAACACATTGAAGCTCTAGAGATGTTATTTAATAGACTTAGGGAGGCGAACTTAACTGCTAGGCCAACAAAATGTTGTATTGGATGCAAAGAGTTGGAATTCTTGGGACACACTGTATATCAGGGTAACATGACCCCTGACCCCAAGAACTTGGAAAAACTGCAGAGAGCACCTAGACCACAAACAAAAAAGGACGTGCGATCATTCGTGTCGTTATGCGGATTTTATCAAAAATATATCAAAAATTTTAACGCTATTTGTGCTCCTCTGACTGATCTGACTTGCAAGGGACTTCCAGATAAAATTATTTGGACTGCACAATGTGAACTAGCGTTCCAAGAGTTAAAGGAAAAACTCACTAGCAAGCCTATTCTCAAACTGCCTGATTTGACACAGGACTTTGTCTTAAGAACCGATGCAAGTAATGTAGGACTCGGAGGGGCTTTGTTGCAAAGATCATCTTCACCTGATGGGGAACTGAAACCAGTCGCTTATGCAAGCCGCAAATTGAATAAGGCGGAACAAGGATACTCCACAAGCGAAAAAGAATGTTTAGCGTTAATCTGGGCAATAAAGAAGTTTCAAATCTATCTGTATGGTAGGACTTTTGTGGTCGAGACGGATCATCAGCCTCTCGTATTCTTATCTCAGGCTAAGCATGAAAACGCAAGATTGCTGAGGTGGTCTTTATTGCTTCAACCTTATCAGTTTAGTATCCAATATATCCCAGGCAAATTGAATGTCGGTGCAGATTTCCTCAGTCGGCACCCCTGTGATCAAAATTAGAGTAATGGCAGACGTGAGGAGAGATTTTATCTATGTGTATCACTGGTTTTAGAACTTGCCGTAGGCATGTTTTCAAGTGGGGAGATGTGTCATAAAATTAACAGTGATACAACGTAAAAATATCTCCAAAGGATAAAATGTAGGGATAAAAAGAATGCGTAAGTTACTAGAAGGCATGATCGCCCACGCCGCGGGTCATCACCCGCCATGGAAATTAAATTGCTGAAACGGTTACCATTTGAACGGGATGAGAACGGCGGATCAAAAGGAAAAAAAAATATGACTGAAAAATTGCGTGAGACTAGCAAGGCTAAGAAGATGCAATTCGGGGGGGGGGGGGGGGGGGGGGCGACGGAGGAAAAGTCACGTCCCCAAATTGACACGAGGTACGGAAAGGGACGCTTATGCGATACCAAGCCTTTTATTTGAATTCAGCGGCAAAAGCATTACAACGCAGATGCTTGAAATATTACAAAATTAAAAAAGTAACTTTTTCTTAATACTAATGTTAGGAATATAAAAATTAGCTGGCCGGATGGCCCATTTTGAGCAGTGAAATAATATGCTTTTATTTATACAGACGGATAGATAATAATGAAGACATTGACAAAAGACTGTGTTGTTCACATCAGCGAAAGACTGCATTGAATCAAACATGTCACTAATTTGCACAAAAACCGCGACCTTGAGACTCAAGTGTCCAAATCTAGTTAGAATGAAAGAGAGGGACATTGGTGGGAGCTGTGGCTAAAAATAACTTTAAAGACAAAATTTGTAGAGGGGACGGATAGGTTGGTTCAAAAACCAAGTACGTTTTTTGTGAAAACGCAAGTAGAGACGGACGGACTAACAGATAAAAATCCATACTTGACTGAAGCATGACTGAAATGACTTTAGTGTAGGAAATTTGAATTTGAAAAAAACACAAGGCATTGATTGGCCACAGACAATCATATTATCAGCGCTCAGACGCGCTTTTTTTTGCCATTCCTCAATAGTTGTCCAGTGATAGACACAGTAAATTTTAAGTGTGGTGATTTCCAATGAAGTAAATTGAAATAAGTTCAGGGACGCCATACTATAGCCAGCAGCTCAGCTGAGTTTTGCTAGCATTTCTGTGTTCTTTATTCATAATCTGGTAAGATTGAAATTATTTCTTTGTATATTTTAAATATTGTTTAATGTTTCGAGTGATTTGATACTGCCATATCGAAATCTAGCCTTACAACAAGTAAGGATTTGCTCTAGACCCCCCGCCCTAGTTCAGGGTCTAGGGACAAACAATATATATAAACTCCAGCAAGGATTAGGAAGGACAGATCAAGTGTTGAGATCAGTGGAACATATCACCTATCCTATTCTATGGCAGGAAGCTAATAAACATATTTCGGAATATGTAGTCTGGGAGAACTTATCCTATGTGAAACCAACTTGGTAAGATGTGTTGTATGGTCAGAGAGATCTGACCCTGTCTAAGTGATGTTATTGTAAATTGTTACGTGTAGAAGTGGCTCCTTAGGTAAGGTTCTGAACCTAAACCAATACTTTATTTCAGAGCTGTGAGTTTTTTTTATGTTGACACCAAAAGGTGGTGTCAAATGCTGGGTAAATAATTGACAGTGAGGACCCGTGCAGTGTCGCATCTCGGCAGAACAGCCTTATATTGCCCCCAAGTACGGAGAGGTGGGGCCACCCGATATATTGCCCCCAAGCACGGAGAGGTGGGGCCACCAGATTCCAGCACCAGAACTACTCTTTCAAAGTTACGTAAGCAGGCTGGTCTGCTGGATTTACACCAACTTCATAGACATAGCACCCAAAGTGAATTACTACTAAAACATCCCATTTTCTTCCATCATTAATGGACAATGTTTGGTAGGCATAGACAGGGAGGGATGAAGCCACCCCAACAGCACATCTATTCATCGTTCTCCCAGGGAAAATAAAATTATGAACTGTAGAAATATTAACTAATCGTGAAAATTGTATACGTACACACCTTTTATTTATCATGCCATTTATTCATGCCATTCACTCATAAATTTCAAAATCTTTCATATGTTCTGGCCAAAATAAAACCTTGGTTCAGAACAAATAAATTTAAAAAAGATTTACTTTCTAAAATTTCACCAGCTGAATTTAGTTCATTGTGTTCTAAATTTTATTGATAATATTATATTATTTAATATCTGTGTGTGTGTGTTTGTATATGTCAATACAACACATTACATTCAGTACCCTAGATTTTAACGTAGCCACATTCATTAGTAGAAAAAAAGATAGGTGTGAGGTCGTAGTGGTAGCAAGAAAGGCCTTCTGAAAATTCACAACTACATTTTATCTCAGGAGCCTTCACAGCTGACCTCATACATCACACTTAGTAATATCACCATCATACAATACCATCAAAATCCACTACAGATTCATAGCCATTCAATACGACCGACGACATTTGAGTTGTAAATTGTAATTGTTGTGTTGAACGAGCTTTCTTTTGATTTCCGTAATTTCCCAACACAACGAAATCTTATTTTGTTTTTGTGTATCTTTATTTTTATTTCACTGTCTATTGCCTAAAATTTCTCTTCGTTGTTGCTAAAATATACGTATAATTCGACATCGTGTAGATATGTTTCTTCACCGGCATTCTTGACATCCTTGCTGTTTGAAAAATAAAAATTGTTTATTGGTAAAACATGGCAGCGAGTCAAAAGTTGCGTTAACTGTAATATTTTCTTTTATTTTAATAGATATTAAAATGATCAGTTTCAACTTGTAAACACATCTGGATGTCTTGCGTGAATATGAATTTTGTCGTCTTTGGATAATTTGTGAGCCAATTTCTATCCCAGGAAGAACAGGACAAATTAATTTGTGCTAATTTATTCTTTAGTGCGTGATGTTTGGCTCAATCCGTTTTCTACAATCATCAATAATCGACAATGGTTTTTTTCCTTTACACGCCATATTTCTATACAGTTGTGTTTGCCGATACATACAACTCAGGTCATTCCATTTAATGCCCCATTTAGTTCTATTCTCTCTCTCTCTCTCTCTCTCCCCCTCCCCCCCCCCCGGGGTCTCTCTGATGAGATAAATACAGAATATAACTACTGCTGTTTCAAGCATGTCGTAGGAGGCACTTAAAATGCGGTTATGTCTTGGAGCTGGCAACTTTATTATGTACAACACAGCGATACAGAAACCATCACTACAACAGCCCATGAATGCTCTGAGGGGGGGGGGGGCAGCTGCAGTGGCGTATCCGTGTTCTATAGGGAGTGACAATCAATATATATAAAATCCCAACTTTTTCTGTCACTAACGCAAAGGGATGCAACTTTGGTAGAAAGTTAGACATTAATTGTATTGTTTCTCTTAAATGTACTCTCACGAAAACAGTAACACTCGACAAAGAAAAGTGCACAAATGACGGTGTGCACAAAAATATATTTATAGAATGTGTGATCCCGTATACACACATTGGGATCCTCGCTACTGCTACGTAGTTCGTGCACACTGGTGATGCACAGTGGTTTTTTAAAATACTTTTGAATAAGTAAAATTGCCGTTAGGTATTGGTGCTTTTGAAATTAATTCCCGTCTTATGACTGGCGTTTACACTAGTATTAATAATAGTGGCGATGATCTACTCAAAAAAGTCATCCCGTTTCTTTTACCCATCCTTTATATTCTTTTATTTAGTATGTTTTTATGTTTGAACTTGTAATTCAATATTTATAATCCATTTATTGTTTTATTAGATATTTCCAGAATGATTTTATATTTATAAACATATGTATATGTATTGTATATACTTACATAAATATATAAATCCGTTACTTGTCTGGCGGAGCACCACTTCTGATGATCAGAATACCTCCTACTGTAATGCTCTATACAGAGTTCCTATCAACGTATTAAATAATATTTGTCTACTTTATCTTAATAGTTTTTCCATTTTGTTGCATACTTCTCTATGTCTTTTGTTTGTCTGTGTATCTGATGAAGAGTTTTCGCTAAACCGTCTATAGTTATTAATTCCATTACTTCCTTACAAAGCAGAAGTGCATACCTGTAATCCCATAACAAATACTGCCGAAGGGGAGTGAAGTGTTAGAGATTTCCCTATACTGGGTCCACCTTCAAGGGGAGGGATGACCAATTTTCTTCCGTTCTGTCTTTTCCTTCCCTAACTCAAGAGTCAGGTACTCATTGTCGCTTAATTCCATTTTTTTCTCTTGGGCAGGTCGAGAACATGATGGAGTTTAAGATGTCCATGATGCCAGAATATTTCCACAGCAGCGGTACCAAACTGGAAGATGCAGTCAAACCCCTACCCACCATGGACTACCCACACATCAAACCATACGTTAACCACGAGCTCGGGGTAGCCAAACCCCAGCAGCAACTTTTTATGACTGGTCAAGATCAGATCATGAGTGGTGGTGAGTATCTCTGCTGAGGTTGTTGGTGAATGTTGTGGTTGTTGGTGAATGTTGTTGTTGTTGGTGAATGTTGTGGTTGTTGGTGAATGTTGTGGTTGATGGTGAATGTTGATGTGAAGGGGAAAGTAAACAAAGGAACAGAGCCCATAACTGCAATGAAAGTTCTTTTTGCCTTTTATTCCAAAGAGCAATACTTGGTAATCGAAATCAGGTCCAACACTAAAATAAGAATCGATTTCAAATAAGTTCTGATAACTCACGAATACAACAAAACCATCATTAACATGATCATTATTGACGCAGTATACAAGGTTACACAATGACATGTTGTACGTGGTGGGTTCACGATTAATTAAGAGAGTTCTTCAGTGTTATGTAGAACCAATCTTAACATATGAGAGTGAGACATGGACAATTTTCAAACAAGTAGGGAAGTCACTAGAGGACCCAGAAATGTGGTTTTACAGAAGAATGATAAAAATACGAAAAAGAAGAGTATTGAGGATGTCCTGAAAGAGGCCAATGCACAAAGGAAACTTATTTCACAAGTTAGAAAGAAGCAATCCACTTTTTGGGGGCATGTTATGAGAAGAGGAAAGCTGGAATATATCGTAACAACAGGTAAGATTGAAGGAAAAACAGATGGGGGAAGACAAAGAGAGCAAATACTGGACAGTTTGGCATCGTGACATGGAAAGAAGTCAATAACAGAATTGATAAATTGTACTGGAGACAGGAAGTTGTGGAGATATACATGATCTCCTACGCCACTAGGCATGGTACTTGAAGAAGATTTACCACACGGGACAGAAACATGGACTCTTAACAACTTTAGGGAACCACGTGACCGACGGTGTCAGAAATTCAGGTAAAACTCAACAAATTTCTATCCCTTTAATTAATACAGCATAACATGGCCATAAAATGGCGTGAGTGAACTTCATAATGACTGAATACAGGCGAAATATTGATCATACCACATGGCCACAAATAACCACAGCTCCCCACGTCGAAGATGGAGTCGAACTTACAGTGCTAACTACGTCAAATAAATAGTCACAAAATGTGAGAATAAAAAAACTTACTAGAGGTTGTCGCAGTAGCATAAGACACATCATCAGTCTTATGACAAAGCTGGAACTAACCACAAACTAAATGACGAATTACTCTGTCTCTCTGATGGCCACGTATATGGTGAGGACTCACCGGCATTGAAAACTTGCGACGTGCACAATGCGTCGGCATCCCCAAGACGGATTTCTTTGAGAGCTTCCCCACTTCCCAAGATACCTTGCGATCACGTGATACCACAAGACCTGATATTCACGAAGTGAATTCTGATCCTTCACTGCATATAAACAAAATTATGTTCCTGACAGAGCATTTACGTCGCGTTAGCTGACCGGGACTGTCATCGTCATAATCACCATCATCATAACCAACACCATCATCACCAACATCATCATCACCAACACCATCCTGTACTGTCTGACAAGATGACTGATATGGACATTACTTTACTTACCTTTTCCTTCCACTATTGCCGTGAAGAGTTGTGGGGAGATGCAGTTAGCGTTCTTGAGCTAAGTGTGTCGCCTTGGCTGCTGTGAGTCCGTGTTTTTTTTGCAGGCTGTCTATGTTGTTGTCTATGATGCTGTCTATGATGCTGTCTATGATGTTATCTATGATGTTGTTTATGATGTTGTCTATGATGTTGTCTATGATGTTGTCTATGATGTTGTTTATGATGCTGTCTATGATGTTGTCTATCCATCTGCCTCGTGGTCTTCCCACGCTTTTGTTTTGGTCTGATTACATACATACTGGCATATAGTGTGGAACTGATGACATGAATTAGACACACACACACACACACACACACAGACAAACTGTGGAACAAGAGATGAGGATAAAACGTTGTCATTGAATAAAACAAACATTGAGAAAACCAGTTGATAGCTTTACAATACAGTCCTTCTTCTTGAATTCCCATGGTATCAAATGTAAGTGGGAACCATAAATGCAAGAAAAAATAACAAGGTTGAACTTGAAGAAACACCACTGAAAGATGTAGAATCGTACACATTTTTAAAAAAATAAAGTTTTGCCTCGTTTTGGCGAGGCGCGTCCCGTTCAACCTAGTCGGTTATATTAGGGCGCATATCCAAACATAAAAGACCCATAAGTCTGGAAATATATATCTTGGAAGTAATATAGACAAAGTTGGAGGGACAGACGGTGATATCAAAATAAGAATACAAAAAGCAAGAGGAGCTTTCATTGCATTGGGAAATATATGGAGATGATTGGGAACCAAAATTACATGGAGAAGAGAACTGCGAACAGAAATAACAGGGATGAAGAAGACGTGGTAAAGTTTGAACTGACGGCACAGGACAGGAGGACAGGAGGACAGGAGCACCTGACGTGAATTTATTAAAGACCTTTGCTCCTGCGGGAGCTCAAAGGTGACGAATTAATTATTTCTAAGTTTTTCTATTGACAAGTATAATCCAAATAAACTGGGCCGGATTTAGACATAAGCTAAACAAGCTACAGCTTAGGGCCTCACAGTCTGAAGGGGCCTCTCTAACGGTGGTGTAGCGAGGTGGGGGCCTAGCAGCACAACAGTTATTTATCTTCCACTTATAATGACAAAACCGCCGCACATCATCCATGATATTTCTAAATGAATTTGTAAACGTAAGTATAATTTATGTCAAATAAAATTGCCCAACAACTTCCTGTTATATTTCTCTTGAGGACATCATTCATGGATTGTCGTTTACAACAGCAAGAATATAAATGTAAACTGATTTCTGATGTTTTATCAGGTTTATCATGTTACAGTTTACAAATTAAATTTCATTTTCTTGCAATTAAAATTTACAACAGCATTTTACTCCTAGGAATTAAATAAATTCAGTCACTTGACTCTCTGGGAACAAATTTGAAGTATTTTTTGTTATAATAAATGTCTTGAAACTAAAAAATTAAAAGTATATTTTTAAAGCTTCAATTGATCAACCCTTCCATTCCCACCTCGCATGAATTTCTTGGCGGCATTCTTGCCAAATTCAGTTGTTACACAACCTTATTCTCTGTTACCAATTGCCAAATAGGGCGTCCAAAGTTTCCTATAGCTTAGGGCATCACCATGTCTTAATCTGGCCTTACAGACAACACACAAGACGAAGACCACAATACTCATATCTAGAAGATGACAGTAGAACTAGAGTGTAGAACTGGATTGTAGAACTGGAGTGTTCAGGTTAATTGGCTAAGTGAAAAGTCTTAAACCAACAATCAAACAGTCGCATTCTTTTCGGGAAAATATGAACAAGTACGCATTTCACAGTGAAATTTAAATTGAATACCAATTAAAATAACACGCAGTACTTTCAATGTTTTCTTCGTGCATTGACATAAGTCCTGACCGCTTTGGCTACAAAAATGCAAGAAAGTTGAAATGGAATGGAATTTTAATGATGAACCGGAAACCGTGATGACGTCTTTCATGACAAGTAACTATCTTCTCTCAGGAAAGCCAGCACTTGACAATACTATACCATCCAGCGTCAAACAGCATGCACTGCATCAGCTTCACCACCTGCACCACCAAGGACTCGGCGGAGGCTCGGTCACAGGACAGCAACAAGTTTTCGGGATCAAAGAGAGGTAACATCACTTGTCTGTGTTCCATGACGTTAGTTGTGTCCATGTTCTGTAGTTCTGTCTCTTCTTATTAGTGTTTTGATTTTGCGTTTTTTATATTGTGTGTGTTTTTTCTTTCTTTGCTCGCACACGAAAACGTACGTTATTGGCTTGCGGCCAGACCTGTACACTAATAAAACTCTTGATTATAAGCCAGAGCTTGTATTTATTTATACATCCCTATAATAAGTACTTCAAGAGTACAAACAAACACACAGCCAGTGCTCATGTGCTAACCTGAAACACAAATAAAGCACTGACTAGTTAAAATCATAATAATTAAATAATGAGCATAATTTCACCTGCCAAACAGCCCGTTTTTCCATACCGCCTGAAACATCACACTATTACGCACACGCACACTCTCATACATGTTGTCCAATGCGGCTAGTATGGTGTTGTGCATGACGCTGACAATCTCAGTATGGTGTTGTGCATGACGCTGACAATCTCAGTATGGTGTTGTGCATGACGCTGACAATCTCAGTATGGTGTTGTGCATGACGCTGACAATCTCAGTATGGTGTTGTGCATGACGCTGACAATCTCAGTATGGTGTTGTGCATGACGCTGACAATCTCAGTATGGTGTTGTGCATGACGCTGACAATCTCAGTATGGTGTTGTGCATGACGCTGACAATCTCAGTATGGTGTTGTGCATGACGCTGACAATCTCACCATGTAACACAGAATGCTACCGAAACCACTGCTGCAAGAGTATATTAATGCTTAGTGCAGGCTCCATGCTGAGGTCAGCCATCTTGGTGGGTTCAAGCTTTATAAGGAGCGAAAAGAGCAAATAATTCTATCCACAAGTGAACCCACGTGATCTCGTAAACCATCCTACACCCTTCCATTCCACGATAATAATTACCTAATAATAAAAATAGACATGTGTACCCATAAAATAGAATTAAACACTATGTACAACCAATACTACCACCTCGCAACCGATCTACTTCAATATTCAATACTGCACACTGAAGCATGTCGTATGTCACGACTGATGAGACTGGGAATCTCATCATATGTAACGCTCTGCTACAGAAACAACCGCTGTAATAGCATATAAATTCTTCGTACAGGCTTCTAGTGGACACTCGCCGCACTGGTTTCTCCATGCTCCGTAAGGATCAGAGAAACACTTATGTCTCAAAGTGCCCTACGCACAAAGGAGGTGCATCATGCTTACCAGAAATTTAAATAACTAAAACTAAATGCATCTCTCAAAGGAAATTTAACATGAAAACTATGTACATCCCCAGGTGTCACTAATCTCGAAGTAACCCAAGAAAAACATACAGTAAATTACTTCGAGTCACACCAAAATAAATTACCTTCAAATTAATGTAGAAAATTGCATTAATCTTGAACTAACAAAGTTAGTAAATATAATAATTAGCCCACAGTGGCCAAAATCTGTCAGCCTGGTATCATTCCTGTATTGTGATACCAAATAATAAATAGTTAACACCAGTATGCCTATCCACCCACCACGTGGTATGAGCCGCCATCTTGCTTTACAGTTTATTTTCATCCAATATCGGCATTTCATAGCATTTCAATACGGTTCCATGTATGATATTCCTGCTGTGTTCTTACAGTAGTAAAATTAGACCTACTAACTTGGGTCTGAAGGGGTTGGGTTTTTAGGCATTTAAGTATCGTCTGGTTGCGGACCACGTCTCGTCTTGTTACTTCAACCACCTTCCTCAGATACCTAATTCCTGAGGTTTAGATCTGACTTTTGTGGGTTGTAGTCATTGTCAATGACATGCATCCATATGTCAAGACTAGGACATAGTATGGAGCGGTAAACAGCCATCTTCGTTTTCTTGCCAACTTCTCTTTTGCGGAGGAATCCTCGATTAATGGCCTGAAAAAGTCTCCCAGCTGCTGCTCTTTTTTCGATGCCTCCTTTCCAGTCTATGACAGCTCCGAGGTATTTAAAGTGGTTGACCTGCCCCAGGATTACAACAAGGAAAAAAATATTTTCAAACAGAAGACCTTTAATTATTCATGGGGTCTACAAGAAAGTAATACAGAACAGTTTCTTCTTAAATGTGAAAGGTATAAGTAACAAAATAATCAACTATTAGAATGTTTACAATCATTATGCGAATGTTTACAATCATTATTCGAATATTTACAATCATTTCGACCATCTTGTAACTTAGAACATGTTTTAAAAAATAGACGTACCTAACAAAATATATAATATAGTAGAATAGTATTATTACGTATATGTAAGAACTGTCCGTGTGTACTCCAAACTCAGACAGTCACATTTCCGAAAGGAAAATTTGTCATTAGCGAGTCTTTCACGTGCAAATCCAGAAACCTGATTTATACTATCATCTGCAAGAAGTGTGGCATTACCTATATTGGTGAAACGGACAGACGTTTGGCAGACAGGTTTAGTGAGCACTTAAATGACATCTATCATGGCAAACATTTAACGGTGGCCCTTCATTTCAATAGGCCTGACCATTCAGGAAATTCCGATATTCATGTCACTGCCCTCCTTTCCTGTGCCGGTGATGACCGAACTCGCTTTTTGTTGGAGAATCGTGTTATTTTTCAAATGAGCTGTTTATCTCCAAAAGGCCTTAATGTCCAACATCAGTTTGCATAAATTCTCGTGGCTTTTCTCTCTTTTTCATTCTTCTTTATTCGTTGTTTTTTCAATCTATCTTCTTATGTTTTTGTTTTGGTTCGTTTCGTATCCTTTTGTATCTTTTTAAATTGTTGCTATCTTATACGTCACTTCCTTAGACGATTTCTTGGACAAGCTACCTCAGTGTTCAATTCTAATCATCTACGGATCTAGCTAAGTGACCTTTTACTTGTTTCAAAAGTTTTGTTCATTCTTTTTCTCGTTTCGTTGATTATTTACTTTCTTGTTTCGGTATTTCTTTCAGGTTTTACGATTTTCTTGTATTATTATTGTTCTTTTTTCGCTCATAACTGTGGTTGTTTACTTTTTCCATGTGCTTGTATCGCTCATTTGGTGTATGTTTCTAATCATCGTATGTTTTTGTAGTACATATATGTAATTCTTGTCACCTGTTTGTAACTGGCTGACGAAGGGTAAAACCCGAAACGTCCCTTGTTTCATGTGAACTGTTAATTTGTAGAACTGATTCAATACCGTTTTATTGGTTTATATACTTATAGAATAGTATGTAACGAGAGTACAAATTAATATACTTCACAGATAGCAAAAGTATAATATGAAAATATATATCGAATAATATACGTCGGAATTGGCATTATAATTTTTTTTTTTTTTTTACAGAAATAAATTATGAGAAACTTAAATAAAGTAAATATAAACAAAGAATGGTATATCACAAATGAAACAAAGTAATCATTTACATGATCTAAAGTTATGGAACAAAGTAATCATTTACATGATCTAAAGTTATGGAACAAAAATATCATACGGAATAGTCATCGACATAATACTGACGCACACACAAATTCTTTTAACTTTTGAAACATTTATACTACTGGACAAAAGTTAAGGGCCACCATTCAGTTTAGACAAGGTTTATATAATTGAATGCACGTGGAAAATGATCATCGGTAAAGAGTGTTCACCGTTGGTATGCAATAAATCAGTATGACAAGTGGTCGAAATGATCACTGCATTAGCCATGCCACCAAGGAGAAGTCTCAGCACTTGAGACCGTGGTCGAGCCATGGCATGGATTCAGGATGATCAATCTGTTCGTCATGTTGCAAGACGTTTAGCAGTGTCCCACTCTACCATTCAGAGACTTCTTGAGAGATTTCAAGCTACCGGACATTTGGAAAATCGACCCTGCTCACGAAGAATTATATAAACCTTTTCTAAACTGAATGGCGGCCCTTAACTTTTGTCGAGTAGTATATTTTGAAAGTAGCACTGTAATTGTGAGCATTTAAAGCTGAAAAAATATATTCTAGAATTGTCTACTTAATGGGGTACTATATTTAATAAACAATTAGCGTGTTCCCATTAAGATAATTGCAGCAGTTTGAATATATACATCTACACACACACTAACATAATTACCGATGTATGTTACGTCGGTCGGTCTCACTCAAAATAGTAACTCACGCCAGAAAAAAAAGTGATGACCATCCCTCTCTTCTCCAGCTCTTCTTTCCAGACGTGTAGGTTAGATTGAAGATGTGCTTCTGAGTCAGCAATCAGGGAGATGTTACTCTATACAGCTGATACTTATCTTTATTATGACTGATACACTTGTTTATAGTTGTCCACGTTTTCTACGTTTGCTGATTTTTCAGAGGATGTAACTGACGCAAAGCTAGAAATGTTTTTATTTTTTTAAATTAGACGAGTCTTTCAACGTAAATATGAGAAGATTGATATATTTCTGGGTAGATTCCCATTTATTTTTCCATAGATATTTTAACTATTTTATATCTATCAACCCATTGTTGCATTTATATTCTAGTTATTTTATATCTATCAACCATTGTTGCATTTATATTCTAGTTATTTGATATCTATCAACCATTGTTGCATTTATATTCTAGTTATTTGATGTCTATCAACCATTGTTGCATTTATATTCTAGTTATTTTATGTCTATAAAAATCTTGTATCATTTACGTATTCTTTCATATTTTTGTTCCTGATTTTTACTTGCTTATTTCTTGTACTTTTTCCTAGCGTTACCTGGGTTGTTTATTTTTATCAATTTTTCTGAATCCTCATGATATCATTTTTCGATTTATTTATCATTTTGTTGTACGTTATTGCCGTGTCAGTCTTCTTTTTTCTGTTGACCTGTCTTATTTCTTGTCTTTGCCGCCTGTTTGTAATTGTAGCTGGTGAGCCCTAAAACGTCCTGTGTTTCATGGGTACCTTTAATTTGTACAACTGATTCCATAGTATTTTATTGTTTATTTATGTTATCTGTCGTATAGTTATCAAATATTTAATTAGAATAATTATACAGTCACTAAAATCGAACATCCATTCCCCTAGTAAGTGTTTACTTATATCTATTAGTTTACATTTCAACTTTCTTTCCATTCACTCAGTTGTTAACAGTATCTATAGGTCCGCATCCTAACCACCTGTCAATTCGCTCAGTCAGTTGTTAGTTGCATATACCTATTCATCTATTAACTCAGCCAGCTGTTAGTTGTACAGTATATGACCATCCATCTATTCACTCAATCAGTTGTTAGCTGTAAATAACAATCCAACTATTCACTCGGTCAGCTGTTAGTTGTATCCATTAACCCTCATGTTAACCACCCAACCATTCCTTAAATACATTGTTAGTTGTATCTATGAGCATGCATATTAACCATTCATTTATTCACTTAATAAGTTGTTAGTTGTACACAACCATCAATTTATTCGCTCATACAGTTGTTAGTTGTACACAACCATCAATTTATTCGCTCATACAGTTGTTAGTTGTACACAACCATCAATTTATTCGCTCATACAGTTGTTAGTTGTACACAACCATCAATTTATTCGCTCATACAGTTGTTAGTTGTACACAACCATCAATTTATTCGCTCAAACAGTTGTCAGTTGTACACAACCATCCAACTACTCATTCAATCAGCTGTTAGTTGTATATAATCATCCATTTATTTGTTCACTTAGTTGGCAGTTGTATTCAACCATCCAATTATTCACATAGTTATTAGCTAAATCTCTATGTTTTCCTCATGTCTTGCATCTCAGGCCATATCCAGTAGACGAGATGCTCATGAAACGACTTGCTGCTTCTCACGACGACCAAACTGACATGTCCCCTCTGCGACCTCTGGCCAATCTGCACGATCACGTGGCCAAAGTCTTCCCAGAGACAGCTGCTGAGTTTGGCCACGTTGGTCTACCTGGCAAATACGGGACCAACCTGAGCAGCTCTACGTGTGATGATGACGTCAGCAGCACACAAGAGCGGAACTCTCTAGCTCTAGAGAATGTTAAAGATTACGGCAACATGGCGCACGATTCTACTCACCCATCTCAGTTGTCATCCACATCTTTCTACGCCAGGTTTTGCAACAGTGAGAACGATCCTTCATATTTGTCCCACTTTAAGTTTTATCCGTCGTTTGCAAGCACTCACAGCCTGGGTAACGAGAAGGAATATGAAAAACACCTATCCCAACATGATAGTACTATACCCTCGCATTACAAAAGTCAATTACGATTTAATGACGTAGCCAACGGTAACGAGTCCTCCTTGAGTCAAGCCAAGCTCTACTCCTGCTTTGAGCGATGCGAATCAACAAGCAAAGAAAGTGAAAGACTAAAGAATATTAATAACAGCAGCACGAACAGCAGTGGTAGAAGCAGCAACAGTGCAGGCAGCAGCAAACCCAGACACGAAGGAAGTGATGACAGACAAGCTGGCATGAATAAATCTGAGAACATCGTTGTTCCCAAGCAAGAACCTCAGAATGAGTTGCCGTCAAAATCCGTGAAGAACTTAAAAATAGAACCGGACACCCAAGGAAAGCCGCCGTCAGTGAATGACCACTCGTTGCAGTCTCCAAATTCGCCGCATCAAACGAAATCATCGACACCAAACAACAAGGATAATCCGGAATCATTTAAGGACCCGAACGTCAAACCGCCTTATTCATACGTGGCACTCATTGCCATGGCTATTAAGGAATCAGCAGAGAAGCGGCTGACCTTGAGTGGTATCTACCAGTTCATCATTGGCCGATTTCCCTACTACGAGAAAAACAAGAAAGGATGGCAGAATTCTATCCGGCATAACCTGAGTCTGAACGAGTGCTTCGTCAAAGTAGCCCGAGAAGGTGGAGGGGAGAGAAAAGGAAATTTTTGGACTTTAGATCCTGCTTTTGAAGATATGTTTGAGAAGGGAAATTATCGACGACGTAGAAGGATGAAGAGACCGTACAGACCGACCTTGTCGCTTCACAAACCGCTTTTTGCAGATCCTGCTCACGCACTGAATCAATTTACCTTCAACAATTATTTTAACACCCCATCCTACTCTCAGTACTCCGGTTACAGTCCTTGGGCCCTGAGCCACAATACAGGAGCGACAAACATGAGCATGGCACAACTGCCAAGCTACCGGTCCTGCCAGAGAATGAGCGCACACACGGCTCTGAACGGACTCCATCAATACTCCAGCATGGGGGTAAGTATGGGTATGGGAGTCGGGCTTGGCACTACTGCCTCTCAGATGCCCTCCAGTATGCCCTCGCCCTCAAACTATGCCTCGCCGTACCCTCAGTTCCCCGAGTACAGCACTGTTGGTGGTGGGGGATCTTTTGGCTTCCAGTGCCGACAACAGGGCGACGCATTCAACTCGTCTCATTATAACAGCTACTGGGCGGATAGATGAAAGCTGGTGACATTAACCTAGTCGTTACGTTTCATTATTGGACACGTACCTCATAGTAAGGATTGTGTGATTTTATCTCACAGTAAGGATTGTGTGATTTTATCTCACAGTAAGAAATGTGTGCTTGTATCCTACAGAAATGATTGAGTTTATCTCACAGTGAGGACTGAGTGAATGTATCTTACAGTAAGGATTGAGTGCTTACATCTCCCAGTAAGGATTGAGTACTTGTGTCTCACAGTAAGGATTAAGTGCTTACATCTCCCAGTAAGGATTGAGTACTTGTGTCTCACAGTAAGGATTAAGTGCTTACATCTCCCAGTAAGGATTGAGTACTTGTGTCTCACAGTAAGGATTAAGTGCTTGTATTTCACAGTAAGGATTGAGTGCTTGTATTTCTGATCAAGGATTTAGTGATTGTATCTCTGATCAAGGATTTAATGTGAGCATCCCACATTAAGAATATGCGTGCTAGTATAGACAAATAAAAGCAAACATTAATGGGACAAATATTACAAAATAAAAAGACTCAAAGCAGATGTATAGATGTAACAGAACAGTGTTTGGTCAGACTATGCCTTTTGTCAAGTTTTTGTTCTTAATATTCTTGAATTCTTCTGAGGAACTAAAACGATTCTTAAAAAAAAAAAACGAATGTATGTGACTTAATGCATTCAACTTTGCTTGACCTGTCAATACTTGCTGAAGTTTTTGTATGGTTTAAAGTTTTCACGTGATAGGTTGGCCGGTATCATGCCCAACCCTCCTTAGTCGCTTTTACGTGGATTAATTAGTAGGTTACAGTGTTTTTATTCTTTTCTGATCTTTCAGGTCCCGGTACCACACTGGCTTAGAGTCGAAGGATTGAAATGGTATGACGAGATCACTAATGTGGACCTGATGACAAGAATCAGATAACTGACAGTGGAACAAGAGATGCGAAAAATACGCTGGAGATAGATAGCATACATATTGAAGAAGCATGTTGATAGCATTACAAGGCATTTCTTTTTCTGGACTCCCTAGGGTAGTAGACTCACAGGAAGTCGGAGAAACACACAGAGAAGAGAACTAGAGAGAGAAATGAAAGGGGTAAAGAAAACATAGCAAGACTTGAGTGGACAGCACAGGACAGACATGACTTAAAATGAGGTCTATGCTCCTCAGGGAACGTAGGCTAATGAAATGAATGCCTTGAACTGATATTAACTAACTGCCAGTGGCTATACTGCCTCACCAGTGGCTATACTGCCTCACCAGTGGCTATACTGCCTCACCAGTGGCTATACTGCCTCACCTTGGACATATGTCAACTGATGTTTTATGACTGAGGTTGAGCCTCATTGCGGCTAGGCAGGCAACATCAAACTCAATTAGTTTTTTAACGAAATGGCACGAGAGCGGACTATCATCAGTTGATCTTCATTTGCCTCCGCTCATCTTGGTCTACCGTGTTCAGCCTAATGTCGGTTATAATTAGGGTATTTAGTGTCATTTTATTTTCAATTTTGTGTTGTATTCAAATACATATTATCGTTTACGATTGATAACTGTTGGTGGTGACAATTTACGATATAATTTTGTTTCGTCCAACTCAGACACAAAGTTGATCGGTTATATTAGGGCGCATTTCCAAATATATGAGCCCTTTCTGACTAGCACATAATTGCAGAAGTCAACTAGCCATAAATGGGCAATAGATATCCAAACTCGTGACTAGATTCTTAAGTTTCGTAACTGTTTGAGATTTGTATGCTAAACATTTAATCATATACGAGCAAGTAACCCGCCAAAATATGACAGGAAATTAATTATGTTCTTCTCTGTCTTCGGTTACCAGGCAGTCCTTACTCTGGAACAACCAGGATAATACAAGCAGATCAATCAATCAATCAATCAATCAGTCAATATCATTTAGCTCCACAAGGAGTATAGGCCTTCAAAAAACCGATACCTTCTTGTCACGTGCCATCAGCTCAAGTTCTTTCTACGTCTTTCTCATAATTTAAACTTCCGTCTCCAGTTTGCTTCTCTGTGTGTTTTACTTCTGTCTTTCTTTACCTGGAGATTCCCGCTCTATACCCGTCCACCTTGTCTCACAGAGACCCAGGATATCTATCTAGTAACAATCAAATTCTGCTGCCACCAGTGCTATTTTCCCTTGTTCGTTTACAGTGCGAAAGTTCCAGGTGCCAGCCCTGGACATTTTACTAGACTAAAAAAAGGTTAGTCGGCAAGCCAGACTCCTTTCGGTTTTCTCTGAGTTGCTTCATGCGCTACCTGTCCAGATGACCTTCTTCTGTCTTGGGCGGCTGGGTTGATTTATATTCTATACAGTATTTGACTTGTCCATAGTGCTTATTGAATTTTGTGGAAATGTTTTTACAGAATGGGGTAGCCAGCTCCATGCTCAACCCTCCTTGGTCGTTTTTTACGACATGCATGGTAGGGTACAGTGTTACTATTCTTTGCTCCCCTTTAGGGCACCTGTAACACACGGAGAAGAGAATCAGAGATAGACCAAAAACACACGGAGAAGAGAATCAGAGATAGACCAAAAACACACGGAGAAGAGAATCAGAGATAGACCAAAAACACACGGAGAAGAGAATCAGAGATAGACCAAACAACACACGGAGAAGAGAATCAGAGATAGACCAAAAACACACGGAGAAGAGAATCAGAGATAGACCAAAAACACACGGAGAAGAGAATCAGAGATAGACCAAACAACACACGGAGAAGAGAATCAGAGATAGACCAAAAACACACGGAAAAGAGAATCAGAGATAGACCAAACAACACACGGAGAAGAGAATCAGAGATAGACCAAAAACACACGGAGAAGAGAATCAGAGATAGACCAAACAATACACGGAGAAGAGAATCAGAGATAGACCAAAAACACACGGAGAAGAGACTCAGAGATAGACCAAACAACACACGGAGAAGAGAATCAGAGATAGACCAAAAACACACGGAGAAGAGAATCAGAGATAGACCAAAAACACACGGAGAAGAGAATCAGAGATAGACCAAAAACACACGGAGAAGAGAACTGGTGACATAAATGACAATGATGATGGAAAGACCTTGAGTTATGGCACGCGGCAAAAAATGTCGTTTGTGTCCTGAGAGTGTAGGAAGACGAAGAAGATACTATTTAATCCGTGTATTCTGTGTAAGCTCCCATCTATTTAAGTGTTACACATCATCCACTGATAGAATTATTCTCTATACACAGTGGAAGTTGAAAACAGAACATTTTGTACTAGCCACAGAAGATAATCAAAGTGTATTTATTAGTTTTTGCATGTTATCGCTATCCCGTCTCAGCATACTACCCCTCTTATTGTATGGTTCTGAAACATGGAGAACAAAAACAATGACAATCGGAGCTATAAAACCTTTCATAAATAGGTGTTTGCGTAGAATAGACCAATTTAGATGATATGAGAAGATTACCTGAGAGGAGAACTAGACATACACCAGAACAAGAAGGGGAGAGAAAATGCTGGCCGTGGATAGGATACACATTGAGAAAACTTGTTGATAGCATTACAGGCCAGTGCTTGGTCTGGAATACCCACAGTAGGAGAAATAGATGGAGACAAAATAACACACACACACCCACACGCCCACACACATGGAGAAAAGAGCTGGATACAACCATGAAAGTGATAAAAGTAGACATGGAAAGACCCTGAACAAACAACACAGAATATGACGACTTGTCGTGTATAGGCTGAACGCCTGTACTCCGCGGGGAACACAAAGATAATGAAAGAATGACGCTGTTTCCTAGAGCTCACTAACAGAACAGCGGGGATGTCATCTCCAGCACACGTAGCTAGTCTTCCCGCTTGCTCCATCTCACGTAGATGCGTACGGACAGTTCTATTTATTTTTCAATTTTTATGTCATTGTCTATCATTGCTGGGAACACGCAAGAGTTATTGAAAATTTGTGTCTCTACATCAAAATCTTTTAAAAGAAAGCACAAAATGCGGCAGGCTTTTTTGGTTGATATTAATATTACAATATTCGCACATTTTCTATATTCTGTTTAAAAATATGAGAGGTAGAGTTGGAAACCTAACCAAAAACTGTCGCGGGTGAGAGCTGCAAGATTAAAAAACAAACTATGGCGGAATGAGAAGGTGCAAGATTAAACACAAACTATGACGGAATGAGAAGGTGCAAGATTAAACACAAACTATGACGGAATGAGAAGGTGCAAGATTAAACACAAACTATGACGGAATGAGAAGGTGCAAGATTAAACACAAACTATGGCGGAAGGATAAGATGCAAGATTAAACACAAACTATGATGGAGTGAGAAGGCGCAAGATTAAACACACACCGTGACGGAATGAGAAGGTGCAAGATTAAACACAAACTATGGCGGAAGGAAAAGATGCAAGATTAAACACAAACTATGACGGAATGAGAAGGTGCAAGATTAAACACAAATTATGACGGAATGAGAAGGTGCAAGATTAAACACATACTATGACGGAATGAGAAGGTGCAAGATTAAACACAAACTATGGCGGAAGGATAAGATGCAAGATTAAACACAAACTATGACGGCATGAGAAGGTGCAAGATTAAACACAAACTATGACGGAATGAGAAGGTGCAAGATTAAACACAAACTATGGCGGAAGGATAAGATGCAAGATTAAACACAAACTATGACGGAGTGAGAAGATGCAAGATTAAACACAAACTATGACGGAAGGATAGGATGCAAGATTAAACACAAACTAGGGCGGAATGAGAAGATGCAAGATTAACCATAAATTATGACTGGAAAAGCCATAAGATTAAACTGTAACGGGAGATCTGCAAAACCCAAACAAAAACAATGATGGAGAGAGTTCCAAACCTAAACAAAAACTATGACCGAACGAATTGCTAAACTAGATACAAAATATAAATAAATATTAGACAAACATAAAGGTATGTTTTCAGGCACTCGTAAGAAATACAGAAGTAGAACACTAGACAATAGGAGAGTTGCTAGATAACACAAAACTGTGAAGGGGAAGATTTGCAAGATTACACATAAACTATGACAAGAAAGATTTGCAAGATTACACAGAAAATATGACAAGGAAGATTTGCAAGATTACACACAAACTATGACAAGGAAGATTTGTAAGATTACACACAAACTATGATGGGGAAGATTTGCAATTTTACACACAAACTATGATGGGGCAGATTTGCAATTTTACACACAAACTATGATGGGGCAGATTTGCAATTTTACACACAAACTATGATGGGGAAGATTTGCAATTTTACACACAAACTATGATGGGGCAGATTTGCAATTTTACACATAAACTATGATGGGGCAGATTTGCAATTTTACACATAAACTATGATGGGGCAGATTTGCAAGATGAAACATAAACTATGACGGGGAAGATTTGCAAGATGACACAGAAACCTGGACAAGGAAGATTTGCAAGATTACACACAAACTATGATGGGAGAGGAGCTACAAAGCTAAACAAAAACTCTGACGGCGAGAGCTACAAAACTAAACAAAGATATTGTTTGAACAGAAGAACATAGAAAAACAGATCACGTTAATAAGCCATTTCGTTTTCAGTAGGGATGGGCACATAAGAACAATACAGAAATAAAAGGATCAACAAACCTAAGTTTATTCTTTTCAAACTTTAGTTTATGCAGCAGGTGAAGATCCTATGTGGCAGGTTGGGTTGCTAAGAGTTAAAGTGCTTTTTCTTCAAGTGTCATGCCTACATGTGTGGATGGTTGTCTGTCCGCAGTTTCTTGTCTCTAGTGATGTTAATTAATATTGTTATTAACTTTTGTCCATGCAATGACGTCGCACTTTTCACTATCTTCTTTCTTTGTCGGTATCTACTTTTGTTGCCACCAGTTTTGCCAGTAGCAATTCTAGTTTGTTGACAAACGGTATCTGTTCCCGCCAGCTTTGTGTATTTCCCTTTCTTTGTGTGTTAGCCTTTTTCAGATAACCCTCGTTGATCTTTCTGTCTGTTTATGTTGTTCTCAAAATTCTTCTGCAAGGCGGCATCTCTGCTTCCTCCAATGGCTTATTGAGTATCCATGATTTACTTCTATACCATAGGATCGACTCTATATAACACTAATAAATTCTCGTACTTTTTTCAATGTCCTCCGTCGCATGTGACTTTCATTAGTTTATACAAACGACCAATCGACCTACTCCAAATTTAATGACTATGGCACCTAGAACAGGTTGAGAAATCGAACTAAAGTCAGGTATCAAGGGAACACAATGTTTGCCTCCGTGGAAATACAAAAGTTTCTTTCAGTAACTTTCCGCTTATTGGTTTTTCCACTGCAGCGCTAGTTCAGGAAACCCAAATTAGTAAGAAAGGCATGGATGTTGCAGAAGTTGACGCTTAAACAAAGTTAGAACTCAGAACTTAGAAGCCAGTACAACCGACCGTCCAGACAGAAGTACATATTTAAACGCGTAATTACAAGTGTATCTCCGTGAGCTAATACGCTAGGACATGCAATTTGGAACTGTCCCGGGAGATATAGCCCCTGGGAGTTATCCTGCCACCCATCGAGATATTAGTGCCACAAACAAGATCGGAGAAACAACGAACGGGGGTCCCTCTACGGCTTCAGTCGGGAAACTCGATATCTAGCCTCCATTACCGGTTCCTCGACAGACGTTCTCTCATATCTCCCACTACGTCAATGAGTTTCAGTTATGTCCAAGATTTAGCTTTGTTGTCGATGATTTACCGCCGTGTTGATGGTTTTGTGGTGTGTCTGTTATACAGTTATGTCAATGAAAGAACTGTCTATGATTTACTGTTGAGTTCAAGATTATTTGCCATTTCTGTGATGTATGCTTGTTGTTCTCATTTTCACCGTCTGTTACATCTTTTATCTGAAAGAAAGAATTATTATTATTATCTTTGTTAAGCAATCCATTTCATTTCTCTTATTTAAATTTTTATTTGAGAGGCAGGAGAGCAAGTCATGAAAATTAGACATGCTGGGTTACAAAACTGACCCAAAAAGATTTTCTTCTTCTTAAGTTGGGTACCATGTATTAGCACAACGGATCTCAATATTCCAAATCTATGTACAATGTTTACGATAGCCATACATTTGAGTGTTCTTCTTCTTCTTAAGTTGGCTACCGCGTCTGGTGCCGTGAATGATCATGTATCTGCACAACTTCCTGTCCTTGTAACTGTTATCACTTCTGTCGTTGACTTGTTTCCATGCCACGATGTCAGACTGTCCATTAACTGTGTAATCCTCTGTACATTTATTGTTCAATGTTTCTTGTTGTCAGAATATATTCTAACTTTCTTCTGCTTATATATAATATGCCTAAAGAAAGTCGATTGCTTGCTTATAATGTGAGTAATACGTTTCTCTTGTACATTGACGTTTTTCAGGACATCATCATTTCTCTGTCTACGTATATGTCCATGGTTTTCGTAACATTCTTGTGTAAAGCCACATCTCTGTGGCTGCTTAGTTTTTACTGTCTCTTAATTAATTGTCCATCACTCATGTTCTGTTTAGTAAGGTCGGCTCTATAAAACATGGAAGAACTCTCAGTCTTACTTTCAAAATGTTGCGGCATAAAACAGTTTTTTATGTAATAGATTTTGGACCACGAAACTAAATAAGATACTCAATAATTTGACTACATGAAATACGCTAACAACTGAATTTACAAACAACACAGGGACAGGAACATGTAAAAAGTCTTAGTTTGGGTTGGTTTGGTTTTAAAGACCATATTCATTGCACACGGACAACTCCATTTGTGCTCCAAACTTCTCCCTTAGATCACACAAGGAGGATCTCAGCACAGCACACGAACTCCGTAGCACCGACGAGGATCCCAATATGTGTGTGTGTGTGTCTGTGTGTGTGTGTGTGTGTGTGTGTGTGCAGGTATCACACATTCAATAAATATTTTTTGTGGTGGGAGCCAGGACAGTGGCCGTATGGCCAACTCTTTACGATTTCCAACTGCGGTGGGATATTTAACGTGTGTAGCTTGCACACGAGACCTCCTATTTTTTCGCCCTTATCAAAGAACTTTACGAATTGCAGCAGAACGAAACGGTAAGACAAGAAGCTGGCATTAGATAGGACACACACTTAGGAAACCAGTTTATAGAAGTACGAGGTAGACCTTGTTCTTGAATCTCGAGCACTGATAAAATGACTGCTGAACAACTGCTGCAAACATGTCCAAGATAAGAAGAACAGACAAGGCACATATGTCCGTCACCACTTCCACTCCTGAACAAAATCTATGGGCATACCGACAATCTCAGACTGACCTTTAAACTTTTTCAAGTTGACATCTCAAAGTGTTGGAAGAAGAAGAATCCTGAGTGTAATAGAAACAGAGGAGAACTTTCAAACACATTCAGACATTAATTAAAGACAGTCATTACATTGTTAAATAAGATATGGTACCCCTTGGACGGATAGCATAGGACATAAAGTCGTGGCCTGAAGGTGTTGATGGGATATGCTCCATAGGGCGCTGAAAGTAATGAATGAATAACCGTATGTTATGGTAAGGCATGGTCGCCTGCGCCAGTCTGCATGACATTTGAAGAAGAAGATGCTGATAAATAACTGTGGTATCCACAATTTACAATTGTATGTGAAGGACTTTCTTCTGTGTCTACGCTTCTTGTCTTTGTCCTAGACTTACAACTGTGTCTATCATTTACGTCTCTGATTTACTCTTTTGTCTTAGATTAACTGTCTTGTCTATGATTTAGTGTTGTGTCTTAGATTAACTGTCTTGTCTATGAGTTATTGTTATGTCTTAGAGTAACTGTCTTGTCTGTGAGTTATTGTTATGTCTAAAATTTACCGCTGTGCCTGGAATTGACAACTGTGCCTCTAATTTACTGGTTCATGTCTCAGATTTCATGGTTCATGTCTCAGATTTCATGGTTCATGTCTCAGATTTCATGGTTTATGTCTCAGATTTCATGGTTTATGTCTCAGATTTCATGGTTCATGTCTCAGATTTCATGGTTCATGTCTCAGATTTCATGGTTCATGTCTCAGATTTCATGGTTCATGTCTCAGATTTCATGCTTTATGTCTCAGATTTCATGCTTCATGTCTCAGATTTCATGCTTCATTTCTCATATTTCATGCTTCATGTCTTAGATTTCATGGTTCATGTCTCAGATTTCATGCTTCATGTCTCAGATTTCATGATTAATGTCTCCGCTTTCATGGTTCATGTCTCAGATTTCATGGTTCGTGTCTCCGATTTCATGGTTCATGAGTCAGATTTCATGGTTCGTGAGTCAGATTTCATGGTTCATGACTCAGATTTCATGGTTCATGTCTCAGATTTCATTGTTCATGTCTCAGATTTCATGGTTCATGTCTCAGATTTCATGGTTCATGACTCAGATTTCATGGTTCATGTCTCAGATTTCATGGTTCATGTCTCAAATTTCATGGTTCATGTCTCAGATTTCATGGTTCATGTCTCAGATTTCATGGTAAATCTTTGTTGAAGGCCTATGCTTCTCGGGGAGCTGAAGGGCGATGAAGATGATGATAATCTCAGATTAACTGTCTTGTCTTTACATGTACTACTGTGTCCGGCATTTACTACTGTGTCCGGCATTTACTACTGTGTCCGGCATTTACTACTGTGCCAGACATTTACTACTGTGCCAGACATTTACTACGGTGCCCGGCATTTACTAATGTGTCAGGCATTTACTAATGCGTCCGGCATTTACTACCGTGTCCGGCATTTACTACTGTGCCCGATATTTACTACTGTGCCCGGCATTTACTACTGTCCGGTATTTACTACTGTGTCCTGCATTTACTACTGTGCCCGACATTTACTACCGTATCCGGCATTTACTACTGTGTCCGGCATTTACTACCGTGTCCGGCATTGACTACTGTGTCTGGCATTGACTACTGTGCCTTAAATTTACGACTGTGCATTAGATTTACTACTGTGCCTTAGATTTACTACTGTGTCCGGCATTTACTACTGTGCCAGACATTTACTACTGTGCCAGACATTTACTACGGTGTCCGGCATTTACTAATGTGTCCGGCATTTACTAATGTGCCCGGCATTTACTACCGTGCCCGGCATTTACTACTGTGCCCGATATTTACTACTGTGTCCGGCATTTACTCTGTCCGGTATTTACTACTGTGTCCGGCATTTACTACTGTGCCCGGCATTTACTACCGTATCCGGCATTTACTACTGTGTCCGGCATTTACTACCGTATCCGGCATTGACTACTGTGTCTGGCATTGACTACTGTGCCTTAAATTTACGACTGTGCCTTAAATTTACTACTGTGCCTTAATTTTATGACTGTGCCTTAAATTTACGACTGTGCCTTAAATTTACTACTGTGTCTTAAATTTACTACTGTGCCTTAAATTTACTACTGTGTCTTAAATTTACTACTGTGTCTTAAACTTGCTACTGTGCCTTAGATTTACTACTGTACCTTAAACTTACTACTGTGCCTTAGATTTACAATGTGTGTTTAATTTAGTAATGCACCTTACATATAATGATTTATAATTATATCATATTTACTGTCTTGTCCACAAATAACTTCCGTGCCTCAGATTTACTGATTTATATCTCAGATTTACTGTCTTGTCTATTAATTTACTACTGTGCCTGAAATGTACTCTTGCGCTTTAAATTTACTACTGTGCCTTAGATTTACTACTGTGCTTTACACTTTAGTCAGTGCCTTTAATTTACTTGGTTGTATCTGAGATTTACACAACAAAGATGTCAGTAGCAACAGTAACATTTTCAAGTAACTTCAGAGCACAGGTAGAGGCCTTGAAACTTCAGCAGAGGTTCTGATGGCAGAGAAAAACACCGAGACAAGTTGTTTTCTACACATGCGCACTGTCTGAAGTTGAAACACTGAGGAGCCAGAATAATGCAGACTTGGATGACCTAAGAGTAGTGCTCCACAAACTATGTCAACGATTCAAAAGAGTTGTGGTAACATGGATACATGGATCCCATCTCATTGTAGCGTCCCCGGCAATGAAGAAGCTGACAGATTGGCAAAGAAAGGTAGAAAGCTGCCTCAACTTGTTTCAAGCATAATTTTCGATGAGGCAAAGAGTTTTTTTCAGAAGCAGGTGCAGATACTAATAGGATGCAGAGCATCCAGTACACACACAATAAGATGTATATCACCAGATCAGCAGAAGAGAACACGTGATAATCTTCAGACTCGGCACGAGCCCCAACAGATTGGGATATAACCTATTCAACAAGCTAAATATAGGAACTACCGATGAGTGTGACTTTGGCACTAATAAAATGACTGCTGAACGTCTGCTCCAAAGATGCCCAACTTATGAGGAACATAGAAAGCATATTTGCACGTCACCAGTACCATTTTCAGAAAAATTCTATGGAGATGCAAATAGCAGAAGGCTGGCAACTGTTGTCTTTGAAAATATTCAAATAGACGTTTGAGAGCGTACTAGGAAGAAAAACATTTACCGTCTAGTCTATAAATAACGTATGTGCCGAAGATAGTTCCCTAGGTTTACGAGTTACTTAAGTTGTAAATATCTTGCTGTTCCGTCGATGATTTACTGTTTATCTACGATTTATCTGTGTGTCTAACATTTATATCAACTGTATCGTCAATGAATTACTGTCATGTCTTTGACCTAAACTTTATGTCTAATGTCATGAGCTCACTAAACCTTCGTCTTATGTGGGTTAAAGAAAAAAATTGTGGATGTAGCTGTAGAATTATTCTGGTCTTAAGATGGATGCGGCTGTGGCGTGATTGTCTCCCCTGCTCAGCAGTAGTGGTCAACAAATAGCCAGACTTTGAGTATAATGATGAGAGAATTCAAAGGTATCAACCTTCGTTCAAGATTACTCTTGGCAGAGGTATAAATCGAAGAATGATGTTTCTATTTCAGGGAACCTCATATCCTATTGTCACGAAGTGGTTTTAAAGTTTTTAGAGTTTGTCTGAGCATAGACAAGACACTAGTTATGAGAAAGTCTGAGAAGATAGATTAGATGAAAATACAGTGTATGTGGAAGGATGAGACTTATAGCTTCGAGGGTGAGAACCGAGATTGACTCTCCCTCGCCACTTGTGACTATTGTAAGCGCTACTGCCTCACCACCTCTGACTACCAAAAAGAGTTAAGGGTTCACTAAGTTCCACAGACACACTATACCGACAAAGCATACACGTACAGTATAGTTAAAGATGAACTGATCCAGTGTACATTTTATAGTTTATTTACACAACAAATCAAATCCACAGTAAAAAAAATAAAGTGCAAGGGCGCACCACCTGAAAAAAAGAACAATTTCAAATGAAAGACAAATTAAATTAAATTCTCACACTCTCTTTCACTCCTGCATAAAATAATAATAAACCCAACTAACTAAAATAAAACCAATATGCCGGGTGGGGGTCTCTAAGTAAAGCCACCACTCCCGACTACCCTAAGGTTGCTAACTGACACTGTCCTGCTGACGATGCCTAAATTAACTGTCTACACAGCTTCAAGCGCTTTAAGCGATGAAAACGTCACTAACACCACTGGAATGCTACACTAGTAGACTTTTATTACAGCGCTAGCTCAGAGGCTGTCCTCTAAGCATACTATCTGACCCTACTGGTCCCAGCTTTTTTCTCTCCCTCTCTCTCTACTACGTCTTGATTCAGTGACCCTCTGACGCTATTGTCATCTTCTGAGGATCTGATGAGTTGCTGCTCCATCACTCCCCTCTTCTTGGTTACAGCTTGGAAAGGTATGTTTTCCATTTCTCCTTTCCGGTATACTGATAAAGAGGGTCTGGTTCACTACAGCGATATGTTGCTGCCGAAGGCTGTAGTTGATTCTCACGGTGTTATTATGGCCGGATTAGAAGCACAAGACAACGGGCCTAATTGGCGTGCTTCAACGAGCTAAGAGTTCCTGATTTAAGAAAACCGTTCCCTCTGAGGCATGTGCCCTCACTGCAAGAGAACGTCTCCTTTCTTTCACTCGTGCAGACGTACTGGGCGCCGGTACTAACACGTACCCAGTTCTCTTCACCACTGGCGATGTCTCGAGCCTTCTAATTCTGAGAAGGCAAACTACGGTGGTAGGTTGTAGGGCAGTCTGCACCTTCCCCTATGTGCCGTGACAATGCTGTAAAACGAAAAAAGTAACAACATCTATAAAACAAGTCAAAAATATACTCACCCCTACCTCATTAACACGCTAATTAATACATCTCCCCTATTCACAAATCTACACACACGAAATACACAGATATTTTTGCCCACGGGTCAGACTAATCTACCGCCCCCCCCCCCTTTCTCTCTCTCTCCCGCACCAACGTAAATATCTGTCAGGTAGGAAAACCCCCGACACGGGCTGACCTGAATCTTTTGTGCCAATCTTGCCCTCGGGCGTCACAACATTGCATACACCGCAAGCTAAAATCCCCGGTATAATTCCCCGGCCCTACTTCTTACGGACTGACCCGGGAAGGTATCCATTAACTCAATTATATATATATCTCCCATCTCGGTAATATTAAATCCCATCTCAACCCTTTGACTTGTGACTACCAGCCCAAATAACACAAGTAATTAAATACACAAACCACCCGTGTATATACATTACAATTTATCAATAATCACATTGAGGTTATACGGCCCTCATAATTACATTAATACAGAGCTCCCGTTTATCTAAACACTTAACCTCACACAGTTAAATTATCTCAAAAAGCCGCTACACACATCCTAGATACTGTTAGCTTATACATAGAAAAATTATAGACACAAATTACACTACACTCTATAGGTTAGTATAATTAAATAATTGATGGCACTCCTATCAAATAAAACTAAAATTTACTCCCAGAAGAAATCTAACTCTAATGTGCTAAAATAAAAAAAAATGTCTACAACGTTAATTAAGTATATACACGTTCCCAATACCGAATTTCTCGCGTTAGAGCAGACGATATATAAACTGGCGCTTTCGTCACGGCTGAATTTCTTGGGACCAGAGAGCGCTATCGACTAAGACGCTATTATTTATATTAGAAATAGCTGATGCAATAACAGACGCTATGAGTCATCGCGTCGCGTCTCTTTCTCTGGCACCGCTTTCGGCCGTCCTATTGACCTATTATATTACTGCACATAAATTAAATCTGACCTCAGCCAATGATATCTTAACTACCTTATGACTCATGTTTACGCGCAAAATTATTTCCAGCTCACGCGCAGAAATACTATGTAACATTAAGTAATAGTCTGGCCGGCTGCTCACTGGAATAATATCATTGGTTACAGCGCGGAATCTGGGTCGTGCTTCTCCCCCCCATCCCTACAATTAAACAGGGTAGGTGCGGGTGTTCGGATTCTCGCCTAACGTCTGAAAAATTTAACCCAGAATTAATAACTACGCGCTCAAACCCTAATAAAATAAAAGACCGCGAATAATTACGTGGAACCGAAAAAAAATGGGGCGAGTTGAAAATAAAAAAATTCAGTAACTCCTCACACCTATGATGCTTCATCCGCTGTTGGTTCTTACCGGTGCTTTGGACTGTACTTCTTGTCAACGAGTCAAAAAATTGTGGCAGCTGCACGTCTCTTGCACAAGGCCGACGTAACTGCTTAGGTTGTCAAATCAAGCGTCTTCAAGTCCTGTCTGATGAGGTGGTTAACGTCAACTGTACCACAAACGTGTACCACAAAGATGGTGTTGGGTTCCGTCACTGCTGGTAACTTCAACCACAGCCTGGAATGAGACACGTCTCTGTTAGGTATTGGGTCTCCTGATATGAGCATCAGGTAACCTCCGTTTCCATCCACCACTTCCATCTTCCTCAGAATATTTTACGCTCCCTGGGAGTTAAGTTTTAACCACAGTGAGTCGGATAAAAGGGCTTTTGGATAGCGGAAGACAACAATTGCTATATATAAATATATATATATATGAAATTTACTAAAGTGCTGGTATAATTAATATGACCACCATGATATCATCATTCACTCCCTGTTCTCTATGGATTCACGTGCTCTTGGGTTCTTGTGAGGAAGCCCGCACGAAGCAGTCACCAGTTCTAACAGTGGTGGTTCATGTGTCAAGTTATTTACAGTGATGAGGTTGCCAGCCTCATGTGCCACTGTACATTCACAAGCAAATTATACATGTCAAAATTCAAAATATGAAATGATAAAATGTACATATTATAACTTACCTCGATATCGGGCAAAGTAGTACGCGGACTTGATGCACAAAATGGCCGTAATTTACTGCAGCTAGTTTAAGATGCAGTAATCCCTCAGATAAAGTTACAGAGTACTGAATCCTTCTTCTATTTCCACTTGAAGTGTGTCCTAAAGCTTGTGCTTTCAGTATTATTATGGGAGTTTTACGCTTTCTAATGTTAGCAGCTACTCCTAATCCTGGGCCGGTCCTATAGGGTGTCCTGGTTACGATCTCTTTATTTGGCTGTCTGTGATCTCTCCCTAAAAAAATTGAAAGTAATGAAGAAGTGTTACAAGGCGCTAGGTTATAACGAATATTTTCGAGCACACATCAACGCTGCTACGTTGAGGAGAGGTCTAAGAGAGCAGTCTATCTTAGAATTTTCATGCCAAACCAATCATCATCCAGGCGTCTGACATTAGTAGAGGGTTTTCCCCATCCCTCTCAAGTAGAACATTCTACATGACAGCCTTAGATATTGTTTCCATTACCTTTTAATGTCTTGCTCCTTCCGTTTGTATTTATCATGTTTACTACTCACTACTTCGTAGATCGATCGCTGATAACATCTTCCAAGATGTTACTTTCTTGTAATTAATTATCACAACAAGGTCTGCGCTGAAGCGATTATGCAGCTTTCCGTGCTCCAAAATGAAATTTGTTATCTTACTGCCCGTGTCTTAATCTTTATCCAGATTAACATCTTCCAACATGTCATGTGCGAACTGACAACTTATCTCCCAAAACGTTTGTCCATTCATATTGGAACCTGAGAACAACATGGTTTGTGTATCTTCCCGGACAAAAGTCTGGGTTAACAATAGGAATGTCACTCAGTGTAGACTCTTACTCCGTCTGGGGCTGGCGATAAGCGAAATGTCAATGTGGCAACTTCGCTCTGCACAAACAGAAGTCAACGTTGCTTCAAAAACAGGTCAAACGATCAATATAATTAGTAAAAGAGTGACAAATAGTACAAATCCTATATATAATATCCCAGCTTGTTCTGTCAGTACGTAACGCTCCCTAAAATAGTTAACACTCGCCACTGAAAAGTGCGCAAAGCACGGTGTGCATGCACCATGTGAACGGCGTGCCTGTTCAGACTTTTTATTAACCTCGGATGTAAAACAAGTATTTTGGTTTTTTTTTTAATACTCTCCCGAAAACAGGTCCACTCGACAAAGAAAAGTGCGCAAGTATTGGTGTGCATGCTGAGGCAAACATTTGAACATGTGAACGAGCCAGTCTTCTCTCCCAGCTGTACGTCGCACTGTCTCGATCGAGAAATCCTAACAATGTAAAAGTACAAATTAAACCAACAGGAAATCAAGGTGCTGTTTTCATGGACAATCGAATGTTCACAACTAACATTGTTTTTCCAAAAGTATCTGAATAATTAAAATTGCAGTTAGGTATTGGTGCTTTTGAATTTAATTCCCGTCTTATGACAGGCTTTTACACTAGTTATGATAGAAAAACCTTGAATTATGAAAGCGAAAACAACGATAAGGTGCGGGCGAGAAAAGGGAATAGGCATGAACAGAAAAATGTAAAGCATGGCACAGGAAAATGTAAAGATCGAAGATTTCACTTTACACAGCGGTCAACATTCATTTAATTAATAATGTTAAAAGGGGCAACTTTCATTAGTGGTTGGTTAACTTGACGCTGTGTAGAGACATAATGTTAAGTCGGTAACTTTCATTACTGGTTAACTTGTCGCTGTGTAGATCCCTAATGTTAACATCAGCAACTTTCATTACTGGTTTACTTAAAGGTGTGTAGATCCATAATGTTAACATTAGCAACTTTCATTACTGGTTTACTTAAAGGTGTGTAGATCCATAATGTTAACATTAGCAACTTTCATTACTGGTTTACTTAAAGGTGTGTAGGTCCATAAAGTTAACATCAGCAACTGTGGTGGATTTGATGTTAAAGAATACAATCTGATTTGTAACAGATGTGAGGTCATCTGTGCAAGCCCCTGAAGTTAGTTATTTATAAATGTGTTTTCAGGGATCCTGTCTGCTACCACCTTATGACCTCAACCTGACATATATTTTCTCCTAATTATGTGTACTGGTGTGTGGATGTTGTCTAGCTAGATGTCTAGGGTATATGCGATGTAATGTAATAAAATGACAACACCTACACCTAACAAATTAATGAACAGTAAGGAAACAAGTCACTGGTTTAAGTTTAAATTTGAAATCTTTTTACAATTTATTTTCCTGTATCTCAGTTCTTTTTTGGATACAGTAATAATGAAAACTCAAAATGATAATGGAATATATTTACACCAATTGAATTCAAATTATAAATGAGTCTCTTATTATTCACAACTATTATCTAAATGTCAGTGGAAAAGTGTCAAATAAAACTTGCTTCTATGAATGGGTAATATTTTGAAGCACGACTGGGTTCATCATGTTCTACTATGAAATACACATATGGGATAAGAGAGTGGTGTAGTTTGATTTATCATGAGCCCGTGAACAGATTCTTAGCTTGGTAAGTGCTGGTTCCCAAGATGAGGTCTTTCCTCTCCAACAGCTACAAACTGCCAAGTCTGGATTATGATTTTGAGATATAACCAGGAGGCACACAGTCTATACTGCCTCACGTCTTAATATGCTGGAGTTTATACAGATCTAGGATGACCTGGGCTCACTTGGAGTCGTAGATGAAACCCTGCAAGGATAGGATTACGTCCTACTCAACATCTCATATGCCTCTCTCTATCCCTAACTTATTTAACATTTGCAATCATAGTTAGAATCAGCATGGTAACGAATCAAATAGTTGTCGTTCTTATCTGGTTTGTTACCCCATTCATGGTCTATTAAATTTCAAACTATAGTTTGACACTTTCCTTGACAAAGGAAACATTTTAAGTTAATAATACCAAGTCATGTACAATCACAGTGACTTGCTGAAGACGACGGCCAGTGGTTTTCCTGGTCTTATGTCATAATAATGTACCACAATTTCCCCATTAATATTTAATTTACTTTGTCCCAAAGTGTCAGAAAGCCTGTCTGGCTTTTCTACAACCTGTTGATATATTTCCTAACAACTCTGTGAAACAACACAAAGCTTGATGTTGACTTCCCTCTAGATAAACTTCTCCCCACATAATTTTCATACATATTCAATAATACATACATAATAATAATAATATAAATGTTTTCATTCTTACCGCATGAGAGAAATATTAACACTAATAAGTTGGATTTGCGATAAATATGGTCAAATCCAGATCGCTTGCTGGTGCAGATCAGCTAAGTCAAGATAGTACTATTATCTTGCTTGTAAAACCAACTTTAATGTAGAAATTGTATGGTTCAAGTGGCGTCTAACACTACCTTCAATTTGATTTTATCCCTCAGTTAGTCTATTTGACTCTAACCAATCAGAGCCTGTTTTGCTTCTAGCGTCGTTTATTCAAAATTGAACTCAAATTTCAAATCTTGGACTAACTTCCCCTCTATCCCCACTACAGGGCAAACTGAGAAAGATTCAAGTCTGTTAGTCCATCTGTCTTCGTCAATATCTCAATTATTTACTACTAGTTTATAATTCTGACAAGTAATTAGTGATCCTGTTGTTGTTTGTCACACAGTGGTTTTATTTTTATTCTTTTATTCCTTATATTCACTATTATTGTTTTTCTCCTTCAATTCGTCAAATAACATATTTTCATATCTACAGTAAGATACACTAACATCATACTCTTATTGTTTTTCTCCTTCAATTCGTCAAATAACATATTTTCATATCCACAGTAAGATACACTAACATCATACTCTTCTACTAAACAATTAAGGTCATTGTATTCGTCAACCGTCCTTTATTTTAGCCTGTAAGTAAATTATCTAAGTTTTTATTCTCTATCCTTCTATCGAACAAATTCAAATTTGTAAACACGAACTCGTGACACGACCAACTATGCTCCTTTTCTGTCCCTCTCCCACTGTATTTTTTTCCAATCCACGTTAATCGTATTATAGGCCTGTCTAAGGTTCTCATTCAAACGAAACACCGTATTTGTAGTACGTCACCAAAAAATAACGACAACGCTTTGCCGTGCGCTACATTAGCCCTACTTTTTAGCCCGAAATACGACTTGTGTGTGTGTTTTGGTCTGTGTCACGTCTAAATGCGTGGTTATACATTCGCATCTGCCCGTCAAGCGAAGAGGGGTCTGTAAGGCGGGCGACAACGTTTTTCTTCCAACATACTACTGCATTGACTTTCACTATCATTTTCCTCTGGTTCGCGAGGCCAGAACAAAATTCAAACGCGTGTCAAATTGTAGCATTTTCTCTCTCACTTTTATGCCTTCGCGTATTCGTTCCCCGTTTTCTTCTTACACTCTTGCTCGAAACTAGGCCTAAGTTTTGTCAAGATGTTATAATTATTTTCCACGGTCGAATGCAAAAGCCAGCACTAGTAAAAGCGAGACGTTACAGTCTCGTTGCGTGAAGGCTTTGCCCAGACTAATACGATTGCTGGCGTAGGGGACAACGTGTCTCGCAACTTCCTTATTTTATCCCTATGTTATTTTTTGTCGTATAAACAACTATATATATATATATATATATATATATATATATATATATATATATATATATATATATATATATATATATATATATATATAAATATATATATATACATATATATATATACATATATATATATATATATATATATATATATATATATATATATATATATATATATATGTATATATATATATATATATATATATATATATATATATATATTTATATTTATATTTATATTGATCGGTGTAATCTTCAGATATTACGACAGCAACTTTCATTACTGGTTAACTTAACGCTATGTAGAGACATAATGTTAACATCAGCAACATTCATTACTGGTTTACTTAAAGATGTGTAGATCCATAATGTTAACATTAGCAACTTTCATTACTGGTTTACTTAAATGTGTGTAGATCCATAATGTTAACATTAGCAACTTTCATTACTGGTTAACTTAACGCTGTGTAGATCCCAGGAGAGTGGGCGTACAATTATTTTATAAACGTAAAGATAGTGAGGCAGAGTTGGAATTAGTGAAAGCATTAGAGATAGGATTATCGAAGAACTAACGCCAGAAGGCGGGAAAACGCGTTTCTGACGTCTGTATTTTGGTCTAAGACTTGGATTTAAATTTGGAGTGAAGGTAAAACTGAAGGTTTCTTTATTATCTGGAAGATTGGATTACTTTTGTAGATGAGTGGATTATAGGTGCACATGTTTGTAAATATGTTTCTAGTATATTGATACGGAAGTTTGAATCATCGAGTTCTAGTTTACTGTTGCGTGAAAGTCGGTTTATTGTTGCGGAAGAACATTAAAAAAAGAAGGAAAATATCAGTTTTATTGACGTAAAAAACTGGCTGTTAATGTAAAAGAAAAGATTGCTAATGTTTAAGACTGGTTTATTAATATACACAAATTAATTTAAAACGCTTCGTAGCAAATACTTACTTGGTCGTTCCCTTTCTACCGTGAGGTGAAGAGGTTTGGAAGAGAGAGCACCAGACTATCCTATCGGCTGTCTTCCTCCTGGCCTGGTTCCATTCTAGTCCTCGGTCCTTCAAAGATTGTCTAATGTTGTCCTCCCAGCGGACTCTGGGTCGTATTGGGGGTCTGGATCCCTGGCTCTTTGTTTCCCATGCTTGTCGTGGTAGCCGATCTTCTCCCATTCTGCTGACATGGCCAAACCATTTATGTTGGGACTGTTCTTCTTGGGTCTGCAGGGGTTGGGTTTTTAGGCCTTGACGTATCGTCTGGTTGCGGACCATGTCTCTTTTTGTTACTTCAACCACCTTCCTCAGATACCTCATTTCTGAGGTTTGGATCTGGCTTAACAGCTTTTTTATTACGTGAAATAAAGGAATCATCGAGTTTACGACTTTGCGCATGTGGTTGGCCACTTCATCAGGTAGCATAAATTGTTATAGAAACACCATTACAATGGCACATAAAATTCTTTAGTACACGCTTCCTTTAAAGTCACCAACTGTAGTGGTGGTTCGATGCTTCTTAAAGAGCAAGACAAGAGAATGAAGAAGGTGAATTAACAACGGAATCATGACCTTTCTTTTTCAAAATTTATAAAAGTTAATAATAAAAAAAAATTTTTATGAAGACTAGCAAATTAATTAAAAATGTACAACTATTTTTGTATCTTGGTTTAATGATGCATGGTAGAATGTATTTAATTAATGCAAAATTATAGTTTAGTTTTGTCCGTAAAATATTGATGATGATAGATGAGATTTTTAGCGCATTGTTTCAGTCGTGTAAAATTTTTATTTTTGTTGTCGTAGAATACGTAAACGCGTAGAAAAACGTTCATTAATGAGAAAATGTTTTAACGTGAAGACTTGTTCATTAATGTAGATGGATGGTGTTTTATTAATTTATAAAAAATAAGGATGTCTTAATTAAAATGATGTTTATTTCATGGAAATGAATTAGATTCTTTTGCAGTATCGCATTGCTTTAAGTGAATGGTATATTGATGTAGAAAATAGTGTTTTAATGTAGAATTATGGCATATTGAAGTAGAAAAATGATGTACAAATGTATATTGGTGAATTGACATAGAAAAATAATAAATTTATGTACAGAAACGGAGATTTTGTGTTGAATAATGGTGATTTGATGTAGGATAATGGTGATTTGATGTAGAATAACGATGATCTGATGTAGAATGGGAATTTGATGTAGAACAATGGTGATTTGATGAATGAAGGGGAGTAAAGGATCCCGTTACACGCCCATTGAGGCATATTGGGAATATGGTGTTAGACCCATATTTCCTTGACCATCAGCACACTAGGGGTGATGTGGTCAACATCACGCCGGCCGCCTTAACCTTCCCAGAGTTGCCCTGATACCTAATTCGTGAGGCTGGGTCGACCCCGGAGCCGCTTGTGGTCTAAAAAAATCCTACCTCAACTGGGGATCGAACCATGGACCACCGAGCTAGGAAACCAGTGCACTAACCACTACGCTACCGCGGCTGCCACGATGAAGAAGAATATTAATTTATTTATGAATAATGATGATTTGATGTACAATAATGGTGATTTAAAGAAGAATAATGGTGATTTGATGTAGATTAACGATGATTTGATATAGAATGATAATTTAATGTAGAATAATGATGATTTAATGAATAATAATGGTGATTTGACGTAGGAAGGTAGTAATTTGATGTACAATGATAGGATGTTAATTGATGTAGAAATATATGCATTAGTGTAGATAAATGGCACATTCATTGATGACTTCTCAGCTCTCTCACGAGCATAGGCCTTCATTAAATTTATGCCAAGTCTTCCTGTCTTGTGCCATCAGCTCAATTTCTTTCCATGCTTTCCTCATTTCATGTCTCCAGTTCTCTTCTCACGTGTGTTTTTCTACCACTCCTGCTTTAGAAGATTTCACAACAAGGACTGCCTTGTAATGCTATCATCAGGTTTCCTCCATGCGTGTCCTATCAGCCTTCCTGTCATCCCGTGTTCCACTTACACTTCTCTGATTTATGTTATTAGTTCCCAGCACATTATTTAATTATGATGGAGCACATTAATAAAAATAATGAAAACGACACATTATTAATGTGTTCACTAATGTAAAGAAAGGGCGCATGAATCAAGAATCAAGTTTTGGTAATAAATGTCACATGTAGTACCGATGTACAAAAATGGTTTATAATAGCTGTATAATCAAAAGAATTCATGTGAAGCTTCCATCACTGTGGAAACAGAAAAAAGAACATAAGTCGCGAATTTTCTCTCAGTCGCCCAGTGTCTTGTTATCAGTGCCAACCAAAGCTGTACCACCAATATTCTTGACCTAATTTTCCCACACAAGATATAATTAGTTTGCAAGGTCCTGTCTTCCCGAGTTTTGCCAGCATTTGGCTTAACGACACCATATAGAAATGTGTGTTCTCTTGCTAATTCTACAAACGTCAAGATATTGTGTATTCTTACGTCTCGAAAATTTGAGAAACTTCTGTGTTCATGTAGTTGCCGACTCATATTAGTTGTCTATTTCTTGGTTCTTACAAACTTGCAAAATTTGTTTTCATATTTGTCTGGTTCATACAAAGTCTCAAAGTTAGTTGTCAATTTTCTCTGGCTCTTCAAGCTTACATTAACTCACTTTTAAACACAAACACGCATTACTTATTTAATTCTGTTTCTAAATTATGTCTATAAATTATTTATCGTTTCGTGTCGTCGTGTAAATCCTCAGATATTGTCTCATTTTAGTCTTTCTGCAAACACGTACTAATTATTTGTTTATTTCAATACGCGTAGTGGTTACAGCGCTGCCTCTCACGGTTAAATTAGCGGGGTCAAAACCTGGTATCCTGCTCCAGTCTACCTAGCTGAAAATGTGTACCTGACTCGAATTTTAAGTTAAGGAATGCGAAGCAGCGAGGACGCACCTGGTCATTCTACAACATAAAACAAGATCTAGTACAGTCAAACCTCAAACATTCGACTACCCTACGTCAGTATCTGCCTTAGAACTATCTTTGACCTTTATTTCAATAATTATATGTGGGAACTCGCAGAATGTTTACGTTTCCTCAGAGAAATATAAAACACCATGTAAGCCACTTAGACAAGTGAAAGTCTAAAAATATTCTTCCCTGTACCACTGCCAGATTGTCTTCTGCACTGAGATCTGCAACAATTCAAGTCTGCCGTAGTCTGTTGTGTCTATAGTTACTGTCCAAACTTTGACACAGAAGAAAAGAAATTAGACACGATTCGTAAACGCCTGCCTGACACTCTCCTGGTCAAAGCTTAGTTTATTTAGTACGCCCTGCCGATGTTTTCTACGGCTTCAGATTTCCACGCTGACGTGGTCTTGCAGGTCCCGACCAGAAAGCCTCAGCCACAACGTCACTTTTCCATGTTGTTCTCTGTGATATCTGAGATATTAAATCTAGTTAGTGAACTCTGAACGTGTTTTCTGACACTATGTACGCGAGACGTCAACAGAATCTGGGCAGATTGCATGCCTCTGTTTGGAGATCTCTTTCATCATCATCACTATCATCATCACCCCAGGAGCATAGGCCTTCAACAAACTTATAACACGTCTTCCTGTCCCGTGCCATCAGCTCAAGGTCTTTCCATTTATTTTAAATATGCCCTTCATGTCTGTCTCCAGTGCTCTTCTCCGTGAATTCCTTGGTTTCCATCAACCTGTCTTACCATAAGCAATGTCAGAACGTGAACTGTTCAGTCACACTATTAACAGGTTTCCTCAATGCGTGTCCTATAAGCCACTATCATAGCTAATTTTCTTACTTATTTTACTTGTTGCTGTGAAGTGTAGTGGGGAGTCAAGTGTGTCGCACTTGCTGTTGTCTACCCGTGTTGTTGTAGGATTAATGTGATGTTGTCAACCCGTGTTGTTGTAGGATTAATGTGATGCTGTCTACCCGTGTTGTTGTAGGATTAAAGTGATGTTGTCTACCCGTGTTGTTGTAGGATTAATGTGATGTTGTCAACCCGTGTTGTTGTAGGATTAATGTGATGTTGTCTACCCGTGTTGTTGTAGGATTAACACATTAACTACCAAATTGAAAAACACACTGTGGCTGAATTAAATTTTTTCCCATTTTCATCCTGTAGATGTTTGCACAAAGTAAGCTCTAGTTTTCGTAATTATTTACAGATTTTTATTAATTACATGTCATTTTAAAGATAAATGAATGTTCTATTAGAATAAGCATCATTTGTAATTCTAATAGAGGTTGTTGCTATTTAATGGCCCTATGATGGCAGCAGACTTGCAATATTTTAACAATCATAACTGCTTGCGCCCCATCTCTATCAAAATCATTATTTCAATCAATGTGCACACCGTTTTCACTCTTGTTCTCGTCGCTAGATTTATCAGTCAATTGTTTTGCGAGTTCCAACAGTGTAATCTCTCTGCTGGAGAGGCGACTGTCATACTGTGACGAAGTTGATATGCATTGCGATGTCGTGTTTATAGTCGCTCTGCAGGAGGTGGGGGGCGAACGAATATTTATATTTTGTTGGAAATCTAGTGAAGGTTTATGTACTTGGCGATGATTTCTTTTGAATCTTGTTCGTAGATGTTCTTGCGGTAATCGTAGCAATTTCGCTCTTGGTGGTGAATCTAGTGACGACGGTTGGTAAGGGCGTTTGGTAGCTATGCGTATTTCGGTGCTAGCTGTATCATCCATACCTTCTATGTCGCTGTCTTCTCGTTCTGTTACGTCAAGTTCAGATTCCACCTGTGCCGAAGGCGTATCAATGACATTCTTGTTGCTATTTATGTGCTTCGCTGTAGGACTCTGGGTATGGTGAGTAATGTTACTTTTCGTCACTTGTAAAGACTGTTCGTCATCGCTATCCGAGCTAGAGTATGTAGGCTGGTGTCTACTGGAGGTTGACGGTTGTAGTCCCTGACTACCATGTTCTTCTGTAAAGTTGCTACCGTGGGGGGCTATGTTTCTCGTTGCTGATTTCAAAGGTCTGTCATCTTCGCTATCCCAAGTAGAATGTGTAGACTGGTGTTGACTGGGAGTTGACAGTTGTAGTCCCTGACTACCATGTTCTTCTGTAAAGTTGCTACCGTGGGGGGCTATGTTTCTCGTTGCTGATTTCAAAGGTCTGTCATCTTCGCTATCCCAAGTAGAATGTGTAGACTGGTGTTGACTGGGAGTTGACGGTTGTAGTCCCTGACTACCATGTTCTTCTGTAAAGTTGCTACCGTGGGGGGGGCTATGTTTCTCGTTGCTGATTTCAAAGGTCTGTCATCTTCGCTATCCCAAGTAGAATGTGTAGACTGGTGTTGACTGGGAGTTGACGGTTGTAGTCCCTGACTACCATAGTATGTTTGACTTGATATGGACGCATGAGGTTCTTCGTCTTGTGTCGATAGTGGCGTATTACTATCTCTCCCGTGTAGACGATTGTTTCTGTATATTAATCTTTCTCTCAATTCTGCTGGTGGAATGTCATCTTCATCTTCTGAGTCTTCTCTGCAGCGGACTAAACGATGTACAGCATCTTGGAGTTGACCTGAAGTGTTACGTTGTTGTAGGCTAATGTTCTGCTCAACATCCACGTCGTTTTCTTCACGTGAAGTACTTAATGTCTCTGTGGAATCATAATAACTCAACGTGACTTTTCGTATTGGTCTGCTACTGCATAAGGCTGGCGGAGCTGTAGGGCGATGATCGTCTTTTTTCATCTGTGATGCGTGTGCTTTGACGGTTATGTTCTTTTCCTCATGCCATAGTCTGTAATTAACGGGTGTTGTCTGTTCTACTATTTTATATCCATCAAGCCATCGTGCATCCAACTTATTATCTCTAACGTTCTTCTTGTAATATACTTTATCTCCGAATTTGAACTTCTCTAACTTCGCTCTTTTGTCATGCTGCTTCTGCCATTTCTTGAAGGCTTTCTGTGCATTACTGTTTGCTATCTGATGTGCTCTGTGTTTTTCTTGTAGTATAACTTCTATAGGATCTTCACCTTGATATTTCTTTTGGGGTTGTAAAAGATTATCTAGTGGGAACATAGGCTCACGTCCATATAGCATGTAGAACGGAGATAGTCCTGTCGTCTCGTTTATGTTTACTCTTATCGCTTCAAGAGCTTGATTGATATATACATCCCAATATTGAGCATTGCCTTGTATATATCTAGCAAGGATATCGTGCAATGTAGCATGCATTCTCTCATTTCGTCCGTTTGCCTGCGGTCTATAAAAAGTGCTAGTCGTATGCTGAATATTCAAAGTCCGAAGTGTCTTCTTAAAAGGGTTGCCTACAAATTGCTTTCCATTGTCCGTGATGATTCTTTTAGGACAACCATGTCTTGGTACAAATTCTTGTAGAAAAAACTCTGTCACTGTCGCTGACGTTATATTCTTAAGAGGATAAGTTTCAGGCCATACTGAATATTGATCAACAATATGTAAAAGGTATGCATTTCCAGATTGCGTAACAGGATATGGACCAGAAATGTTCATACTTATAACTTCCATAGGAAAATGAGATGATTTCATTTCCTGTAAAGGAAATTTAGTTGGTCTCATATTTCTGATTCTGCATACCCTACAAGTACCAACATATTCCATTATATCTTTGCACATAGACTTCCAATAGTATCTTTTCTTAATTATATCAATGGTTTTATCTCTCCCTACATGTCCATTATTATCATGAAACTGCTCTAGTAGTTGGGGTATTACTGATTGTGGAATTACTTTCTGTAATCTCCCCTCTTGTTTCTCATCAATATGATATAGTAGTTGATCATTGGGCAAGATTATAAACCGTTTAAGCGACGTAGGTTTCGTTTGCACTTGTTTGATGATCTTAAGAATTTCGGGATCTTTTCTCTGCTCAGTATGTACATCTGTTGTTTGCTGCGTGCCATTATCTGTTATGGTAGTGGTGTTTCCATCATCCACTCTGTTGGAATTTATAATGTTAATTTCCTTTGCGTTGTCGTTGATATCTGTAGACGCAATTAGATCATCTTCCAGTATAGTACTAGGTTGTGGCGTTCGCGAAAGGAGGTCTGCACACGTGTTTTGAATACCGGGAATGTATTCAATTTTTGTATCATATGATTGTAGGTTCATAGACCATGTTTGTAACTTTTTTGGCTGCTCCTGCGTCTTAGTAAGCCAATTCACTAATGGTTGATGGTCTGTTCTGATAGTGAGTTTAGTACCTCTGATATAAAAATCAAGTTTTTGTATCGCGTAATGTATAGCAAACGCTTCCTTCTCCGTTGTCGACCATCGTTTCTGAGTTTTAGAGAGAGCGTGTGACACGAATGCTATAGGCATTTCATTAGGGATTTCTGGTATAATGGGTGTCTCATTCTCTTCTCTGATTTGGACTAAGCAAGCACCTATTGCTGTATCTGAAGCATCTGTATACAAGATCATTGGACGGGATATATCCGGATGTGCAAGCAGTGGTATCTTTGTAAGTGCTTCCTTAAGATAATCAAAGGATTCTTGGCATTTTTTTATCCACCTAAATCTTGAATATTTCTTGGTAAGTGCAATGAGTGGTTCAGCAGCCTTGGAGAAATTAACGACGTGACGTCTGTAGTATCCGCAACAACCAATATACGCTCGTACCTGCTTCACTGTTGTGGGAGCGGGCATGTTCCTTATTGCTTCCACTTTATCTGTATCAGGGCGAATACCTTCTTTATTCACTATAAACCCTAAGTATTTAGTTTCCGTCTTTAGGAACTCGCATTTACTTAGTTTTAGTTTAACCTGGTGATATCGTAGGCGATCAAAAACTTGTTCAACCTTGTATAGGTGGTCATCCACAGTACCTGATGTGTGAATCAATACATCATCAATATAAGCTAATGCGAAAGAATGCATTCCTTGTAGAACTTCATCCATCAACGCCATATATGTCGCGGGACTTCCTTTCAACCCAAAAGGCATAACGTTCCATTTGTAACTACCCATGTGTGTACAAAACGTTGACTTTTCTTTCGCTGCTGGTGTCATAGGAATGCACCAAAATCCTGAGCGTGCATCCAATGTAGTGAAATGTGTGGAGTGTCCAAGTGTTGCCAAAATATCATCTATCCGTGGCAATGGATACGAAATCGTTTTTTGTAATTCTGTTTAACGCTCGATAATCACAACAGAATCTACTCGTTCCGTCTTTCTTGGAGACAATCACTATTGGTGACGACCATGCTGATCTCGATCTCTCTATGACTCCTGCATTCAACATGTCATTTATAGCTTTCTCTACTATTTGCCTGTTTTTTAATGGAGTGTGGTATGGTTTCAAACTAATGGGTTCTTCTGTTGTAGTTTGAATGTCCATATATACTGTATTAGTTCTACCTAACTCCATATCTGTTAATGCAAACACGTCCTGGTGTTTAGTAACAAACGTAGTGAGTTTGGACTTGTTTTTATCATCTACTTTCAACGTGGCTAAAAGCTGTGCCAACCGATCTGGTGGATCATTCTGTCTATGGGACTCATTATCTGTCCAATGTATTTTAACATATGTACCATGTTCTTCATCTCTGTGGAAATTTGTTCTTTCTTGTTCTGTTTTAGGATAATTAAAAGGTCTGAAACATCTAGACTTTGTTCTCTGCGACTTTGATTGACTTACATATTTTCCATTGGGTCTCTGCCATGGAGTATGCTCTTTCTCCTCATTATATACAGTGCCTTCTTTCTGTCGTTTACTACGACTATATTCAAAGGGACTTGCACATCTAAACTGGTACCTCTGATACAGTGGTTTATTCGAGTATCTCATATAGGGTTTCCGCCTTGGAGTATGCTCTTCCTCTGTATTACCAATATGATTGTTATTTTGTCGTTTACCACGAGTATTTTCAAAGGGCTTTGTTGAGGTTGGTAGTGCATGGTGAGTAACAAGATTAACATAAGTAGCTTGACCTGTGCTACCATCTGTTCCTCTGTATATACCATCCTGTGTTTTTCTTTGTATCCCTTGATTCACTTTTCGTAGATAACTATAATATTCGTCTTCCTTCGCATTTGCATGTATGTGTTCAGGTTCTTCTCTGCTAGGTTTTTTATACAATGTGCCATTCCTCCTATTTCTATGTAGTGTTTGTTGATCTCTCTGTTTTTCATTCTTCCACTGGTCTCCAATTCCATATCTATCCACTCTTTTTAATTGACTCTTCTCCCTTATTGTTCGTGTATCACTCCTGCCTCCATATCTGTTATTGAGTTGGTTGACCTCTGTGCTCTGTCGACAAAAGTTTCTGTTAGCGTCGGAAGGGTAACCTAAGGTATTATTTTGCCATGTGCGTGACATAAGGGTGTGCTGATTTTGATTGCAACTAACTTCAGGTGTTTTCCCATTCTTGGTGGTATTCAAAGACGATCTTTGTACTTTGGCAACTATAGTACCTCTGTGTATCGTTGTAGCCTGTCCTGACGTGTTTATAATCATGACAGGGAAGTCACGTGAGGCTGAAACTTGTGCTATACCTTCAGTAACAAACATGAGGGGTTCATCATTTATATCCTCATTTTCCAAAGGTTCAATTTGTACTGACTGTCCTTTCTTGATATAATTAGAGCTCTTGACTCGTCCTCTAGCTATCACAAGTGTGTTAGGCTGTACTGTGACTGGAGTCGTCAACCGCACCAAAGATGCTATGTGTATATCGTCTTGTAGTTGTATGTACTCCCCATTAATATTGATCTTGTTGAGGTCAAAATATATCCTAGCATTGTGAGCGGTAAGAAAATCTCTGCCTAGAATAAAATTTCTGGACATCCCACGTGTAATAATAAAAGGATGTGTGATCAGTTGTTGTCCTATGTGGAATTTGATGTATGCTGTACCACAAGACTTCAGAGATTGTCCCGTTACTGATGCCATAAACGTTTTTGAAGGTCTGAAAGTTACCAAGTGTTTGATCTGCTTGTACAGCTGCTCTCTAATCAAACTTACTGAAGCGCCAGTGTCCACAAGTGCGCGATAATTTTTGTCATGGATCTTGATCAGGCATGAGCTAGGATCTGGAGTAATATTTATGGAATGAATTTGTTGCTGCGGTGTCTCTTGCTGAAAATGTTTTTGATGTAACACCATGTTGTTATTATTTATGTTTTTGGACCTTCGATGAAGGAAGCTGTCTTCATTTACTTTACGGTCATCACTAACGGTCCTACTTAGTGATTTGACCGTTCCATTTTCCTGGTTATACTTTCGTGCTTGTCTGGCTCTGAAATTTGATGGTGTATACGCTCCTCTAAAGTTTTGATTATGTCCTCGCGTACTATCATAACTACTCTGTTGTGGACCATTATAATACTGCTGGTGCCAGCGAGGATGTTGTTGTCGGCACTCAGGGGCTATGTGTCCTCTACAACCGCAACTAAAACAAGTGGGAATATTCACCTGCTGTATACTCTGCTGCCTATGAAAATGTCGAGGATAGCTTGTGTTCACCTGTTTCTGGTTTTCCGTCCGGCTTGGGCGACGCCAACGAGAACGGGAATGTCCAATCTCCATCGGCTCATGTTCTGTCTGTGCCTCGACTGTTGGTTCTTGTTCGATACATTGATTAAACCTCGTTTGGACATTTTCTTCTGTAATCGCTATCTGTATCGCCTCATTTATTGTATTGGGATCCTTACGAATCATATGGAGTTTTGTACTACTGCCCAACAGTCCGTCAATAAAAATTCCTACCAGATGTTTCTCAAGGTCCGGTGATGCTGTCAATCCATTCAGGAATGCCTCCTCCGCCAAATTTAATAATTTCTCTGCATAGGATTGTATAGGCTCGTTGCGTTGTTGTTTGATGCGACGAAGTAATGACCATGCATGTTCCGTATTTGTAATATCACTATAGCGTTTCGTTAGCTCTTTCTTCAATGACTCATATGTCTCACTTGGATATGTATTATCACGTCTCCTTAAGAAATCCGTAACAAGAGCGTCAGACGAAAAATATAGTATCTTCTTCCGTTCCATATCTGTGCTTGCATTTATCATAGTGGCAAACCTGTCTGCATCCTTCATCCATTTCCTAAATTCTTTCGAGTCTCCTTTAAATGGGGTTATCACTGATCTAATCTGATTATATTTTGCATATAAGTCAACATTATATAGTGTTTCAGTAATGCTCTTTAGAGCGGCCATTGTTGGTTCTTGCTCCACAGGTGGTGGAACCAATATGGAATGTTGTTGTTGTTGTTGTTGGTATTCCATCTCTTCTTGTGATGTAGCCATGTCACTTTAAGAAGGGTTGGTCACGGCGCCAATTAAACTATATGTGTCCCAGTGGTCCCTTTATATGTCTTGGGACTGGTCACGATACCAATTAAACTAAATGTCACCGCTGGACTGGGTGTTTTAAAGACTGGTCCAAGAAGGCACCAATTAAACTAAATGTGACAGTGCTATCTCTTCTTATTATAGTAAACTAGGTGACTGGGGCAGGCCTAGTTGTCTACCTTCTATTTGTCAATTTGATCCATTGACCTATCTTCCAAGTAAGAGTATATCTTAGTACTGGCCCTCACCGCCAGAGTTATTGATTCCTGGATGATATTCTCTCAAAACTTCCAACCTAAACTCGTTCCATCCCTTCTTATGATGTTACTTAAGTGACAGCTTCGTATAGTAGTTAGTTTCTTTATGTCCAGTATCTTGTTTACTCTAGCACTCAACAACCTTTTAGAGACTGAACCCAACTTGAGCAACTTTCCATCAAAACAAACAGTTTATTTACATCATATAAGTTCATCATAACAGAGGCATGTGGTACTAATTCCAGGTACAAACATTTCCTAACTATCTCTTGTAGATCCCATTCCTCCTGGGTATATATCCATGTACCTGTATATATATATATATATATATATATATATATATATATATATATATATATATATATATATATATATATATATATATATATATATATATATATATATATATATAGCTCTCTACCTGAGAACACCAACAGATATGGTTTATACCTATTTTCTTCCCTTAAGGTTTTTATATTTATTCTGGCTTTTCCCAAGCCTTTCATCAACTCTTTCCTGAGTTGGTTTCCTTCATCTACTAATCCTGTCAGATTTGACTCAATTTACTCAAATACCATCATCTTAAAACTCATATATGCAAATTAATACATTGGATACACATGTTGCGGTATTCTCATACTTATACCTGCTAGAGAGCTCATGTTTCATCCTGTAAATACAATCAAACTTCAATTGCTTACTCATCTTACTTGCAGCAGTTTATGTTGCAAAATTCATTATACAATAGCCCAACACGGCTATTAAATCCATGTTCTTCTGTAAAACTTCTCAGCTGCTGACTTAGTCTCAGTTTATTCACATCATAGTCAATTTTGTAGCTTCAGCTTCGTTTCTCCTTATTCTGCGCTCACTTAGTTGTAAGCGTCGTTAACCTTGTAATACCTTATTTCAACTTCTGAAATAATTCTATTCAATGTCTATCAAAAGTTATGAGTCAAAGGACCTACTTACTTTGGTTGCACCGAATCCTCACAACACTCATTTTTCTTACTATCACCCCTTATCACTAAACTTATATTTTTAAACACAGTTCTGTCTTTCATAAGTGAATAGATTCTACTACTCTAACTAGGTCTATAGGATTCTTCAGAAGTATTCATTCTGTTTCTCACAGAAATGTAACTTGAGCCTGGCAGAAAACACATTCCTGCCACTCTACGTCCTTAACCAGGACTGCTTCCTCCGAAAAATGCGACCGCTCAACAGCGCGTCTAAATGAGTTCTCCTCTATAAAATCATTACTAGCTCATCTGTCCTTGTTTACGGTAAATTCATTGGTTCCTCCTATTCTTCGCTCAGCTGAAAAATGTTCACGCTTATCCGCTGTGTAAACAACTCAGTGAAGTGTCATCCGTTGTCCTGGTAAACTTTTCACGTGCATATTTTTTTTCTCAACTCACTTAATCATATAAGGGAGGTAATTAACCATTGTCTCCCTTTGCATATTTGACTTAACCTTATATTATCTTCTCTAAAGCTTGCTATACAATTCTTATATGTACATTTTCTAAACCATAATTACCAACTCACCAAATCTACTTATGTGTAATTAAGCACTTTCCTCCCCTGACTTTAATAATTAGAGTCTTCTCCCTTTGATCAAAGCATGATTTCACTCATCTTATTTCCCTTTTAGCAAGACAAATAGTCTTTATTCAAATCTATTCTTATTTCTTAAACCATTTTTTCATACCTTCCCTCTTAACCAAAAAAAAATCACCGCTTTTAATTCCTGCTTGAGCATTTTATAATGCTCCTAGCAAAATGAACGGTGACAGTATGACCTACAGTGTATTTTACACTGTACAACCCAATGCCTAGAATCCGGCTTTTGGCTGGGATCATGTGTCTAGACACGGGGACCGGTACAATGACATTCATGTGTCATTAGGTCCCTTGTGTGAGAACACAGAGGATCACTACAGTGACACAGTTTGTCATTGGGTCTTCTTGTGTTGGGACATGTGGTCTTGACCAGGGCCGGGTTTGGGCGGGGACAATGCGACCTCATGCGAGGAAAAAAATATGCGACCTCAAGCGAGGAAAAAAAAAAAAAAAAAAAAAAAGACAGTATGACTATGACAATACCACATGAGTACTAATGTTTCATATTCCAAAGTTTCTTTAATTTTCTTGCATTTTAGCAGTTATTATTTTCTTGCCAATGATTGCAGCAGTGGCCACCAAGAACCACTTTTGTTCGAGCAGTAGAGGACCCTGTCTGCTGATTCTTCCACCATGGCACCCCTACGACCCATGACGGGTTACGGGTTAAGATGAGGTGATGATGATGATTGCAGTAGTGTTTCAGCAAACATGTTCTTTATGTTCTTTGTAACATTTGACAGAATCTGTTGTTAACTGTGTCTGTAAAATGCATTTGTTGTATAAACACATTTAGTCATTATGTACATAAAAGGGAAATAAATAATTTCTCAATGAAAATCTGGTTTCTTGTTGTGTTTGAGAACTTTGGTATATGTGTGAGTACTTGTGGTAAGTTAACTCAACTTTGGTAAATGTGTGAGTACTTGTGATAAGTTAACTGTATGAGAGCTTTAGTATATATGCATGATTGTGAGAATTTGAATGTATGTGTTTGTGAGATAGTGTTTGTGAGATATATTAATGAGAGATTTAATGTGCACATTTGTGGGAGACGTGGTACGTGTGTTGGTGAGGGATTTGATGTTTGTGTGTAAGGAACAGTTGTGGAGTTCATCGTGCACTGTTTATCCTCCACACATGGGCGTTTATCTGTCTGTCTGCAGTAGTGGTTCAACAATGGTCACACTTAGAGTAAAGTGATTAATGTCTTCAAAGGCATTAACCTTCGCTCAAGATTACTCTTGGCTGAGATAAAAATAGAGAAATGGTGCTTCTACATTAGGGAGCAAAGTACTTATTGACACTTGGAAACAAACACGAAGACTGAAACAACTATCTCTCCTGGACATAGCCAAAGAGGAAAATGATAAACACCATCTCCCGCAAGAGAGAGAATTGGAAAACAAATACTTTGGACCACACCCTTGGGAAAACTTCCATCAACCAACTGTCAGAACACAACTGATAGATAAAACGGCCAACAAGGAAACACTACCCACAATCTTGAAGACGTGTGCCTTGGAGACCATAAACAGCTACCCAACGTCAGCAATCCAGGCCTACACAGATGGTTCAGCTTTCAAGACCACCTCTTTTGCAGGATACGGCGTCTGCATATGGTACTTGGATGGATCCTCTTATGAGTTCTGTGACTCCTGTGGTGAGAATTGTTGAAATTATGAAGCGGAGGCTGGGGCCATCAAGACAGCCATTGAATTACTACACCAACAGTTTGACCTTATGATACGAAAGCCATCAGATATAGTGATTTTCAGTGACTCTATGTCTGTTTCGGAAGCACTTAAACAGACTCCATATGAAAACAAAGACATTTTTCTTATAGGAAGAGCGGTTCACAACTTGATCACAGCCTACTCCATCAGTGTAACCTTACAGTGGATCCCTGGACACAGTGATCTAGCTGGAAATGAGACAGCTGATAGACTTGCAAAGGCAGGAGCCTCTAAACAACAAAAGGACAGACCCTGCAGCATGAGAACAGTCAAACAGATTCTCAGAAACAACACAAGGGAAATCTGGCTGAACAGATGGGCGAACGGGCCGACTGGCCGAAATGTCTTTAATGAAATGACCTGCCCAAAAGACAACGACAACATAAACAGACTCAGCAGGAGAAATCAAAGTCTTATCTTTCAGTTCCGAACAGGACACGCCAGAGTCAATAGTCATCTAAACCGTATCAACCCTCAGCACCTACCCATGTGTAGACACTGCTGTCATCCCTATGAAACAACCAGACACCTCCTTATGGAGTGTCCATTACTCACAAACGCCAGGAAAAAACTTTTACAGACACCTCTGACAGTCACCAACTCACTATATGGAACATTAAAACAACTGCAGAAAACCTGCACTTTTTTAAGAATGGCATTGGGCTGCCAAGAGTAGATATGCTCAGCAACATGGGATATCAAAAACAACAACAACAACAACATTAGGGAGCCCCCACATAAATTTAAAGAAAAGCAAGCATAACAACTGAGATCATCTAAGATGTCATGAACTTATTATTCTTCCGCCCCTTCTGTGAGGTAATATATTCTCGCTCATATTTCTGAGCCCCCAGCTAAAGGTGATTCATAAACTATTAATTGTATCGCTTTACATGTTTATGTATTTGCACAATATGAGTCATACGGGTGCAGATATACAAGTCACTTAATAATGATTAATCCAACAATAGCTTTAAAGTTACAGATAAACATGTTTAATAATCACTTATGGGTTAACGATGTAAAATAAATAAAGTGGTTTTTAAAAGGAAGCGATGATATTTATCATCATCAAATGGTGTAAATTATTGTGGAACTCTTGAAAATTTTTGAAATGTCCATTGGTTGCGCGGTTATGCTACTTAGCTTCCAGTGTGGGGTCAGTTCGCATCTGCTTTAAGCCGCTGTTGGTTCCCAAAGTTGCCTAGGACTACTTCTCGACAATAATCAAGTCTAGTGGCTGAAGCACGTGTCATGCATCAAGGCTGAGGCAATTACAGGGGTTGATAAGCGTGTTCATGACCCATCTGATGTTGGTGTCTAGCGTCTACAGCTGACAAATTGTACCACAAACTAAAAGGAGACAAATGTCTCTGCTATTGGATCTTCTGGCATAACCGTCAGGCGACCTCCACTTCCATCCACCACTTCATCTTACTCAGGCTTTTTACCTTTCAAGAGCGTAAATTTAAAACCCAGTGAGTTGGATGAAGTTGCTTTTGGACAGCGGCAATCGACAATTTATATATATATGTGTCACAGTGTGATGAACACAGCTGTGGACTGGCAGTGCTCCGCTGGGGGCGGGTACATAATGTCAGTCGGGTATGAGACGTGTTCTCATACACATAACTTAACAACAGAGACTGCGAGGTCAGCAGGTCAGAGGTGAACGCAAGGGGCGTTCTGATTGGGGCAGTCAAGAAGAGAGCGGGGGGATTTGTGGTCATGATGGCGGACGTGAACTGTCGAGTGCAAGTCGATATTTATTTGTGACAACATAATGCACTTTGTTATCTGGGATTTTCATTAATGTGTTACACTTCACGGACTATGTATATTGTTGTATCTTTGTGGTGACAAGTATTTAAATACATAAGTCAGAGTTGGGAATACTGATAGTGTTGATTATTCCTTGAATGTGTTTGACTCCACCCCTCTCTCTCTCTCGTGTGTGTAGTAGTATTTCGAGGACTAAGGCATAGGTGAATAGGAAGTGAAAATTTGCCACTGGTATGAAATTTCAGTGCAGCGCCAGGTCAGAAATCTACTTTTTGGATCACGTACATCGCAGACCTGTTTGTCATTCACGCAGTTGTCAGGTACTTTTTTTGAATAGTGTGTCACGGGTCACGGATTAGCGATACACAGTGAAGGGTGGTATTTTTTTGCCACGAGTGATTTTCAGTTCACGAACGGTGTTGCAAGTTTAAAATTTTGGAGGTGTGATAGAGGAGTATAAAGAATTATGTCTTTCATTAAGGATGTAGCGAGAGCGAAAATACAAGGCAGTATTTTTCATTAACAGTACGCTGCCACTTTACATGTGCTATAGCGTATAAGGACATTTGTGGCTCTTTGCAAGTTGAAGCGTCTGACTGGTCAAGAGTAGAGGAGGCCGCTGCAGCGCCGTTTGAAAGCCAACAGTGGGGACAGTGTTGCCCTACTACACAGTGTTTTACTGGCTCAGGAGGACGACGTACCTGTAGAAATCAAGTGGTTGAGTCTGCTTGTGGAACTGTGTGCATGTCGCACACGGGAACTGGTGCATTACAGTATCAATATTTTACACAGGGTCGTTACGGCGGCTGCTAGAAGCCGAACAGTACCCGCTTTACGTTTCGATCGTTTCCGTTATACAAAACATTGCAGTCCATCATCAAATTCTGTATTGAACTTTTTCTCAACGTAGAAGACTGCACTACACCTTTGCAAACGGTGTTAACTTTCATGAACTCGTGAGATGTTATTGGAGTGGAGCCGACAAAACCTCGCTTTGTGCTGACGACGGGCTAGCATACTTTTGTGGTAGAACTTTGATGCGAGGGGACTGACTTTTTGCGTGACATCCCTGTGGTATTTCAGTGAAGACAAGGCACTATCTGGAGACAACCGTGGACTTTGTGCCTTACATGTTAGTGCTAGGACCACTCAGGGGTCATCCTAATGGACAATATTTGTAACTTTATGTAACTTTGTAACGTGTTGTTCGTTGTGGACCATTGGATCATTAGTGACTAGTGTGCTGTGGATATCAACGTCATCATCAGGAACCCAGACCTTCGGAGATCATCAATTTAATTGATTTATAGTTAATTTTCCTAATGTAGTATTATTGTTATTATATATTATTTGACACTTATTTTTCTTCTAGTACCTTTCTACTTTATAATACTATATAATTAGTAATCATTCTCACCGGTGACCGCTTTTACATTTGGGTGGTGAATACGTCATCCCAGCTGGTGAGGTGTGTGTGTTGCAACATACTACCTTTGGTCACTTCATTGTCTATTGTAGGTTTTTGTTGTGTGTCTTCGTAGAAGTATAATTTTGGTGTTATTTGGTTGTTGTGTGGGTTTAGGATTTTCTCTTTTGCATTGCGGTAAGAGATTGTGCTAAACTGTTCTTTAGGACTGTTGCTGGGTGAATTGTGTGCTGGAGCACGGGCACATAGAGTTGACCCTATTGGCTGCCCTGCATAATTCACGTTGCACATTTTAGTGTATTAGTGGTGCAGGTCTTGTTTGTTTGCACGGTGTCATATTTGTAATAGTGTCTCTTCGTCATGTTTAATTGGAGTATTCTCTTGTATTTTTCTTACTATCATGTACATACGTTAATTTCCCAAACTCTTGTTTTCATTTGTTAACAGCTACGGTTTGTAATTAGACATCTGCTGCTGTCTGAGTGTATTTTTTTCTTATTCTTATTCCACCGTTACTGTTTGTGTTCGTTCGTATAGTAAGGTCATCTTAATCACCTTCATTAGGGTCAACATTGTTTGTATTTTTGTTTGTTTTGTCTTAGTGAAGTGTATCTCAATTTCAATTCCAATACCCATAGCAAAAGAGTAGGTTGGGTACTTTTGCTTGTGTAAACGTAGTTCTTTGTTTGGTTGAGAATCACATGTATGTTTATGCCATTAATTATATTGCAGTGAGGTTTGGTTACACTGTTTAAATATTAAGGGTGTCATGGGTACAGCAAGTTGTGCTGTTGAGTAACTTCACATAATAATACGGAATACACCCATTTGTTTGGTACAGTCAGTATTTCTGACTGAGTATTGCATATAATTTTGATTCATTTTCTAGTACAATATCTAATAATTTTCCAGTGAAGAAATACTGAAACGTTTTTTTTTTTGTACACTGAGTACTGCGTTAAGAAATTTTGATATTATTACATTACATAACGATGGCTAGCCTCTTAGAATTTGTTGATGCTGGTAAAGCGCTAGCATTAACAGGCCCTGCTCTACAGGAATGGGCAGAACTAAAATGGAAAGAAAATCAGGATAGAATGGAACGGTGTGAGGAGAGAGAATTCCAGAAATTGAAGATAGAAGCAGAGAAAGAGATGAAGAAGATAGAAGCAGAGAAAGAGATGAAGAAGATAGAAGCAGAGAAAGAGTTGAAGAAAATTGAAGCTGACAGAGAAATAAATCTGAAGAAGCTAGATAATGAATCCAGGAAGCAGGATTCAGGTGGGAAAGAATTCTCACGTCCCTATAGACTACGGTTACCCAATTTTAATCAAGATTTGGACAGCATGGACGTGTATTTAGAACGTTTTGAAGCAGAAGGTTTGTCGTGGAAGATAAAGAAGGAAGAATGGCCTGTTCTGCTGGGAAACTTGCTTTCAGGATCTGCGTTAGAAACTGTGTATAGCATCCCTATAGCCGACAGAGCAAATTATGACATAGTCAAGGAGAGGTTGTTAAGGAAATTTCGTCTAACGGCGGAAGGGTATCGGGCGCGTTTCCGAGACGTGAGACCAAGCGTCAACCAGGATTTGGAGGATTTCATGGCAAAAATTACTCAGCTGCTAAATCGATGGATTGAGATGGAAGGTAATAATAGAGACTTCGATAGGATATTCGACCTTATGTTAAGGGACAAAGTATTATCATCGTGTTCATCTGAGCTTATAGCGTTTTTCCAGGAACGCAAGCCCAAAAACATCGGTATGATGTCAGAATTAGGACACCAATATGTCACTGCGCATCCAGGAAAGGTCATACACAGGGAAAGTATCACTGAGACTTTTTCAGCGAGTATAGGAAAGATTACTAGAAAACCTTACAATCAACATAGATCAAAGAGTGCCGATAGATTTGGCCCCAGAAGATTTAATTATGATAGACCCTACTTTCGGGGAGACAGATCTCCTGCACGGTATGACAATTATCGGGACCTTAGATCACCGAGGAAGAAATGTAACTATCAGTCTGATAGAAATCAATACAGATATACTGGAGACAGACATGATAGGTACCCGCGAAATCAGATCCAGATGGAGGCGCCAAACGAGCAGGAACAAAGACGATTTCGCAAAAGCTCACCTTACCAAAGAAACAAATCCTTTGAGAAAAAGGAGTCAGACCGAGTAGACAAACATTCTCCAAACAACAGTCCAAAAAAGGATAGCAATACTCAGCTACACTGTAGTCTCTGTAAGGGAATAGGACATTTGGCAAAGGTCTGTGCTAATAATTCAGAACGAGCTAATTCGGCTTGCATATTAGAAACCTTTAACAATGAGAATTGCGAAGGGTGTAGGCCATTATTTGAACCAGACGGTAAGCCTATGCTTATCTGTGGTCACACTCTGCCTTGTCTCTCTTCTCTTCAAGAAAATGGTCATTTGGAATTGCATCCAGGATTTGTGCAAAAACAGGAGGTGTCTGTGTTGAGAGACACGGGATGCACAACTATAGGTGTGCGTAGATCCTGCATTGACGACTCATGCTTGATAGGTAAGACAGCAAGATGCGTCACTTTCGGGGGGTAACATTGAATATTACCCTCTTGCCATTATTGAGGTGGACACTCCCTTCATATCTGGTAGAGTACAGGCCTGTGTACTCGAAGCACCGATAGCGGATTTGATTGTGGGTAATGTGCAAGGTGTGCAGGAATGTACGCAGATGGACATCAAGAAATGGAGGGACAATCGTGTGCTTATGGCCAATGCGGTGATTACGAGGGCGCAGTCAAAGGCAGATGACGCATTAGAAGCGACGCATCATGAAGCTAAGACATCGGAATTGGTCAAAGGGAGTCAGGATACACAGGTGTCGGACTTTATCCAGCACCAACGGTCGGACGGATCATTGCGTAAATTTTACAATTTTGCCGAGAAAGGGGATATAAAGTGCACGAAGTTGGCCAGACATTGGTTCGAGCTCAAGAATAATATTCTCACTAGATGTTTCGCTAAGGGAGTACAAACTCAGCGCCAAGTGGTGGTACCGTGTAGTTTTAGAACAAAAGTGTTAGAGGTTGCACATGACTAACCTTTCGCGGGACATATGGGTGTGGCTCGAACGCGCCAGAGGGTGCTGTCACAATTTTACTGGCCATTGTTTAGCAAGGACATTAAACTATATTGCAGGTCCTGTAAGATATGCCAACAGATGAGGCATAAAGGCAGAACTCCCAAAGCTCCAGTGCAGGTTACGGACTTGTCAGTCCGACCGTTCCAGAAAGTAGCGATTGATATTGTAGGCCCCCTCTCGGTCACTTCAGACAAGGGATATCGTTTTTATTTTAACGATGGTAGATTTATGCACCAGGTGGCCGGAGGCGGTGCCGATGAAGAATATTACTTCACAAGCAGTCGCAGAGGCTTTGCAGATGCTGTTTTGCAGGTTTGGTTTTCCGGAAGAAATATTATCGGATAGGGGCCGTCAGTTCATTTCTAAGGAGATGTCAGAAATCACTGGGCTGTGTTGGGTATTGCCCCAAACATTCACGAGTCCATATCACCCTCAGTCAAACGGAGTTTGCGAGCGTTTTAACGGTGCATTAAAACACATGCTGGCAAAAGTGACCGCAGAATCTCCGCAAGAATGGGATAGGTTACTCCCAGCGGTCCTTTTTGCCTATAGGGAGGCTCCCCAAAGAAGTACAGGATTTTCTCCTTTCGAATTACTGTATGGGGCAAACCCGAGGGGGCCGATGCACATACTGAAGGATTTATTAACTGGAAAATGTGCAAATAGCACCTCAGTTACGAGCTATGAGTATGTAGTCAGCCTCAGAGAACGTATTGTAAAATCTTGTTTGGTGGCACGTGATTGCTTGGCGGGATCGTTAGCACGGTATCGGAAATACGCAAATCGGAACACCAAATTAGTATCTCTGATTCCAGGTGAGGAAGTTTGGCTTCTTTTACCAGCTAAAGAGGATCGCTTGAGTATTACGTGGCAAGGACCATTCAAGGTGGTTAAAAAATTGACAGATGTCGATTACCTAATTTTGGTCCGAAATAAGGAGAAGGTATTTCATGTCAACATGCTGAGACCATATATAGAACGACCTGAGGCATTGAAAGCAGTCACAAGGGCAGCACAGACTGAAGCAACAGTGGCATGTACGGCAGTCATTGATGACACGGGAGACGATAAAGGTGAAGGGAATATCCAGTTTACCCTCGTACCCCTGGTTCCTTCAGAGTCATGGAATATGGTGCGGATCAGTGATGACCTAACAGTAGAACAAAAGTCGGAAGTACAAAAGATATTAGCGGAGTTTAAGGATGTCCTCACAGATCTGCCAGGACGAACAGACCTAATTTGTCATGATATCACTCTGACATGCGATCAGCCTATTAGGGTAAAACCGTATCCATTGCCCATGCATTTTCAAATCGGCTGTCGAGAGAGAAATTGATGACATGCAACGAATGGGTATCATTTCTCCGTTTGATTCACCATATTCTTTTCCAATGGTTGTGGTTCGCAAGAAGAACGGATCTCTTCGTATATGTATTGACTTTCGGAGATTGAACAGCATCACCGTCGTTGACGCTGAACCAATACCTAATCAGGAAGATCTGTTAACACAACTTACCCACGCTACATATTTCAGCAAACTCGATCTGTCTAGAGGCTATTGGCAGGTACCCCTCGTGGAGGCTGCGAAACCTCTAACAGCGTTTAGCACCCCCCAAGGATTATTTCAGTTCAATGTCATGTGCTTTGGCTTAGTGAACGCGCCAGCCACATTTGTGAGGATGATGAGAAGGTTGTTAGGACATCGATCTGATATTATTACTTATATCGACGATATATGTTTGTTTCATGAGTCATGGGAGGATCACATGATTGGGTTGTCTTCCCTATTACAGTGTCTAAGAGAGCATAATTTAACGGCACGGCCGACTAAAGTTTGCATAGGTTTTAAAGAGTTAAATTTCTTAGGACATACTGTAGGTCATAATCACCTGAAACCTGAAGATGAGACAGTTACAAAAATTTTACAGTTGCAGACACCCAAAACAAAAAAGCAAGTGAAAAGTCTAATTGGACTTGTGAATTTTTATCACAAGTTCATCCCTCAGTTCTCTTCCATTGCAGCTACACTTACCTCGCTAACGAGTAATGGGATGCCAAATAGGGTCTTGTGTGGACACAAGATTGCGAGATAGCCTTATCCAAAATCAAGAGGGTGTGTTCTCTAGGAAACCCATCTTACTGTTGCCAGATTTACGCAAACCCTTTGTTTTGCGGACAGACGCATCTTCTGTAGGAATTGGTGCTTGTTTAATGCAAGACCACCAGAGTACCTTACATCCAGTGATGTATGTGAGTCGTAAGCTGTTGCCGGCTGAGACCAGGTACTCTACGATTGAAAGGGAGTGCTTGGCAATTGTGTGGGCAGTTTCAAAGTTGTCTCGATATTTGATAGGTTCACATTTTGTATTACAGACAGACCATCGACCACTCTCATTTTTACAGTCGTCAAAATCGACAAGCTCAAAATTAACTCGTTGGGCTCTCTCTTACTACACCAGTACAAGTTTACTGTTTTACCTCTAGAGGGTAAGCTTAACGTGGTAGCTGACACTCTGTCTCGTTTGTAGAATGCTTGTTTATTTCTTAGTTTTCCCCCACATGATGTTTAATTGAGTATGCAAGATGTGTGAAGACAAATAGGAAATGAATGTATACTTGGCTCAAAAGCCGGATGTTTGGTGTTTGGAGTGCGTCCAGCCCTCCAGAGAGAGAAAAAAAAAAAAAAACTTCGTTTTTTTCCCCAGGGGGGGGGAGAGTAGATGTCACAGTGTGATGAACACAGCTGTGGACTGGCAGTGCTCCGCTGGGGGCGGGTACATAATGTCAGTCGGGTATGAGACGTGTTCTCATACACATAACTTAACAACAGAGACTGCGAGGTCAGCAGGTCAGAGGTGAACGCAAGGGGCGTTCTGATTGGGGCAGTCAAGAAGAGAGCGGGGGGATTTGTGGTCATGATGGCGGACGTGAACTGTCGAGTGCAAGTCGATATTTATTTGTGACAACATAATGCACTTTGTTATCTGGGATTTTCATTAATGTGTTACACTTCACGGACTATGTATATTGTTGTATCTTTGTGGTGACAAGTATTTAAATACATAAGTCAGAGTTGGGAATACTGAACGTGTTGGTTATTCCTTGAATGTGTTTGACTCCACCCCTCTCTCTCTCTCGTGTGTAGTATTTCGAGGACTAAGGCATAGGTGTATTTAATACAAAATACTCTGTGTCAATATGGTTTCATATGCTTTTACTTTACTTTTGTGTTACTTTTACATTACTGTTATTTTACTGTTACTTTATTACTTTACTTTTACTTTACTTATATTTGTTGCTATTTATTTTTTCTTTTATTTTGTATCGTTTCTTCTTACTGTTATTTTACTTCTACTTTTTACTCTTTAACGCTCTCCCAAATAATAATCTTCTATTTATCTGCACTAATATTACTTCAACTTCTTTCAACACCCCAAGGAGCATAGACCTTTAACAAATGTAGGCCAAGTCTGTCTGTCCCGTACTATCACTTCAGCTACTGAACAATAAGTATTACCCTTTTTATTTGGCATTACTGGGGAGCCGCGCTAGCGTAGTGGTTACAACACCGCTCTGGCGACCGGGTGATACAGGATCAAACCCGGGCGACGGCATTTGAGGATTTTTCGTCGACCGGGATTTGGACTGGATTAACTCGAGACCTGCGAGGACATTTGAAGGAGTGTCGTCGACCAGGGACTGGCGGCTCCTGAGCCGACCCAGCTGCAATGGGTACCTCCGAAATCGGCGAGTATTTGCCTGAATGGCGAGGGACACCTGTCTCTGTACAAGAAATAAAGGGATACTCACGTAAAATCAATGTCAGGTTAGACAAAAAATAATAACCTGAGATTTCGCCTCGAGTATTAGCGGGCGTACGAAAAAAAAAAAAAAAAATTTGGCATTACTGTTTTGTTGCTATAGAGGTAGTATGTACTTGGTTCCAAAGGTTGTCATAGCCAGGAGTTGTAGTGAAGATAAGCTATCACTGCAGATAAATGATTCTATGGCACGCGCCTCAAATAGCCTCTGACAACCAAGCCAAGCTCCCGGCCTTCATGTGTGCCTCAATTTGAGCGCAGCGGAACTGTTTCTACTGATGGAGAAGGGGCAAAGGCGAGTCACTGGCGCCTTAAAACCAGCAGCTTCAGGCAGATAGTGCTCGCGATCAATTGGTTGGTAGCCTTTCTAAGTGAAGGTAAAAACTCTGAACTCAAACCACCCCTACCTTGCGGGAATATCCGTTAATGGGAAAGGCTTCATGGGTAAACCCTGAGGATAAATCCGGAGTCGGAATCCTTAAGGAAGTCTAATGTTGATTCGACATTATCCTGGCAACTCCTGCGACGTGGCATGGTGGCTGTTACCAAACTGAATCGGCTACTGCCGTTCCTTTGGATCTACCGGCTGCGTGGAGAGGGGGAACATGCTGCATAGGCAAAATCTTGATCTCCATATAACTGCCCAAGCTCGCGGGCTGGAGAGGACACTACAGTTTCACTCCATAGGTGTCGGTAAAACATGGGGAAAAGCAGTTGCCGGTTTTAAGCATTTTGCCCATTTGGCGTAGGGCATGGCGCCAGGGCTACTTCCGACAGTGGGAGAGGTTCTAGGATCTCACTGGACAGCTACCGCCCGCTTCAAGCTGTGCAGCCCCCAGTCAATTAGGTGTTGTCCAGCCACTGTCTGATTTCCCCATTGGGTGAATGGGGATTAGGGTCAAATCCGAACTGTGGACAGAAAATGTTGTACCAAGCAATAATCACAAAACAAGAAGTAATAGAAATAAACAAACTATCAGATTGGGATGCTGGAAGGTCCAGACTTTGTTGACTGGACTATCCGAAAACCTACCTACAGAATATAAACGATGTCACGAAGACCGCCGTAATCTTAGACGAACTTAAATGACTTCAGGTGGATATAGCTGCACTTCAACAAACGCGCCTGTTAGGCTCTGGAATGGTGAGCGAAAGGGACTACACATTTTATTGGCAAGGGGAAGACCTTAATAAAACTAGAGAACATGGAGTAGATTTTGCGGTCAAAAAATCGCTAACTAAAATGGTTGAACCAGGTGAGAATGGATCAGAACGCCTGTTAACGCTCCGCCTGCAAACTAGCGCAGGTCCCATCACCTTTGTCAGTGTGTATGCTCCTACTCTGTACCCTGCCTCAGAAGCTAAAGACGAGTTCTACGGGAGTCTAGCCGCAGTCATCACAAGCACACCTAGGCAAGAACAGCTTCTTCTCCTTAATGACTTCAACGCTAGAGCGGGTGCCGATAATGTTTCATGGCCTTCATGTCTGGGCAGGTTTGGTATTGGCAATGCAAATGGACAACGGCTTTTGGAGTTGTGTTTCCATCATGACCTCTGCGTGACCAACACCTACTTTCAGACATAACCACAGCATAAGGTGTCATGGAGACACCCACGATCCAAGCACTGGCACCAATTCGATCTGATTCTAGTCAGAAGGCCACTCTTTAGGTCTGTGCTCTCCAACCGCTCGAACCATAGTGCAGGCTGTGATACAGATCACTCCTTGGTTTGTTGTAAAATCAGAGCACAACCAAGAAAACTCCATCGTGTCAGGCATGAAGCGAAACCACGCATCGATACCAGCAAGATGTCAGACCCTGTCATGATCACTTAATTTACTGCGACCTTCAAGAAAGTGCTCAGTAGCCCACAGCATGGTAATTCTGTTACAGAGAACTTGTAGCACCTGCGGAACACTATTCAAAAATACTGAACTTGCTACCTTTGGTAAGAAGACAGCAAAGTCAAATGACTGGTTTTATGCTTCATCAGATGTGATGACACCAGTCATTGAAGCTAAGCGCAGTGATGCAAATGAATACAAACATTCACCGAGTGCTAGAACCCTACAGATCCTGAAGGCTACGAGAAGCAAAGTTCAACAAACTGCTCGACGTTGTGCAAATGACTATTGGCTTCCAGCTCAGTGAGAACATCTAGACTGCAGCGCAAACAGGCAACACCAGACAAATGTACGACGGTATAAAGAAAGCCCTTGGTCCCTAAAAAAGTAAGTAAGACGGCACCGCTAAAAACCATTAGCGGAGAGAAGCTAACCGATAAGGGTAAGCAGATGGAGAGGTGGATCGAGCACTACTCTGAGCTTTACGCTAGAGAAAATACCGTTACGCCTGCAGCTCTTGATGCTGTCAAATGCCTGCCAACCATGGAGGAGCTGGATGCAGAACCAACATTAGAGGAACTCAGCAAGGTCATTGATAGCTTGGCCTCTGGCGAAGCACCTGGCAGTGATGGGATTCCTCCCGATTTACTCAAATGCTGTAAGGGCATGCTATTACATCTCCTGCATAGGGGGCTACGCCTGTGCTGGGAAGAGCAAACTTTTCCTCAAGATATGCGAGATGCCAAGATTGTAACACTGTATAAAAATAAAGGAGACAGAAGTGATTGCAATAACTACAGAGGTATCTCTTTTTTATTATTGTTGGTAAGGTTTTTCCTAGAGTCATCTTACACAAGTTAGCTGAGAGCGTATATCCAGAGTCGCAGTGTGGTTTCCGAGGTAGTAGATCAACAACAGACAAGCTCTTTTTTCTCCGCCAGCTTCAGGAAATATCAAGAGAGTAGTAAAGGCCTTTATATATTGCATTTATAGACCTCACAAAGGCATTTGACCTGGTTAGGATGGATGGACTCTTCAAAATCCTCCTGAAAATAGGCTGCCCTGTTGTTAGCACATCACAGCCCTTTGACATAAGCAGTGGCGTTAAACAATACTGCGTTCTGGCTCCAACTATCTTCGGGATCTTCTTTGCCTTACCTTTGAAACATGCATTCAGAGATGCAACTGAAGGAATATGCCTTCCCACTAGGTCAGATGGCCGACTGTTTAATCCCGCAAGGCTGAAGGCAAAAACAAAAATCAGTAGGGTGACCATTAGAGACTTGTTATTCGCTGATGATGCTGCAGTCGTTACTCAAAGCCAACAGGAGCTTCAGAACTTGATGAATCGCTTCAATCAAGCATGCAAGGACTTTGGCCTCACAATAAGTCTAAAGAAAACAAATGTGCTGGGTCAGGATGTGGGTGTTGCACCAGTTATCACTATCGATAACTATGAATTGGCATTGGTGCACCATTTAACATACCTGGGGTCTACCATCAACGACAAACACTCTCTAGACACAGAAATTGACAGCCGCATTGACAAAGCTGGCGCTACCTTTGCCTTCCTCACATCGCGTGTTTGGGGAAACTCCAAACTCACAACGAAGACCAAAGCTGCGGTATATAGCGCCTGCGTCGCCAGCACTCTTCTGTATAGCAGTGAGAAATGGACAACCTATGCTAAGCAAGAAAGACTGCTCAATACCTTCCATCTGCGGTGTCTACGCCATATCCTCGGCATTTCGTGGAAAGATAAAGTGACAAATGTTGTCACAGATGAAAATAGTGCAGCAGTAATCATCCACTTTAACCCCTCCCCATCTAGAGTATACTTTTGCTACATGAACGAAGGATTCACCAGTTTAATTAACACGGGGGCCATCTGGCAATCAAGCCCTATGTGAAACAGAGAGCGAAGCTCGGAGCATGGCGTAATATATTCTTTGATCAGGGGAACACGCGATATTCAGTGAGACGGACCTTGGATTGTAAAACTTTCAGGTGAAAATTGCGTAGCTGATTTTCGGCAAGGCCGAGATGATGAAAGTCAAGAGGTGGTAAAATTACCTTTGATTCAAGAAATCGAACTGCAAATTGGCTCGGGTCTGGCAGTGGTGTGACTTTCGCATTAAAGAACGATAGTACGGAACATATCAATATATACCATGTCTCTCCGATACCCATGATCAGTTGCCAGAAATCCATCTGAATTCACTAGCTCGTTATCTTAAGATTTCTCGTAGAGAGTGAAAATTAATAGATTCCGTGGAGTGTTTAATTTTTCTGATTGCGGTAATTTATATACTAGATTTGAAGTGATTTAGTGTGTTTAAAGTTTTCAATATATATTTCACTGAGATTTTCTGTGCTAATTAAATAACTTATAGCTAACTTTCCAGCCGTAAAGTAAATTTAATTACTCACTATTTTTCCAGTAAGAGATGTTTTAAATTGACTAGTACATACATTAAATAACTGTCTCCTGACGGCAAATATTATTTACTCCAATCCATTTTATGTAATTTTTTAAAATGACTAGTGTTCATATCACGCGTTAACAGAATGATAGGATAAGCTAGACACGTGTGTTTTAAATCTAATTTATAACAGAGTGGTGTAGAGGTCCTATTTTTAACACGTGTTAGATATGATATTGATAATTTGGTTAAATGTTGATATATTCTTTTCCTAAAATATAAGGCTGATCAAACCTGAGTACTAGCGGCTTGTTTTCTTATGGCCATATGAACTTATGATCATACGAACTTATAATATTATAAGCATCCAATAATATTTAATATTGATGAGCTTCTTGCTGTGACCTGTGCGGTCCAATTTTCCTCGTTTTCCTGAGAGAAACCAGAATAGAACCATTGAATTATAATATTAACTGGGCCAGAACTATTACCAGATTTACTTATCTATATGTATATATATATATATATATATATATATATATATATATATATATATATATATATATATATATATATAAATGATATATATATATATATATATATATATCATCAGCCAACTGTGGCAATATATTGTCAGCAACATTTGTGTAACTTAAACCTAGCGTTTCCGCCACCTGAGGCTAAACCACCTAGGAACTGTATATGTTCTATTTATTCTACATCGGCGATCACCACGCATGAACCTTGCTCCAACCAACTGAAGGCATAGATAACTTATTGTACATCCTCACACACTTCTTGGACGGGAAGAGAGATGCAATCAAGTTTCCACCTGCCAGTGCAAAAGAGCTTTAGGAACAGCTGGACGAAGCCTTGGCAAAAGAGTTGGATAACAACCTGATGCAGATAACTTTGGAGAAGAAGCTGGAAATCTTCGGCGACATAGTATATCTGCACTGTCGCAAAGAGTTCGGTGTGAGGGAGGCAAGGGAAAGTAACCCACCACGGAAAAGTAGAAGAGAAATTAAAATAGATGAAATCAGGAAACAGAAGAAGCATGCCCGAAAACTGTTCAAGAACGCAGTTGCCACGGAGAAGGAAGGGTTACGGCAAGTTTGGGAGCACCTGAAAGGCCAACATAATGCCCTTTGTAGAGCAGAAAGGTTGTGCAGGAAGAGAAGGAAGACTCGAAGGGATAGGAAAAGATTCTTTAGGGAGCCCTTCAAGTTTGCCAAAGAACTGTTTGAGCAGCCACGGTCGGGTACGCTAAACATCAGGAAAGAAGACCTGGAAGAACACCTTAAAAGGAAATAATCAGATGGTCGCAAAGATGAGCCGCTCAGCAGCATGGTAGGTCTTAAATGGCCGGGGAAGCCAGGAGCTGAATTTAACACTAAGCCCCCAGCAGTGCAAGAGGTAGAAAGCATTGTCCAGAAAGCTCGGAGCAAGTCAGCTCCAGGTCCTAATGGTGTTCCATATGTGGTGTATAAAAGATGCCCTGAGGTTCTCAAACGACTGCTCCGTTTACTGAAGAATGCGTGGAAAACCCAACTCGTAAGCGAGGAATGGAGAAAGGCAAACGGAGTCTACATCCAGAAGGAACAAAAATCCACAGACATCAGTCAGTTTCAGGCCAATATGGTCACTATTCAATGTGGAAGGGAAGATATTCTTCTCAGTCCATGGCGAAAAGGCGACTCACTACATACCTCCTGGCAAATGGGTACATTGACAGAAATCAGAAAGGAGGTATCCCAGGTACATCAGGATGTCTAGAGCATGCCGCAATGATCTGGGAAGCAATCCAAAAGGCAAAGTCTGACAGAACAAGCCTCCATGTAATCTGGTTGGATCTAGCGAATGCTTATGGATCCGTTCCACACCAGATGTTGTGGCATGCCCTAGAAATATCTCATGTTCCACAAGAGATTGCAGCAATGCTGAAGCTGTATTTCACAGGGTTTTCTGTCAGATTTTCAACCAGAGAGTAGACAACGAAGTGGATTGGCCTTGAAGTTGGAATTGCGATGGGATGTACCATCTCTCCGATACTATTCGTCATGGCTATGCAGGTAATCCTCAATGCGGCTGAAGGAATGGCTATAGGTCCAAAGCTCGGTGGAATGTGTCACATGCCACCGCTCAAAGCATTCATGGATGACACAACAATTCTGACATCAGATGAACATCAGGCCCGGAGGATGTTAGCACGCCTGGATGAACTAGTCAGCTGGTGCAGAATGAGCTTCAAACCCAAGAAGTCGAGAAGCTTATAAGTCAGGAAAGGGAAGATAGCAGAGGTCATATTCACGGTTTCTACCCAAAGAATCCCTACTGTCATTGAGGAACCTGTTAAAAGTCTTGGCAGGGTGTACGATGCCTCTTGAAAAGACTCGAAGGCAGTGCAACAGACAATAGAAATGGCAGACAGAGGACTACAGATCATAGACCAAAGCAGACTCCTGGGAAAGTTCAAACTGTGGTGCCTCCAGTTCATGTTGATACCGAAGTTGCTGTGGCCACTGCTTATATATGAAATAAGCACAAGTACAGTGGAAGCTATAGAGCAGAAGGTCAACAAGTTCATGAGAAAGTGGCTAGGGGTACCACCAGGTCTGTCAGATGTAGCACTGTACTGCAAAAAGTCAAAACTTCTGCTTCCCTTCAAGTCAGTTGTTGAAGAATACAAAGTTGGAAAAGCAAGGCTTGCAATGATGCTACGCGAGTCAGCTGATGACGTGGTTAAGTCCATTCAGCCCACACTGAAAACGGGAAGGAAGTGGAGAGTGGAAGAAGCTGTTGATGCTGCTGAAGAGTCACTCAAACTGAGAGAGGTAATCGGATACACACAAACGAATAGACGGGGATTTGGGCATGGTGACATCCGCTGGTGGTCCAAGGCATCAAGCAGGGAGCGCAGAGACATGGTAGTTCAGGAGATACGAGGAGCTGAGAATGATAAGAGGTTGCAAAAAGCAGTGCAGCAGGTCCAACAAGGCCAATGGACCACATGGGAAGGAGCTCTGCAGAGGTACTTGACATGGAATGATATATGGCATATGGCACCTCTTAGGCTCAGCTTCGTGGTTAGATCAATGTATGACCTGCTGCCGTCGGCCACCAACCTTGTGAAATAAGGAAAGTCGGATGATGAGCAGTGCCCCCTGTGCCAGGGGAGGCAGACACTTGAACACGTGCTCTCAGCGTGTAAGGTGGCATTAGGGCCAGGGCGATACACTTGGCGCCATAACAAAGTGCTAAATGAGCTTGCTGCGACAATAGATCAGGCAAGAATGAAAGCGAATAGCAAAGTCCTGCCAGACAACGCAAACACATACTTTCTGAGGGCAGGAAAGTCAGCACACCCCAAACCGAGTAAACCTGGTAGCAGTTTACCATCTCTTCTTGACTGTGCAACGACTGGGAGATGGCGGTAGACCTACCTGGACGGGGGGCATATCCAGAGTGTATCAGAAAATCGCGGAGACGGCCGGATATAGTGCTTCATTCTGCAGCAACGCTTCAGGTCATACTGATTGAACTGACCGTGCCATTTGAATCCAGATTAGACGAGCAAAATTCATTCAAAGCGGCCAAGTATAGCGATCTGGCCGCGGATCTGAGACACGATGGATTCAGTGCAAGGGTCATGGCGGTTGAAGTGGGCGTAAGAGGGCTTGTGGCTGCATCAATGTATGATTTATTGAAACTGTTGGGGCTGAAGGGACAGTCTAGAACAAGGGTACTGAAGAGGCTTAGTGAAACTGCCGAAAATGCATCAGGCTGGCTGTGGAACAACCGCAATGGGCGATGGACATCGTGACAATAAACGCTGCGGTACAGAAAACACCAAAACTGTTCTAAGTCCACAACGCTGAGTTTTTTTTTTGGTGTACTAGTGAAAGAGATGCGACTCTGGGGCAACAGGCGATGTATACTATAGGGAGAGTGTCAGGTACAAAATTTCAGTGGCTTGCGGCGCGCAGCTCGTCGGCTGCGCGCTAATGTCTCAGTGTGTTTCCTTAGTTGTGAAGGGCGACGGAACGAACGGAATAATTTGTCTTCTCTTTGTTACTTTCACAATTGCCTCCACGGCTGGCGTTGTGGATTTAAAAGTTGCTACCATAAGTGAAATGGGTTCATTTTCGATACAAGACAACAGGAAGCTGAGACGCTTGGGAGTCATGACCCAAGTGGGCCCGCCCCCCTTAGAGTGTAAAGGAGTAATTGGGCCGAAACACTTGTCGGATGGGGGGACTTCTTCTGATGATCAGATTGCTTCCTGTTGTATCGCTCTGTAAAGAGTTTCCTATCATCTTGTATCCAGTACAAATTTAACACCGACTCTAGCGACTCCTGTGAAATTTGCAGTCAGCGACTACGGAGAGTCTGGGGCTGGATTTGGCAAACTTAAATTTGACACTAAATATATATATATATATATATATATATATATATATATATATATATATATATATAATATATATATATATATATATATATATATATATATATATATATATATGTTGCGTGATAAATTCTCGCAACATCGTTTTATTACAATATCTATTTTATAACGCAAGGGCAACAACTGCTTGAAATTTATAGTCACTTTTCTCGGTAAGCATTTGTCTTCCCGCGTTGGTATTGAATGCAGTTAAGTTTTGAGCGGTGGTCTTTTTGCGCTGGACTGCGCATGACTGGTCTTGTTTTTTGGTCGATCGGTTTTCCGCCCACCACTAGTGGAGTGAGCGATTTGAATGGCGAAAGAGATGCCTCGTTGAAGAGGGGATCTCCGCTATTTTTTGTTCTGTCAGGGATGTGTAGTCCTCTTAATGGATATTTCGTTTATTCGAGATAATACCTCTAGTGTTTCCCACATGTCGGGAGGCGTGATATTTCTGTGTATTTCCTGAAGGCAAGGTAAATTGACTTTTCATTAACTCTATCGATTTTGGGTCGTGAGCGATTTCGATTCATAGCCTGTCTTCGAAAGTCGTCGTCACGAGATGTTTTCCCAGCTCACATGTCGCTGTATTGTACTGCATCGGTTGATGCATGTCCCAAGGACCATTACTTGCTACTTTGTTAAATGAACTAGGTTTGGAAAACCTTTATTATCTAGAGGATATTTTTGAGGACATTATTTATACTTCGGCAGACGTGTCTGTCTTGCTGAAGTCAGACTAAGGAGAGTGAACTGATCTCATACATCTGGTTATCTCCTGGCTGTTATAGAAAAGGATGGAGTTTTTCACCTGACTACATTTACAGCACTATGAAATATAACATGCATCTGACTCATCATTGTAATGCTGTCTACCGTCTATTGCTGTATTGAATGTTGCTGTGATAATGACTGTTTGATGTGCCTACATATTCGCGTAACCATTTTGTCACTGTGGCGTCCACAATAAATAATGAAGAAAAACGTCAACGGCTGTTACAAGAATCATTGACTTTATACGTCGTGAGTTTACTGACGTTCTATGTGGATTGCCCTGTTATTTTTGTATGAACATTGTTTGACTGAACACATCTGCACACTACACAAAACCAGACATGCGGATACCATCCATCATCATATGGCATCACGCATCATTTGGTGGCCATAAGCTGGTTTGATTCTGGTACCAGCAAACACGGGGTCCCTTACCCACTTCATTTTCAACAAGAATTCATCAGCATCCTTCAAGAAATTAACATTCTTCAATACAGTCAACATCTTCAAAATTTTCAAAGTACTCGGCGTTGCCCGGTAAAAGTCAAAATTTCAACTTTTTGACGGAAACAAGAATTTGACAGTACCCGGCGTTGTTACATGTTGCCGGATAACTCGGACTGCTGTTATCTTTTACGCAAGTCAAGCAAGTTGCTGCTGTCAAGGTTCCAGTGCTGTCATTTTTGTGAAGGTCAAGTGCCGGTTGAAACGGGTTGTTTTCTGAAGAAGGCCAAGTACCGATTTCCATCAACTTACTTTTGGATTAGAAGGTCAAGTGCCGAAACAACTCAACACACAGTATTTCAGAAGCTCTTGTACCATCGTGTTAGCAGTGGAAGCAGTTCAGATGTGCCATCATCGTTGGAGCTTCGCTCTTTAGGACGTTGATTGACATCCGTTTCTTCTGCTGTTCGACGATTGGAAGCCTATAAGTTAAGTGGCCTGTTTGTATGTAAACTGTGCCCTTATACTTCTGCTGAGTCTTCTGTGTATCATCTCATTCTATATGTTATATGTCTATATGTTATTTGTATATTTATATTTCAGCGGGTTCTCGGTTGGGTGGTGTCTCCGTTAGATTATGCCACGTCATAGAGGTCGTCTATTGTGAGCGTTTTCTGTAGGGTTTGCAAATTTCCGATACTGGAATTTGCTAAGCGACTTCTGTTGCTATTTATGTTAGCTGTGATGACATGTTTTAATATTGTTTTCGTTATTATTTCGCATTCTTTAGTTTTGTTTTGATTTGTTTGTATTTGTTAGCCTACTCTTGTCTATAATTTAGTTTCATACAACATTTTTGTTTATACACTGTGGTGTCATGTATTTTGTTTAATTATAGCGCAGATATCGTCACATTTTTTGTGATATTTCATTAATTTCTGCTTTATTTTTAGTTGATTTCTGCGAACGTTTTTGTATTGTTGCTGATCTTTGTTATTGTTTACATTGTTATTGTTTACATTGTTTGCATTGTTTACATTTTCAATGTTTACATTCTGCATGTGTTTACATAGTCATTGTTTACAGTTATAGTAATTAGTTAATGGGCTATGCTAATGCACTGTTACTACTACACTGATGATAAATGAATGATGAATAGTGTTGTGCACTATTGAATGAGAAGTGCACTTATGATCAAGAATTGAGTGCTGATATTTCATATACAAGTTCTTTGATTGGAGACTTGTTTCCCACAGAGACTGGGATAATATAAGGTGATGTGAATATACAAGTGCTTAATTAAGACTTGTTACACTTAGGTTTGAAATAAATTAGTTAATTATTTCAGGTTTTGGACTCATATGTTAGACAACATGTCTACATTTGAGCACTTTATTGAGCAGGGTAAATTGCTTGGGAAGACTGGTGATAAGTTAGAAGAATTTGCAACTGCTCGATATGATAAAGCAATGGAAGCTGAACAAAAGAAACTGCAGATGCAGGTGGATGAAAAAAGATTCCAAATGGAAATGGAAAAACAAAAAAAGGGAATCAGAAGCTGAGGAGAGAAAACTCCAGCTACAGCTAGAGGCTGAAAATAAAAGACTTGAAAAAGAGGCTGAGAATAAAAGACTTGAAAAAGAGGCTGAAAATAAAAGACTTGAAAAAGAGGCTGAAAATAAAAGACTTGAAAAAGAAGCTGAAAATGAAAGACTTCAAAAAGAGGCTCAGGCTGAGGAAAGAAGATTACAGAGAGAGTCTGATGAGAGGAAAGAGAAAGCAAAAATGGAACATGAAGAAAAGGTCTTAGCTTTAGAGTTGGAAAAATTGAAATTGACGAGCATGAGTAATGGTAATGATTCAAACAAGGGTTCATCTTCTGGTAAGGCTAATAATGATACTTTTAAGATTAAGTTACCAACATTTAGTCCTTCCAGTGATGACATAATGTTCTATCTGGACAGATTTGAACAAGCATGTACAGCTCATAACATAGACAAAGCAAAATATGTTTATCAGTTATCAGGGATACTGACAGGTAAAGCTCTAAGTATATTAAATATGGTGGATGAACCTGACAAGAACAATTATGAGGTTGTCAGGGCCGCTTTGTTAAAGAAATATCAGCTTAACGAAGACGGCTATCGTCTACAATTTAAAAACATGTTACCTGAAAATGGAGTTGAATTCTCCGAGTTTATTGCAAGAATACGCATTAATTTCTCACGATGGGTTGAACTATCTAAGACGGAAAAAACTTATGAAGGACTTATGGACTTAATACTTAGAGACAAAGTCATGTCGTCTGTCAATGAGTCTTTCCTTGCTTTCCTTCATGAACGTAAAACTAAAACAATAAAAGAAATGGAAGATTTCTGTTGCCAATACGTAACTGCGCACCCACACATAACCATGGGTAACTCTAAGGTGAAAGAAGGTTTACCAGTTGCTTCGGCAGCTCCGTATGGCCAAAACTTTGCTCGTAGATTCCAACAAAATTTTGATAGAAAGAGTAGCGGTAATTTCTGTCAAAATCATGGAAATCAATTTCATGGTGATTCTTCTTCGAAGAATTGGAGACAGCCTGATAGTACTCGTTACTATCACCCTAATAATTATAAGCATTTCAAAAGAGGATATGGTAATAGAGGTTATTCCTGCCGAAGACCTCAGAACCAAACAAATAGATGTTCGCATCAATGTGAACATGATAGTAATCGTGGAAACTGGAATTCGAACCAGGATAACAATTACAATAGAGACAATAATAACTGCAGAGATAATAATAACTCTGATAACTTCAGAGGTAATAATAGTCGGGGTAGATCTCAACACAAAAAAAGAGATATCAGCAGGCTAATGCTGTACAACAGGAAACTGAGGGAGCCTGTAATCATGTTGTTGATAGTAAAAACTTTGACGCTGTCACTGGTTCTGATTTTGACTTTGAGAGAGCAAACAAATGCCCCCAATGCAGTACTTTATTCGAACCGGGTACCATAACTACTTTGAGTTGTGGTCACCCACTTCCCGCTCTTCCTGCTGCTGTTGCGCATGACGGGAGGGGTTCTTTAATTCTACATAAGGGTCTTGTTAATGATACTCCGGTCTCACTACTTTTCGATTCCGGATGCACCACTATTGGTGTTAGACAATCGCTTGTAGATCCATCTTGTGCTACAGGAAGGGTTATTAAATGTGTCACATTTGGCGGCACTCTAGAAAAATATCCTACTGCTGTAATTCGCATTGCCCACTCCTTTCTTTACTGGAGATGTGCATGCTTGTCTCTTACCTAATCCTATTGCGGACCTTATTATTGGTCGTATTCACGGAGTTAGGGAGTGTACCCCACAGCAGATTGCTGCTTGGGAAGATAATAACATGCAAGCTACAAATGCAGTAGTTACAAGAGCACAAGCTCTACAAACACCCGAAACTTCACTGAATAGTGATAATGAAGTTGATAGCCAAGATAGTCACTTAGTAATCACTCGTAACTCTTTCATAAAATTGCAAGAAGAAGATCCTTCTTTAAAAAAATTCTTCGTTCTTGCGAAGAAAGGTGATCCGAATCAGGATACAAATAAAAAATCTTGGATTGCAATGAGAAACGGCGTACTTGTACGTATGGTACAAGATTCGACTACGTCGGCACATTCGCAAATTCTTGTTCCCAAGAGCATGAGAGTGCAAATATTACAACATGCTCATGACTCGCAATGTGCTGGACATATGGGTTTTTCCCGTACGAAGTCGAGAGTCCTTGCGGCTTTCTTTTGGCCTTTTGTCAATAAGGACATTCGTATTTACTGCCGATCATGCAAGGTATGTCAGGAGGTCAAATCTAGAGGACCACGACATGCTGCGCCTATCCAGGCTGCTGACATTCCTATTCGGCCGTTTCAGAAAATGGCCATATATATTATTGGCCCTTTTAAGGTCAAGTCGGCCAGAGGACATCAGTTTATCCTTACATGTGTCGATATGTGCACACGTTGGCCAGAGGCTATTCCTCTTAAGAGCATATCTACTACAGATATCACAGATGCTCTTTGGTTGATATTTTCTCGCTTGGGGTTCCCCAGAGAAATATTGTCAGACCATGGCACTCAACTCATATCTGACACTATGTCACAGGTAATGTCTACCTTACATATTGAACGATCTCTCAGTAGTATCTACCATCCTATGTCTAATGGGTTAGTTGAGCGTCTGAATAGAACGCTCAAGACTTTGCTTGGTAAGATAACTGAAGATCATCCTCAAGATTGGGACAGGGTTTTACCCGCGGCTCTCTTTGCCTATAGAGAAGTCCCTAATGAACACACAGGATTTTCTCCCTTCGAACTTGTCTTTGGCGCGCGTCCACGCGGCCCTATGTCTTTATTACACGATCTCATCACTGCCGATGATATTAGCGATGAAACTCAATCCTCATATGAGTATGTCATTGCTCTTAGACAAAAGATCATTGAGGCATGTAAGCTAGCAACTGCTTCATCAGAAATTGCTAAAGAGAAGGCAAGACAGTTTGCTAACAAGAATAGATGTCTACGACAACTTTTTCCAGGTGACAAAGCATTCGTCCTACTCCCCAGTAGGGAAAATAGACTTCTTATTGCATGGAAAGGTCCGTATGCAATAGTCTCTCGGATTTCCGATGTTGACTATGTGGTCGATATTGATGGAAAGCATAAAACTTTCCACATAAACATGCTTTCGGAATTTCACGAACGTCCGGACTATTTGCTGCCTATTTTCCAGGCAACGGATGATGCTCCTGCACCTCACGGTCATTATTCATCCCTGTCTGTCATACAGGATGAGGAATCTACCTTCTCTGATGTTAATCTTCCCCTTCCAGTGGTTCCATTACGTTCTACGGAATCTTGGAAAAACGTTTCTGTTTCTCCTAATCTTTCTGGTGACGAACATCGACAAGTCTCGTCGATGTTACAAACATTTCAGGATGTTCTCACTGACATTCCTGGACACACAGATGTCATAGAACATGACATAATTCTTACCGACAATAATCCAATTAGGGTTAGGCCTTATCCTATCCCTATATAATTGAACCATCGACTTCACCATATTCTTCTTCCATGGTTATTGTCCGGAAGAAGGATAAGAACATACGAATTTGTGTTGATTATCGCAAATTGAATCAGGTCACCAAGTTCGATGCTGAACCGATGCCTTTGTTAGAAGATCTACTGATTAGACTTTCTAATTCTAGATTCTTCACTAAACTTGACTTGTCTAAAGGTTATTGGCAAGTGCCTTTAGCAGAGCACGCCAAACCTCTTACTGCTTTTTCTACACCTAGGGGTCTATTTCAATGGAATGTTATGCCTTTTGGTCTCATGAACGCCCCTCCCACTTTCGTTCGCATGATGCGTCGAATTCTGTCACATCGTTCGGATGTCATCGCATACTTAGATGACATCTGTCTCTTCAGTGATACCTGGGAAGATCACTATTTAGGGTTATATGACTTACTGTCCACTCTACGTGAGAATAATTTGACAGCGAAACCTTCTAAAGCTTTTGTTGGTTTTGGTGAAATCTCTTTCCTGGGTCATCGTGTTGGTCATGGTCTCTTGAAGACAGAAGACCACAATACTTCCAAAATACTGAACATCTCTGTTCCTAAAACGAAGAAACAAGTTAGGAGTCTCTTATGTTTAATTCAATTTTATGGGAGATTTATTCCAAATTTATCTTCGATCATGGCACCTCTCTCAACATTGTTGAAGAAAGGTTCGCCTAATCTGGTCCGTTGGTCTGAAGAATGCCAATCTTCACTAGACCAAATCAAGAACATATTTTCTTCTCCTCCCATCTTAAGATTACCTACTCTTGATAGGACTTTTGTTCTTCGGAGTGATGCTCCATCCACTGGGATTGGAGCAGCACTGATGCAAGAATATGCAAATACTCTGCATCCTGTTATGTACATTTCTAGAAAACTAAATGCGGCAGAGAGGAACTACTCGGTTTTAGACCGTGAGTTGTTAGCGATGGTTTGGTCAATTCTAAAGCTACAAAGATTCCTCCTGGGCGCACATTTCATTCTAGAGACTGATCAGAAAGCTCTTACAGCTATTCAGACTAAGAATTTGAAGAGTTCGAGATCCACTCGATATGCTATAGCTCTTCAACCTTTTCACTTCACGGTACGAGCTATCCGTGGTGCGGATAATGTGATGGCTGACATTTTGTCTAGATGCCCACATGACTCCAACTAATACTTCTGTCCTATATTTCCATATATTACAGAGTCATAACACACCTATATTTCTACAATAGATTAGCACATCTGTACTTACTTTATATGTACACACTATCGTGCTTTGTTGTCATCTTCTTCTCTTCGTTTTTTAAGATGATAGAGGAGGACTGAGTAGTTAATATAAGGGCCGTTAGTTTACTAAACAGCCACAATTATTAATAATGTATTGTACCTTATGAAGCATATTAGTTATTAATTAGCATTATATTGCTTGTACTTTCTCAGAATGTCATTGTTGAGCTGAGGACTTACCTTACTAGTATCAAGCATGACGAGTTCTAGATTGTGTACTTACCCTCGGAATACCAGAGCATATGTCCTGGATCGTCATGTAGTTTAACTTTACTATGTACTTATGTCATTACATGTCAAAGAATGTACTATTTAAATTTTCCTATCAGATTTGTACATCCATTTTTAAAGACAATATTAGAGTATGCTGTTTAATGATGATTATGGTAACTTGCATACGTATATTGTGTTTACATGCTAACGTGATGTGTGTTGGTGACACCTCCCCGATGTGAATATTTTTTGAGACATATTTATTTTTCTGTTGAGGTATATCCTCACCAGACACTCTATATTTAGCCTCATGTTAGGCAATTTAATTAATTATCAGCGCATAATTCGTGCGTTTTGAGCCGCTTATCGCATGCTCTTTGATATTTAAAAAAAAAAAAAAATGTTCCACATTTTTTTTTAATCGGGAGGAGGTGGTGATATGTTGCGTGATAAATTCTCGCAACATCGTTTTATTACAATATCTATTTTATAACGCAAGGGCAACAACTGCTTGAAATTTATAGTCACTTTTCTCGGTAAGCATTTGTCTTCCCGCGTTGGTATTGAATGCAGTTAAGTTTTGAGCGGTGGTCTTTTTGCGCTGGACTGCGCATGACTGGTCTTGTTTTTTGGTCGATCGGTTTCCGCCCACCACTAGTGGAGTGAGCGATTTGAATGGCGAAAGAGATGCCTCGTTGAAGAGGGGATCTCCGCTATTTTTTGTTCTGTCAGGGATGTGTAGTCCTCTTAATGGATATTTCGTTTATTCGAGATAATACCTCTAGTGTTTCCCACATGTCGGGAGGCGTGATATTTCTGTGTATTTCCTGAAGGCAAGGTAAATTGACTTTTCATTAACTCTATCGATTTTGGGTCGTGAGCGATTTCGATTCATAGCCTGTCTTCGAAAGTCGTCGTCACGAGATGTTTTCCCAGCTCACATGTCGCTGTATTGTACTGCATCGGTTGATGCATGTCCCAAGGACCATTACTTGCTACTTTGTTAAATGAACTAGGTTTGGAAAACCTTTATTATCTAGACCATATTTTTGAGGACATTATTTATACTTCGGCAGACGTGTCTGTCTTGCTGAAGTCAGACTAAGGAGAGTGAACTGATCTCATACATCTGGTTATCTCCTGGCTGTTATAGAAAAGGATGGAGTTTTTCACCTGACTACATTTACAGCACTATGAAATATAACATGCATCTGACTCATCATTGTAATGCTGTCTACCGTCTATTGCTGTATTGAATGTTGCTGTGATAATGACTGTTTGATGTGCCTACATATTCGCGTAACCATTTTGTCACTGTGGCGTCCACAATAAATAATGAAGAAAAACGTCAACGGCTGTTACAAGAATCATTGACTTTATACGTCGTGAGTTTACTGACGTTCTATGTGGATTGCCCTGTTATTTTTGTATGAACATTGTTTGACTGAACACATCTGCACACTACACAAAACCAGACATGCGGATACCATCCATCATCATATGGCATCACGCATCAATATATATATATATTACTTATTAGTGTATTTCCTTGGAATGCCTGCGACAACTACTGGGGTAAGTGTATCTGAAAGTAGCCACTGCGTGTATGTGAATTGAATGAACAGAGAAAGAAACTTATGTCTTTTGTTAACATCATATACTTATATGGTTTCTTCTTTCTTTCTTTTTTATCTCAATAATCTGATTAGTCACGGGATAGTTTACATTAGGAACCTATTCTTTTCCCATACTGACTATTTCATAACTTACTGTTAACCTTTGATCTTTTGGGTTAATTAACCTCTGTTGGGATCGTCCTTTCTTTTCCTTTACCAGAGGGGAGAACCTATTTGATTAATTTTGATTGTGTCTGTAAACCATGATCTCTTGATGCATATGATTTATGTTGTGATTTTCTATTTATAATAAACTTTATTAAACCTTAGTTATCGTGTCGGTCAACCCATATCTACTATATGTTATACATAGTTTGTTTTCACGTTCGTGCGTATTTGTCACAGAATTGTGTACATGTGAGTGCAGTGTAACTTGTATTTTCGTACAAGGAGAGAAAGTGCGTCTGATTTAAACATCGTCGTCCAGATAGGCTGGATTAGATAAATTATTCTATCCAGAGACTGTCCTTTCTCTTACAAGATCACCTCATGATAAAACTATTCCTTACCCCTTACTTTCACATTGTCATCACTATCACCTCTGTTCAGACAGGGCTATAAACATCTATTACCTATCTGATAAATCATACACGACAAATGTGGAGGTGTTGTCACATGCTGGAGTTCAAAGCATATATACGACCTACAATGCTTAGACAGCGCGGACTACGCTGGCTTGGCAATGTCCGCCTCATGGAAGATGGTCGCCTCCCGAAAGATATCTTCTACGGACAACTGGCAGACGGCAAAAGAACAGTTGGGCGACCGCAGCTGAGGTTCAAAGATGTGTGCAAGAGAGACTTGAGGGCACTGGACATAGATCCAGCAACCTAGGAGGATGAGGCTGCCGATCGCACCAAGTGGCGATGCTATTTACGGTGCCACCTCAGATTGGGCAAAAAGAAGCTGTCACAGCAAGCAGAAGGAAGGAGAAAACGTCTAAAGGAACACCAGGAAAATAAACAGCTGAAGGCTGTCACCTCAGGGGCGCATTCCAGTTGTCAGTTATGACTGAAGAGCTGTCACCTCAGGGGCGCATACCCGTTGTCAATTATGACTGAAGGGGTTATTTTTACTATGTGCTTACATGAGACAAGTACTAACATCTAAACAACTAAATTCAAACTAAGAAACATAAAACTCTCTCTCCCTCTCTCTCTCTCTCTCTCTCTATATATATATATATATATATATATATATATATATATATATATATATATATATATATATATATATATATATATATATAATCATCATTACTGTTGGTGTAGAAACATAGACAATGAACAAGCTTAGAGGAAAGAATTTATGTCTTTGAGATGTGGAGTTATAGAAGAATGGGGCGCCTATCATGGACAGAGAAGAAAACAAATAAAGAGGTCCTATAAAACCTAGAAATGAAAAGAGAATTAATGAAGGAGATCAAAATTAAACAGCTAAAATATTGTGGCCATATAAAAAGACATAACACCGGACACTGAAGACCATAATGGTAGGCAGAGTTGAAGGTAAACGTGCAAGGGGAAGACAGCGCTATAAGTGGGAAGATAACATCTAGAGATGGACAGGAAAGAGTCTATTACAGTTTACCATCAAGACAAGAGACAGACAACTTTGGAGATTCATTACAGCCACCATTCGACGTGGAGATATCAGCTGATGATGACGATTTATTGCTACAACTATTATATGCTATTACAGATAATATTAAACTGTTTCTGCAGAACCAGCCTGAGGGCGGCGCGATCGGAGAAATCACACAGGTGCTAAGGGTAAGAGGGCGCCTGTGTGGGCGAGGAAAGAAAGAAACTGTTTTCTCTTAAGAAACTCTTGGTTTGGTGTGGGTTTGGTGTGGGTTTGCTGTGGGTTTGGTGTTGGTTTGGTGTGGGTTTGGTGTGGGTTTGGTGTGGGTTTGGTGTGGGTTTTAAGAACCATCTTCATTGCACAGGGATAAATCCATAAGTGCTACGATCTCCTCCCTTAGATCACACAAGAAGGATCTCAGCACAGTGCATGAACTCTGTAATACCGGCGATCGCAAAGTGTGTATACACAATTCACACATTTTATAAATACCGTAAAATCTCGCGTATAATACGCACTCATGTATAATACGCATGCTTGATTTAACTCAACATTTTCTGGTAAAATGGACATTCGTGTATAATACGCACTTCACAACCAAGTTTAATATCAAAACAGATTGAAGACCAAGAGTGCGAAATGAGTTTTGCAACAATGTCTGACACCACACGAAAACACATGGCACATTCAATTTCGCGCCATTTTCACTGTCAAATTGTGACAAAAACTTGACAGACTTTCCAATGTACGTTACTTTCGTTATCGAAAATGACGCATTTTTTAGTACTTGCGTATAATACGCACCCGAGTGTTCACGGGCAAAAATGAGTAAAAATTGTGCGTATTATACGCGAGATTTTACGGTATGTTTCTGGTGGGTAGCCGTGTGGCCTACTCTTTACAATTTCCAACTGTCGAGGGATTTTTAACATACGTAACTTGCAAGTAACTTTAAATTTTTCACCCTTATGCGCGAAGTCTAGGCATCCGATCTCACTACCCAGGAGATCGGGGGCGGGGGCGTGGTGTATTTTTAAACATTCTATTTTTAGTTATCGTGTTTGTTTGTTTCGTAAGTAATAACTATCTAAAACAGATCTGCAATTTTATACACGAAACTTAATGAACTTTCGCGGGTAGAAGTGAGTCGCATGGTAAACCACTCGTCCCGGGCGCTCGACACTTTAATTCCGGTCCTGTGTTTCTGCTACTGCACCACCGCTTTTTAAATTACTCTCCTTAGCACAAATATTTTTATTAGATTCACCACATATCATTATAAGTATAACTATTGTTTGTGTGACTATTATTTCTAATCCCTGACTACAATTGTTACTATCACTATGACCAGAACTACTACAATATTTCTACCTATCTTCCTTCAATAGTAGTTTGTACACTAAATCTACAGTAATTACTACTTTACTGGTACAGTATTCCAGGTTACTTCTGTTTGATGAACCACATGTAGCACATCGTTCTTCTGTTATGTATCGATCCTCGCCGAGCACGGAGTTAGCTCCAGTACAAGATTTCCTCTTTAAAACATTTCATGAACTATTGCAGTAAGGATTTATGTACCAAGCCTTTTTGCCTGATGAGCTTGCTGGCACAACGTAGTTGGTTCCTTATTTACCATTAGTTAGTATTCCTGATTTCCCACATATAGCAGATATATGTTTCTCATTAATGTAATGCATATGTTATTTGTCATATTACTAAAGCTCTGACCATGTGTAATATAATTGGACGTTATTTATAGCGTCGGTGGTCTATAAATTATTTCTAGTGGTCATGCTATTTATGAAATTGGACGCTATTTGTAGATGTTGTGGTCTCTATATCTGTTTTGTTACTGCCGCTATTTATAACAGTTTACGATGGTCGTTACGTTGATGGTCTATAAATTATGTGTGGTAATAAAGCTATGTATAAACTTTAACGTTATTTGTGTCGTTGGTGATCTATAAATATTCAGGTTATTTATAAAATTGTACGTTATTTCTAGTGGTGGTGGTCTATAAATTTCGGTGCGGGAATAAAGCTATTTATAAAAGTGTACGTTGTTTATGGCGTTCATGATCTGTAAATTATGCGTGCTAATGACTATTTATAAAATTTTACAATATTTGTGCCGTTGGAGTTCTATAAATTCTAACTGGTAATGACGCTATTTATAAAACCGGGCCTTATTTGTATAGTTGTTTGTAGTATTCACGCTACTTATAAAAATAGACGTTATGCGTGAATTTTGTGGTCTATAAATTCCTTGTGGTATTCAAGCTATTTATAAAATTTGACATTATTTGCATAGATGCGAACCGTCCCACTCTTGGAACTCGCGCTGTGATGCGCGTGTAATTATGATAGCGCGTTATTGAGTTGGATTTTCTACGGGAGCTCAAGAGGTGAATGCAGGAGAGAAAATTGCTGTGAGTACGCAACAGAGATTGTGGTGGGAAAGCAAAAAACGTGAGCGATGTAGGAAAGGGGAAAATGGCGTTAGTACAAAAGAAAGTTGGTGGTAGCTAAACGTGAAACTTGAAAGGTGTATAGAAAAAAAAAAATTGTGTTAATTCTCATGGAATTTGGCGGTGTTAAAGTAGAAACATTTCTGACGTGAATGTGAGCTCAGAAAATTGATGTGAATATAACGAGAGATTTAACGGCGTGTAGATGAAAAAACGATCAGATTGTAAAAGGAAAAGAACAGATCACAATTCTCAAACTAAAGTTCTTCCTTCCTCAGTCCTGTAATCGTAGTGGTTGTTGAGGCACTATGTTTCATCAAATGCTTTATTATTTGTTTTATCTCCCTTCTGTTTTATGGCAGTATCTGTCTCCCTTGATAACGAGATTGCACTTGAAGAAACATCACCGCGAGGTGTAGAATCAAACAGAGAATGAGTAGGCTGTAGTAAAACTGGTCAAAATATATTTATACATTTATAGAATCAAACAGAGAATGAGTAAGCTGCAGTAAAACTTGTCAAAATATATTTATACATTTATAGAATCAAACAGAGAATGAGTAGGCTGTAGTAAAACTGGTCAAAATATATTTATACATTTTTAGAATCAAACAGAGAATGAGTAGGCTGCAGTAAAACTTGTCAAAATATATTTATACATTTATAGAATCAAACAGAGAATGAGTAGGCTGCAGTAAAACTGGTCAAAATATATTTATACATTTATAGAATCAAACAGAGAATGAGTAGGCTGTAGTAAAACTGGTCAAAATATATTTATACATTTATAGAATCAAACAGAGAATGAGTAAGCTGCAGTAAAACTGGTCAAAATATATTTATACATTTATAGAATCAAACAGAGAATGAGTAGGCTGTAGTAAAACTGGTCAAAATATATTTATACATTTATAGAATCAAACAGAGAATGAGTAAGCTGCAGTAAAACTTGTCAAAATATATTTATACATTTATAGAATCAAACAGAGAATGAGTAGGCTGCAGTAAAACTGGTCAAAATATATTTATACATTTATAGAATCAAACAGAGAATGAGTAAGCTGCAGTAAAACTGGTCAAAATATATTTATACATTTATAGAATTAAACAGAGAATGAGTAAGCTGCAGTAAAACTGGTCAAAATATATTTATACATTTATAGAATCAAACAGAGAATGAGTAAGCTGTAGTAAAACTGGTCAAAATATATTTATACATTTATAGAATCAAACAGAGAATGAGTAAGCTGCAGTAAAACTGGTCAAAATATATTTATACATTTATAGAATCAAACAGAGAATGAGTAGGCTGCAGTAAAACTGGTCAAAATATATTTATACATTTATAGAATCAAACACATAACTTGGTACCAATATAGACAGAGTTGGAGGAACAGACAATAATATCAAAATGAGGATACAAAAGGTAAGAGGGTTGTCGTGGCATTGGGAAATAAGTATATGGAGATATAAGAAATTCAAATGTTAAGTCTGTACTATTGTATGGCTCCCAAACATGGAGAACGAACGAACGAACGAACTTTATTTTCGAAGGGTTGAGAATTGGGCACGCAGGCCCGTCTAACATTCTGCCCTTCCTATCTCTAGAACAACAAAAACAGCAACCAAAAAGCTACAGATTTTCATAAATGGAAGTAGTAAGACAATGTGGAACTGGTAACAAGAATCAGACAAGCGCCAATGGAACAAGAGATGAGAAGACAACGCTGGCGATGGACTGGACACACTTAGAGGAAACCTGCTGATATCCTTACCAGGCAGTCCTTATTCTACAGTCTCCAGGCTAATGGTGGTGGGAGGAAGATGAAAACAACATTGGGAAGAGAATTTCAAACACAACTGAGAGGAGTCAAGAAGACACGGAGAGAGCTTCAGCTAATGACACTTGACAGGAGATCTTGTCATACCTTTGGAGCATCACCACTACAGAGCGATGTAGGAAAGGAGAAAATGGTGTTAGTTCAAAAGAACATTCGTGGTAGCTTAACGTGAAACCTGAAAGGTGTATAGAAAAAGAAAAATTGTTTCGGGCTTATGCTCCTCGGGGCGCTGAAAGGTAGCCCTGAACATTATCTACCGCTTTTACTAGTGTCTGTAACTCAGTTTGACCTTGACACATGACCGGACTAAGCAAGCTCGTACATTTGACCAATTATAAATCAGTAGATATTTATATGGCCTGTGAGCCTATTAAAGTTGTGTCACATGACCTGTGAGCCTATTTTATGTTGTGTCACATGACCTGTGAGCCTATTTTATGTTGTGTCACATGACCTGTCAAACTTCTTACTTACTTACTTAGTCGTTCCCCTTCTACCGTGAGGTGTAGAGGTTTGGAAGAGAGAGCGCCAGACCATTCTATCAGCTGTCTTCTTCCTGGCCTGGTTCCATTCTAGTCCTCGGTCCTTCAAAGATTGTCTAATGTTGTCCTCCCAGCGGACTCTGGGTCGTCCTGGAGGTCTGGATCCCTGGCTCTTTGTTTCCCATGCTTGTCGTGGTAGCCGATCTTCTCCCATTCTGCAGACATGGCCAAACCATCTTAGTTGGGACTGTTCTATTTGGGTCTGCAGCGGCTGGGATTTCAGGCCTTGACGGATCGTCTGGTTGCGGACCATGTCTCTTCTTGTTACTTCAACCACTTTCCTCAGATACCTCATTTCTCAGGTTTGGATCTGGCTTTTGTGGGTTGTAGTCATTGCCCACGACTCGCATCCATATGTCAAGACTGGGACATAGGTGGAGCGGTATACAGCCATCTTCGTTTTCTTACCAACCTCTTTCTTGCTGAGGAATCCACGATTTATGGCCTGAAAATGTCTCCCAACTCTTCTTTGATGCCTCCCTTTCGGTCTATAATAGCTCCGAGATATTTAAAGTGGTCGACCTGCTCCAGGACCTGTTCTCCCAATTAATCTGATGTCTTCTTTCTTCTCGTGATATCACCATGGATTTTGTTTTAGAGCTGCTTATGACCATCCCTCTCTTCTCCAGCTCTTCCTTCCAGACTTGCAGGTTGGATTGGAGATGTGCCTCTGATTTAGCAATCAGGGCAACATCATCAGCAAATGCCAGCTCCGAAATATAGACCTGTCTCATCTTCCAGTATCCCACTGAATACTTTCTTGATCTCTCCTTACATGCCTTGATGACATCGTCCGTAAGGAGCATGAAGAGGTAAGGTGATAGGATATCACCTTGTCTTACACCAGTGGTGGTCCTGAACTCTTCTGACTTATGGTTTGCTGTCCTCACATAATTTATGCAAGACTTGTAGAAGCTCTGTATAGCATGAATCAGAGGTGCTGGAATATTCTTCCTTGCCAAACAGTCCCAAAGTTTGCTCCAGGGGACCCTGTAAAACGCCTTTTCCAGATCTATGAAACAAAGATGGATCTCACTCTTATACTCAAGGGCCTTTTCACTCAGCTGTCTGAGTAAGAAGATTAGGTCTTGAGTACTTCGGTTTGCTCGGAACCCGCACTGGACCTCATCCAATTGTGGCTCAGCTAGGCGTCGGAGTCTCTGCTCTAGGATTCTAGAGTAGATTTTACCAGGGACACCCTGTCAAACTTCACTAACTTTTATTTGTCAGTTTTGCTCCGTATGGAGCATGGAACCACAACATCAGCTGTTCCCCTTGCAGGAAGCGTACACCAAGTATGCATGTGCTCTTGCAAGGATAGTTTCCGAATCTACGGGTTTGACATGATGAGTTAGCCAGCTCCATAAACAACCTCTTATTACGAGATGACTGGGGAATCAGTAGTAATATTCTCTGTCATCGTCTCAGGCACCCCCGGGAACTACACAGGGTAAACTCAAGTAACGGTTTGAAAAACTAGTCTGATAGCAGATACTGCGGTATTGTAGTGAAATTGACAGAGATACAACGGTAAAATATCTCCAAAGATAACATTTAAGGATAAAAACATAATGCGTAGGCTGCGAATAGTACATGATCGCCTAGACCGCGGGTCATCATCCTCCATAATAACTGACTTGCTAGACAGGAGGGGAACGGCGGATCAAAAAGGAAAAAAATATGACTGGAAAGATTGCGTGAGACTAGAAAGGCTAAGGAGACGCAATTGGGGGGGAAACGGAGAAAAGTCACGTTTCCCAAGTTGACATAAAAAGTAAGCAACTCGACAGAAGGGACCATAGATATGTTACGCCACAGTCATTTATTGGACGCTTTTGCGATACCAAGCCCTTGATTTGAATTCAGCGGCTAAACGCAGATGTTTGGAATATTACAAAAATTAAAAAGTACTTTTTTCTTAATATTAATGTTAGGAATATAAAAATTAGCTGGCCGGATGGCCTATTCTGAGCAGTGAACTAATATGTTCTTAATTTTACAAACGGATAGATAATATTGAAGATAATGACAAAAGACAGTGTTGTTCACATCATCGACAGACTGTATTGAATCTAAAAGTGTCGCTAATTGCACAAAAAAACACGACCTCGAGACGCAAGTGTTCAAATCTACGTAGTATGGAAGAGAGGGTTTTTGGGTGGTAGCTGTGTCTAAATATAACTTTTAACGACAAAATTTTGGAGGGGAGAGAAAGGTTGGTTCAAAAATCAAGTACATTTTGTAGAAACACAAGTAGAGACGGACAGACTAACAGATAACCATCCATACTTGACTGAAGCATGACTGAAATGACTTTATGGTAGGAAATTTGAATTTAAAATAAACCTAGGCAGTGATTGGCCACAGACAATCATATCATTAGCGCTCAGACGCGAAAGTGGGGCCATTCTTCAATAGTTGTTCAGTGATAGACACAGATTTTAAAGTGTGGTGATTTCCATATGAAAGAAAGTGTAATAAATTTAGGGACGCCATACTATAGCCAGCAGCTCAGCTGAGTTTTGCTAGCAATTCTGTGTTATTTATTCATAATCTGGTAAGATTGAAATTATTTCCATATATATTTTGAATATTGTTTCATGTTCGAGTGATTTGATACTGCCATATCGAAATCTAGCCTTACAAACAAGTAGGGATTTGCTCTAGACCCCCCGCCCTAGTCAGGGTCTAGGGACCAACAATATACATAAACTCCAGCAGGGGTTAGGCAAGACAGATCGAGTGTTGAGAATAATGAAACATATTACCTATCCTCTTTTAGGGCAGACAACTAATAAATATTTTTCAGAACCTATAGTCTGGGAGGATCTATCTGATGTAAAACCACCATGGTAAATGTGCTGTTTGGTCAGAGAGATCTGACCTGTCTGTATGATGTGGTTGTTGTGTCAGTGTTGTGTCCAGACGTGGGTAGAGAATAGATTTTGACACATGGCCCATACTTTGATTGCAGAGCTGCGAGTTTCTGTTGTCACAAAGCAGTGACTATTCAGTTGGTGACTTTACTCGAGTGTATCTGTGCAGTACTTGTGACAGAGACCACCATTATTGCCCGCCAGCACGGAGAGGTGGGACCACCTGATTTCAGCACCAGAGCTACCACGACAAGATGAGTGAGCCTCTGGTCTGCTGGACATTCACCAACGCTGTGTAGTTACTAATACCCCCATAAAAATTCCCACCATTTTCTGGACACTGTGTAGTCAATATAGACAGGTGTGATGAGACCACCCCAACAGCACAAACATTAACTATCCTCCCAAGTAGATGACTACTAGAACATTTTAATAAAACTAACTAGTATAGTACATATATATGTACACTATTGCATTTATGATATAATATTCCATGCATTTCTTTCATAATCTTTAAATCCTTTTAAGTTCTGGTCAACCTAAAAAATTGATCCAGAACAAAATAAATGTAACATAATTTTATCAAAAATTTTACACACGTGAGTTAGTTCAGTGTATTTTAACATTTATTAATATTATTAGTCTTGTTAAATATCTGTGGGTACATCTATAACCTATTACACCACACTACATATCATAACCCTAGACACTTTACGTAGCCACATTCATTTTAAAAAAAAATTAAGTGTGAGGTCGTAGTGGTAGCAAGAAAGGCCTTCTGACAATTCTCAACTACATTTTATCTCAGGAGCCTTCACAGCTGGCCTCATACAATTACATTTAGTAATATCACCATCATACAATACCATCAACACCACTACATAAATTGGGGTCTTGTCCAGGGATAATTAGCCCAACAGTAATATTAGGATCTCCTGGTGGGAGAAATAAAAGTAGGGAAATAAATTGTAAAATTTCCTTTAAAATTAAAAGTGTCCCTGCAGATAAAAGTTGGTGAATCTTCACAGCCAGTAATAATTAATTAGTTAACTGGTTAGTTAGAATTGGTTAGACTATAGTCATAAGAAGTACTTAGTGTATTTACTGGTTAGAGATTTAGCTTGTATATTATTATATTGTCTAAAAAGTATGGCGGAGCTGGCAAAATTTAGATCAGCTGCTGTGCTCACCGCGAAGGAGATGGGAATGGATGGTCAAATTTTAATTCAATAGGTAACGGCTGAATGTGATAAATATATTGAAAGGGAAGATAGAAAGGTAGCTGAAGAGAAGAGGTTACAAATTGAGGCTGATAGAGAAATTAAGAGGCTGCAGATTGAGGCAGAAGAAAAACGACAGCAAAGGGAGGCAGAAGAAAAACGACAGCAAAGGGAGGCAGAAGAAAAAAGGTTGACTGCCGAAAGGGAGGCAGAAGATAAAAAGGCCGAAAGGGAGGCAGAAGATAGAAGGTTGCAAAGGGAGCACGAATTACGACTAAGGGAGCTGGAATTACAAGGTCCGGCTCCTGAAAATGGTGCCAGCCCTTTTGCCTCAGATGCTACGCCCAGTCTGGGAGCCTCAAACTCAGCTATGGGGTTTCATTTAGACCATTTTGTTGAAAAAGACGATGACATAGAGGGGTACCTAGGACGTTTTGAGTTATTAGCTACTACATATGGGTTAGAGAGAGAGAGGTGGAGCTTAAAGCTATCACAGGGATTGAGAGGTACTTCTTATGAAGTATTTGCTAAAATGAACAGGGAAGACCAAGACAATTATGACATGTTAAAGCAGGCTTTGTTATTAAGATACGAGAAGAATGGTGAATTTTATCGTAAGAAATTTAGAAATGCCAAACTGTTGTCTGGGGAGACATACCACCAATTCTCTGCTAGACTAGAAACCTATTTGGAGAAATGGACGGCTCTGGGGAAGACCCAAGATCTTAAAGAAATGATCATGATTGAGCAATTGAGAGAGTCCATGGCTCCAGACATGAGAAAATTTCTCATGGAACAAGGTGCAGAGAAGTTGGGGGAAATTTTAAATGTTGCTGAGAGGTATCAGGCAGCCCAGGCAGAGGTAAGTGGTGCTAAGAAGAAGCACATAGACAATTTTAAAGCTCCACAGCAATTTAATAAATTTGATAATAGAGAGCAGGGAAATAAAGGTAGGACAAACTTTGAGCGGCCAAGAAATGACTATCGCGACAGAAACTCACAGTTCAATGACCAAAAGTTCAATGAAAGAAAACCGTTGAACCAAGGAAAAAGATGGTGTAAATGGTGCAAGAAGGATAATTATAACACTGAATTTTGTAGAAGGAAACCTTCAAACATTGCTGCAATGAAGTCGGGGACGCAAAGATTAAAGGTTAATCCTAAGGGACAACAGGAACCTTATCACCCCCCAGTTTGTGAGGATGTTATTTGTAATGGGGTCACCATAAGGTGCCTTTATGATACAGGTTTGGATTATGATTCAGTTGTGAAGTCTAGCCTAGTGGACCCAAGTCAGTATACCACAGAAACAGTGGAAATACAAGGGGCGACTAAGGACATACCACTCATGACACTTCCCATCGCAAGGATAACGGTGAAAACTCGCTATGTGGAAGGAGAAATCAGAGCAGCAGTGATAGATGAACCAATCTACCCTCTGATATTGGGGTGTAGATACGTCTTCTTGGGGAACCCCGAGAAACCTGTGATCATGGCGACAGTGCAGACCAGGTCACAGAAGAAGGAGGAAGAAGGTGAACCTATAAATGCTCATCCAGAGGAGATGAGGAAGGCGCAGGCTGAGGATAGGACACTCAAGCCATGTTTTAAAAAATTGCCCAAATGCCACACACCTCCGAGCAAGGGGGAATATTTCATGAAGAACAAACTCTTATACAGGAAGGCCGGAACTGGAACAAATGGTCATAACCAGCTGGTTCCTTCCACTTCATATAGAGATAAAGTGATGGAACTCGGGCATGCGATTCCCTTCAGTGGTCACATGGGGATCAGCGCCACAGGACAGCGTATAGCTTGTCATTACTTCTGGCCAGGGATAACTGAGGATATAAAAAGATATGTCAAATCCTGCCCAGAATGTCAAAGGGTAGCTCCAAAGCACTGGACTGCTCCTGCAACTCTAGGGGAAATGCCCATAGTGGGAACACCTTTTGAGAGGGTTGCAGTGGATATTGTAGGACCTCTCACTCGGACCAAGAGGAGGAACAGTTACATCCTTACTCTGGTGGACACTTGTTCTATGTGGGGAGAGGCGGTAGCCCTGCCATCAATTGATTCAAAACATGTAGCAGAGGCACTCCTTACAATATTTACCCGATTAGGATTCCCGCATCAAATCTTGACGGATAATGGTTCTCAGTTCAAGGGGAAACTAACGAAAGAAGTTTTTAAGCTATTTCAAGCCAGACACTTTCATTGTAGTCCGTACCATCCACAAGGGAACGGCCAGGTAGAGAGGTTCAACGGGACTCTCATTTCTATCCTGAGAAAGCTGGCACACGAAAAACCGGATCTGTGGGATCAATTCCTGCCCGCCGCATTGTTTGCGTACCGGGAGGTACCACATAGTTCAACCGGGATGGCTCCCGCAACTCTGCTATTTGGGAGGCCAATAAAAGGTCCATTAGAAGCTCTATTAAGGACCTGGACAGATGAGAAGGCGGAAGAGACTGTTACCTCATCGTATCAATATGTGAACGAACTGACCACTCGTTTGAAAGCTGGATGGAAACTGGCAAATGATAATTTGAAACAAGCCAGGAAGAAACATGCAGCATATTTTAATAGGAAGGCAAAGGACAGGGAACTGGCAGTCGGAGAGAAGGTGCTGCTTCTACTACCCGGAAGCCAGAATAAATTACAAATTGGTTGGCAAGGTCCATATACGGTTCTAGAGAAGGTGTCTAGAACAAACTATAAAATTGACAAAAAGGGGAAGGAGAAAGTTTATCATGTAAACCTGTTAAAGAAGTATCTGGACAGACCACTCCAGGAAAGCACCCCCTTATTGACCTTGGCTATTGCAACCCAGATGCAAAAAGAACCACTCACCTCACATGAATACCCATTACATCCTTGTGAAACCGCAGCACAGGTAAAAGTCAGTAAGCACCTGACTAAAAACCAGAGGGAGAGAGTTCAACAGGTTCTGGAGGAACATACAGATGTATTAACAGATAAACCAGGCCATACAAATTTGCTACAGTATGACATGAAACTGGTAGACTCAAACCCAATCTGTATGAGAGCCTATTCTATTCCGTTCGCGAAGGAGAAGGCATTGAAGGAAGAAATAGAGTAGTTGTTGAAGGAGGGGATTATTTCGCACAGTGAATCATCTTTTAGTTCTAGTGTCGTTTTGTTGAGAAAACCGTCTGGGGAACACAGACTGTGCATAGATTACAGGAAACTGAATGCTGTCACAGAAGGACAAGTGGATCCATTACCAGACACAAAACAGTTATTTGCCAGACTGAACAAGGCAAAATACTTTTCAAAGGTGGATCTTAGTAAAGGCTATTACCAGATCCCAGTGAAGCCTGAAGTGAGACCTTATTTGGCTTTTAGCACTTCGGATGGACATTATGAATTCAATATGCTACCATTCGGACTGAAAAATGCTCCGAGTGTGTTTTCAAGGATGATGCGAAAATTGTTGGATCCCCTGAATGACCCATGTATCACGAATTTCATGGATGATATTCTCGTCGCCACAGAGACATTTGAAGAACACATTGAAGCTCTGGAGATGTTGTTTGATAGACTTCGGGAGGCGAATTTGACTGCTAGGCCAACAAAATGTTGTATTGGATGTAAAGAGTTGGAATTCTTGGGGCACACTGTATATCAGGGTAATATGACCCCTGATCCTAAGAATTTGGAAAAACTGCAGAGAGCACCTAGGCCGCAAACAAAAAAGGACGTGCGATCATTTGTGTCGTTATGCGGATTTTATCAGAAATACATCAAAAATTTTAACGCTATATGTGCTCCTCTGACTGATCTGACTCGCAAGGGACTTCCAGATAAAATTATTTGGACTGCACAATGTGAACTAGCGTTCCAAGAGTTAAAGGAAAAACTCACTAGCAAGCCTATTCTCAAACTGCCTGATTTGACACAGGACTTTGTCTTAAGAACCGATGCAAGTAATGTAGGACTCGGAGGGGCTTTGTTGCAAAGATCATCTTCACCTGATGGGGAACTTAAACCAGTCGCTTATGCAAGCCGCAAATTGAATAAGGCGGAACAAGGATACTCCACAAGCGAAAAGGAATGTTTAGCATTAATCTGGGCAATAAAGAAGTTTCAAATCTATCTGTATGGTAGGACATTTGTGGTGGAGACGGACCATCAGCCTCTCGTATTCTTATCTCAGGCTAAGCATGAAAACGCAAGATTGCTGAGGTGGTCTTTGTTGCTTCAACCTTATCAGTTTAGTATCCAATATATCCCAGGCAAATTGAATGTCGGTGCAGATTTCCTCAGTCGGCACCCCTGTGATCAAAATTAGAGTAGTGGCAGACGTGAGGAGTAATTTTACCTATGTGTATCGCTGGTTTTGGAACTTGCCATAGGCATGTTTTCAAGTGGGGAGATGTGTAGTGAAATTGACAGAGATACAACGGTAAAATATCTCCAAAGATAACATTTAAGGATAAAAACATAATGCGTAGGCTGCGAATAGTACATGATCGCCTAGACCGCGGGTCATCATCCTCCATAATAACTGACTTGCTAGACAGGAGGGGAACGGCGGATCAAAAAGGAAAAAAATATGACTGGAAAGATTGCGTGAGACTAGAAAGGCTAAGGAGACGCAATTGGGGGGGAAACGGAGAAAAGTCACGTTTCCCAAGTTGACATAAAAAGTAAGCAACTCGACAGAAGGGACCATAGATATGTTACGCCACAGTCATTTATTGGACGCTTTTGCGATACCAAGCCCTTGATTTGAATTCAGCGGCTAAACGCAGATGTTAGGAATATTACAAAAATTAAAAAGTACTTTTTTCTTAATATTAATGTTAGGAATATAAAAATTAGCTGGCCGGATGGCCTATTCTGAGCAGTGAACTAATATGTTCTTAATTTTACAAACGGATAGATAATATTGAAGATAATGACAAAAGACAGTGTTGTTCACATCATCGACAGACTGTATTGAATCTAAAAGTGTCGCTAATTGCACAAAAAAACACGACCTCGAGACGCAAGTGTTCAAATCTACGTAGTATGGAAGAGAGGGTTTTTGGGTGGTAGCTGTGTCTAAATATAACTTTTAACGACAAAATTTTGGAGGGGAGAGAAAGGTTGGTTCAAAAATCAAGTACATTTTGTAGAAACACAAGTAGAGACGGACAGACTAACAGATAACCATCCATACTTGACTGAAGCATGACTGAAATGACTTTATGGTAGGAAATTTGAATTTAAAATAAACCTAGGCAGTGATTGGCCACAGACAATCATATCATTAGCGCTCAGACGCGAAAGTGGGGCCATTCTTCAATAGTTGTTCAGTGATAGACACAGATTTTAAAGTGTGGTGATTTCCATATGAAAGAAAGTGTAATAAATTTAGGGACGCCATACTATAGCCAGCAGCTCAGCTGAGTTTTGCTAGCAATTCTGTGTTATTTATTCATAATCTGGTAAGATTGAAATTATTTCCATATATATTTTGAATATTGTTTCATGTTCGAGTGATTTGATACTGCCATATCGAAATCTAGCCTTACAAACAAGTAGGGATTTGCTCTAGACCCCCCGCCCTAGTCAGGGTCTAGGGACCAACAATATACATAAACTCCAGCAGGGGTTAGGCAAGACAGATCGAGTGTTGAGAATAATGAAACATATTACCTATCCTCTTTTAGGGCAGACAACTAATAAATATTTTTCAGAACCTATAGTCTGGGAGGATCTATCTGATGTAAAACCACCATGGTAAATGTGCTGTTTGGTCAGAGAGATCTGACCTGTCTGTATGATGTGGTTAGAGTGAAGTGTTAGAGATCTCACCCATGCTAGGGTTGGGTCTCAGCTTTATGAGGTAAAGTGACCAGTTTTCATTTACTCGCTGCCTTTGCCTTTCCTAACTTTACGACCAGAGTCAGTTACCCATTTTTACAGTTGCGTACACTGGAGCAGGGCAGGTCCTGGTTTCGTATCCGGTCCTGTTTGCTTCGAAAGGCAGTCTGAACTTAATTAAGTAGCCCGTCACAATCAGACAGGTCTCAAGACGTCAGGTATGTATTTCCTGAAAATATGAACGTTAAGTGCTAGTTCTCCTTCAGGTAAACTTATTTCTTAATCCACGTTCGTTCAGAAGAAAACCTGACGCAGCATAACTTTAGCGGTTATAGTTCTTGTACCATCTTTTCTAGACTGTGCACAAGACATGTTCTGTATCGTTTATCCGAAATGATTGATTTCTGATTGTGATATTTTCACATTTGGTAATACCTGTACTGTAATGTATTACACTTTAGATGACGGGGGAGAAGAGGGCTACGAACAAACATTTCCCAAACCCCCATGTCCTCCGCTCTCTATTCAAGATCTCTCCATGCCTTCTCCATCCCTTCGTTTTCATCACCATCATCACCATCACCATCATCACCACCATCACCATCATCATCACCATCATTATCATCATCATTATCATCATCATCACCATCATCATCACCATCATCCTCAACATCACCATCATCATCACCATCATATCACTTTCAACATCAAAATCACTAACACCATCACTATCACCATCACCATCATCATCATCAGCATCACCTCCATCACCATCATCATTACCATCATAATCCCCATCATCCTCAACATCACCATCATCATCACATCATCATCATCATCATCACCATCATCATCACCATCACATCATCATCACTATCATCATCATTACCATCTCTATCACCTTTATTATCACCACCATCAACACCTTCACAATCATCATCACCATCACCATCACCTTCATTAGCATCATCACCATCATCATCATCACCATCACCATCATCATCACCACAACCATCCCCTTCATCATCATCATCATCATCATCATCATCATCATCATCATCATCATCATCATCATCATCATCATCATCATCATCATCATCATCATCATCACTATCATCATCACCATCACCTTCATTAGCATCATCACCATCATCATCATCATCATCACCACCATCACCATCATCATCACCACAACCATCCCCTTCATCATCACCATCACCATCATCATCACCATCATCATCACCATCACCTTCATTAGCATCATCACCATCACCATCATCATCACCTCAACTATCCGCTTCATCATCATCATCACCATCACAATCATCATCATCATCATCATCATCACCATTACCATCACCATCATCATCACCATCATCATCACCATCACCATTATCATCACCATCATCATCATCATCATCATCACAATCACCATCATCATCAACATCATCACCACAATCACCATCATCATCATCACCACCATCACAATCATCATCATCACCCCCATCACCATCACAATCACCATCACCATCATCATCATCACCACCATCATCACCATCACCATCCTCATCACCATCACCTTCACTACCATCATCATCGTCACCATCACCATCCTCATCACCATCACCTTCACTACCATCATCATCGTCACCATCACCATACTAATCACCATCACTTTCCCCACCATCATCGTCATCACCATCACCATCATCACCATTATCATCACCATCACCATACTCATCACCATCACTTTCCCCACCATCATCATCGTCACCATCACCATCACCATCCTCATCACCATCCTCATCACCATCACCATCACCTTCACCCCCATCACCATCATCACCATCCACATCACCATCATCATCATCATCACCACCCCTATCATCACCATCACCATCCTCATCACCATCACCATCATCATCATCACCATCACATTCACCACCATCGCCATCATCAACATTACCATCCTCATCATCATCACCATCATCATCATCATCATCATCATCACTACCATCATCATCATCACCATCACCATCACCATCCTCATCACCATCCTCATCATCATCACCATCATCATCACCATCAACATCACCATCACCATCCTCATCATCATCACCATCGTCATCATCACTACCATCACATGATGAGTTTGCCATCCCCATGTATGTCTTGTACGCCTGAGGGTGAAGTAGCCATATTTTGTCTTCGCTTCTCTAGAGACCAAGGGAACTATACGAGTCCCTCCTGTCATGTGTACGTCCATCCTGTCATGTGTAAGTCCATCCTGTCATGTGTACGTCCATCCTGTCATGTATACGTCCATCCTGTCATGTGTATGTCCATCCTGTCATGTGTACGTCCATCACGCATCCCTCTACCTCTCACCCCCCCGACTCTAATCAGTTTACTCAGTACGTGTCTCATCCAACGATAGCTCCCTCTCCTCAAATCTTATGTACGGGACAAGATGAAGGTATTTCTATTGCTTATACTGACGTAAGGGAGTGTAGTGTTAGAGACTAGAAAAGATGGTACAAGAACTATAACCGCTAAAGTTATGCTGTGTCAGGTTTTTTTCTGACCGATCGTGGATTAAGAAATAAGTTTACCTGAAGGAGAACTAGCACTTAACGTTCATATTTTCAGGAAATACATACCTGACGTCTTGAGACCTGTCTGATTGTGACGGGCTACTTAATTAAGTTGAGACCGGATACGAAACCAGGACCTACCATGCTCCAGTGTACGCAACTGTAACACTATTAGATTCACTTCGACAGGTGGGGTGACCAGGTCCCTTCCTCGCTGCCTTTGCCTTCCTTAACTCAAGAGCAGAGTCAGGTACCCATTTACAGATGGGTAGACTGGATTGTGACGAACACGTGTTTTTGAACTCGGTACGTTTTTCATGAGAGGGCAGCGCTCTTACCACCTTGCCAGTCAGACGCTCATCTTCATAATTTAATTTTAGAAAAGTCATTAAAAAAAAACAAGTATGAAAAAATTAATAATTTCATGTTTGTGATTACCGCAATGATTACTGACGTGTTAGGCTGAAGGCACCACTCAGGTGTGACTCTCAATTACAGGCTATCATCAGACAGGTGTGAACAACTTTGAAGAGGTGGTACCTCAGTACAGAATTTGTGGCTACGAGGATGTACGTTCAATGTCTGTTGTTGTTGAACTAGGCCTGCAGAGCTCGTCCCTCTTTCGTAGCCTACACCAAGCTGACGAATGTCCTTGTGTTCTGTAGCTGTTGGGTGATGTCATATAGATCAGTGCTGCCCAAACTTTTTTTTTAACTTCAAGGCACACATGAAGTGCCCTTCAACACTCTATGACACAAAATAATACCTAAATAGGTGGGTATGATAAAAATTAAAAAATTCGCTTTAATAATAAGACAATTCTCACCCTTTATTTGTGATGGATTGGTGGATGATGATAACTCAACTTATTATTTGGAAAGATGTACGTGTGCGATTATTTCATAACTAGCAATAACCCACCAATAATGACGGAAGTAAATAAAAAACTGTAATATACTTACTTAGTCGTTCCCCTTCTACCGTGAGGTGTAGAGGTTTGGAAGAGAGAGCACCAGACTATCCTATCGGCTGTCTTCCTCCTGGCCTGGTTCCATTCTAGTCCTCGGTCATTCAAAGATTGTCTAATGTTGTTCTCCCAGCGGACTCTGGGTCGTCCTGGAGGTCTGGATCCCTGGCTCTTTGTTTCCCATGCTTGTCGTGGTAGCCGATCATCTCCCATTCTGCAGACATGGCCAAACCATCTTAGTTGGGACTGTTCTACTTGGGTCTGCAGGGGGTGGGATTTAAGGCCTTGACGTATCATCTGGTTGCGGACCATGTCTCTTCTTGTTACTTCAACCACCTTCCTAAGATACCTCATTTCTGAGGTTTGGATCTGGCTTTTATGGATTGTAGTCATTGCCCATGACTCACATCCATATGTCAAGACTGGGACATAGGTGGAGCGGTATACAGCCATCTTCGTTTTCTTACCAACCTCTCTCTTGCTGAGGAATCCTCGATTTATGGCCTGATAAAGTCTCCCAGCTGCTGCTTTTCGAGTGGCCAACTCTTCTTTGATGCCTCCCTTTCGGTCTATAATAGCTCCGAGGTATTTAAAGTGGTCGACCTGCTTCAGGACCTGTTCTCCCAGCTTAATCTGATGTCTTCTTTCTTCTCGTGATATCACCATGGATTTTGTTTTCGAGCTGCTTATGACCATCCCTCTCTTTTCCAGCTCTTCCTTCCAGACTTGCAGGTTGGATTGGAGATGTGCCTCTGATTTAGCAATCAGGGCAACATCATTAGCAAATGCCAGCTCTGAAATACAGACCTGTCTCATCTTCCAGTACCCCACTGAATACTTTCTTGTTCTCTCCTTACATGCCTTGATGACATCGTCCATGAGGAGTATGAAAAGACAAGGTGACAGGATATCACCTTGTCTTACACCAGTGGTGGTCCTGAACTCTTCTGATTTATGGTTTGCTGTCCTCACATAATTTATGCAAGACTTGTAGAAGCTCTGTATAGCATGAATCAGAGGTGCTGGAATGTTCTTCCTTGCCAAACAGTCCCAAAGTTTGCTCCAGGGGACTCTGTCAAACGCCTTTTCCAAACCTATGAAACAAAGATGGATCTCACTCTTATACTCAAGGGCCTTTTCACTCAGCTGTCTGAGTGTGAAGATTAGGTCTTGAGTACTTCGGTTAGCTCGGAATCCGCACTGGACCTCATCCAATTGTGGCTCAGCTAGGCGTCGGAGTCTCTGCTCTAGAATTCTAGAGTAGATTTTACCAGGGACACTGAGAAGGGATATGCCTCTATGGTTTCCACACTGTCGATTGTCACCCTTTTTGAAAATTGGTGTTATGATGGCAATCTTCCAATCCTTTGGTATGGTCTTGTTGCACCACGCTGCCTGTAGGACCCTTAAGAGTAATAGGCCGCCTGATGCTCCCATGTACTTAACCATTTCTGGTGTTATACCATCATGCCCTGCTGCTTTGCCATCTTGATTTTCTCCAGTGCTGCCTTCAGTTCTTCCATCTTTATGTCATCTTCACCATCATTGGTTTTTTCTTCTGTGCTAGTGGTTATCATTTCTGATGCTTCACCATGCTCATCATCCAGGAGTTCTGAGAAATATTCTTTCCATCTTTCCATTACTTCCTTCGAGGCAGTAAGCAATTTGCCTTGCTTGTCCTTTATAAAATTGAGAGGGCATTGTTTTTCATTGCCCATGTTCTTTAGGGTCTTATAGAACAATTTCTGGTTTTCTTGTGCATCTTTTTCTAGCTTTTCTCCAAATTCTTCCCAGGACTTTTTCTGCTTTGCTGATAGCACCTTGTTCTTTGCTTCTGTTCTGAGTGACACATATTCTCTATATTTCTCCATTTGTCCTGTTGTGTCTTTAGCTCCTAAGTATTGTTTCCATGCCATTTTCTTCTCTCTTATTTTCTCTTTGACTTCCTCTGTCCACCAAGGTGTCCTCTTTCTCTTGTTCCCAAGTCGGACTTCACCATATGCTTCTGCAGCAGCTGTCTTTATGATGTCCTTGAATTTAATCCAGAGGGTTTCCAAGTCATCAGGTTGTTCTTCTGTATTGCTCACCGCTGCAGCAATATGCCCCTGATATCTGGTCTTAATTTCTGGCTCTCTCAGCTTGTAGGTCTTAATGCTCATTTCTCCCGCTCGTTTACTTGGTTTCTTGCGTGATGTTGGGTAGTTCCTAGGCTGAGCATCTCTTTCAGTTGTTCTTTTGATTGTAAGCAGGTCGTGATCAGTTCCAATCTCTGGCCTCCTCCAGACTCTAGCATCCCGGACATATTTGAATGAGCTCCTCATAACAAGGGCATAGTCGATCACTGATTTCTCATTCTTTGTTGGTTCACATCTAGTGAATGCAAGTATGCGCTTATGGGGGAACTTTGTGTTTGTAATGATCAGATTCTGCTCACTGCAGAATCTAAGGAGTCGCTTTCCATTGTCATTGAGAGTATCTTCTCCATATCTTCCGATAACTCCACCCCATCTAGCATGGTCATTTCCAACTCTGGCATAGAAATCTCCGAGCATGATAATTTCATCTAGGCAGTCATCCACTGTCCTTTGAAGCAGCTCGAAGAATTCCTCCTTGACCTCTGCTCTCTCATCCTCATTTGGCCCATACACTATGACAAGGTTGACTATGGTTTCTCCTTCTTTTAGTTTTACAACCATAATGCGCTCCGAGACAAAGTTCCATCCCTTGAAACTATCTTTTTGTTTTTTTTTTGGCGACAATGCAACCCACGCCCCCTTTAGCTCTTTCAGATGTGGGTACACCACTGTAGAACAGCGTGTTGCCATCGAGATCCATGACTCTTTATCCTTTTTTCTTTGTTTCCGTTATAGCCAGGATTTCTAGTTTTGCTTTCCTCATCTCTTCCACCAGCTCTTCTTTCCCATTTATACTTCTTGTGTTCCAAGTTCCATAAGTCGTAGTCCGTAGTCCGTTCCTGTTCGTCGCCTTTAGAATCAGTCCGGTTTTCTCTCTTGTAGTTTTCGTAATCAAAAGTTTAAAGCAAACAGGTGATTGGCCCGTTGTGCCTTTGCATGGTGGAGGGGCTGCCTCCTTACGGCCTCCATGCAGGCTGCCCTCCTCCTTTTTTCAGCCGGGCTTGGGACCGGCCTAGGCGGAGTTAACTGTAATATATTCTTACAATATTTTTAAATTCAATATAAAAGTTATTTGATGTCAACCTTTTTTGTGAAAGTGCGTGGATTTGTTTCAAAGAATGTTCCCTGATAAAAAGTGTTTTTAACAAAAACATTCAAGTTTTCATGATTTGTTCCTCGGGTGAGGGCGACATAGAGCTGGCCGTGTCCGAAAACAGGTTCAGGAAGGAAAACTCCTACGTGATCAAAAGATTATCCTTGCGCCTGATTGATTGTCATTGCAAATGCTAAAATCACTGGGAATTGACGACGTCGCATCCTAAATGGCAAACTGCGCTCGCTCGGTTCTACGTCAATGCGAGGGATTAAGACTCGTTCTCCCTTATTACTGCCAGTGATAATTTCTGCATCAATGGAATTCCGATGCAAGACTTTTATGACCAAACGCGTGCCATTCAATAGTCCGTTTTTTGCGTTCAGATTTCGCAATAGCATGATAAATGCAGCAACCTTTAATTTCAGCAAATGCGGTGGCATTCCTGATGGGCACTGCTCGTTAAGGAACTTGGTTGGAAAATAAACTGCGTCGTTGGGATCATCGGAAATCATGGTATCTATACTTCAATAAACCGTATTATTTCCAGCGAGTAGCTCCAACAATAAGTCTGCAATACTTTAAATTACAATTTTGCCTTGAAGAAACAATCAAAAACTTACATTTTAAGGTTATTTTTAACAAAACGATGAGTTAAATCCGTTTCCGGAATGAAACTGGGTACTACAATCAAAAACTTACATTTTATTCACATATCACTGTCACTCACTTTGTGTTGCACAATTCACCGACTTTTCTTCGTTGAGTGTTACTATTTTCGGGAGAGTGCATATAAGGGAAACAATACAATTAATGTCTAACTTTCAACCACAGTTGCACCCTTACATGTGACCGACGTACAAACGGCGAGAATCATGGAGTTTGATGATATTTTAACGTACCAAATAATTGTGTATACCATTATATGATGTTGTCAAGTGCTTGCTGTGTGTTCACATTGACAAATACGTATTACATACACATGGAGCGACAAACATGGCTCGTTATTCACAGCTAATCGTTAATTCACTAAACTCCAACACGTCGATACGATATCCGACGACTTTATGTCACAAACTTGAGTATAACACAATAACACAGGCAGACTGCCGCTTCGGCCATAAATCATCACATAAGAAAAGCACAATGTATGATGTGCCTAATTAGAACAGCATCTCACGGAACGAATTTCACAATATCTCTATATATTTCCTATTCTTCTTCAACCATTTCGCCTTCACTCTCCACGTAATCTCTCTTCGCTCTAATCTCTCTCTCGAATGACTTTTTACCCAAGACCCTTTTCACACCTGACCAGTCTTCACCACCACTTTGTTCACAACAACTCAGTCATGCCCGTGAACTCGACATTAGCGCTTACTGCTACTAATGCATTCATGCCCGCAGTCAAACTTAACATTCACTCACTTCAACTCACAACTTACATAAACATATCTAGCTCCCACCGGAGCATGAGTACTGACATTCATTCTATAAACCGTTCGTGACATCCACCCCTCCCTCTCCAAGTGGTAGATATCAGGAACCCAACCATCCAAAACCTCTGATTACATATGTGGGCAAAATCTATAGCATCAGTGTGAAAATATGCCATCTACAAATAATCAATAATAACATTCTGAAGAACACAAAAATAAAATTAAAAAAATTACAATAGAACCGAGTTGCTAGAAAAATACAACAGCAACCATATGGCAAAAATCATGCATCTCTAATTACACACAAAATTAAAGGTGATAAACATTACATCAATTTCACCAAATTCTACTATACCGGAGAATATCTATTCTATAACCCTGTACTGGATACACAACATATGATAAGAACTTAGCTTATACAAAAATCATGCAGAATACAGTTGACAAAATATTACAGACACGCACCAATGCCCACTGCAGAAGCATCAGTCCTCAGTACAAAAGGCTTAGCCAAGTCTGGCAGTAGAAGAATGGGCTTGCTGGAGAATACAGCCTTGATGTTCCTCAGTGCTCTATCACACTCTTCAGTCCAGACTACTCTGTTCGGCGTGCCCTTATTAGTGAGTGATGTCAGAGCTGCCGACAATGAAGAGAACCTGGGGATAAATTTATGATAAAAATTTATCAGACCGAGTAAACTACGTACTTGTTTCTTTGTTTTTGGAGGTTGCAAATTCAAAATTCTTCCAACTGTCTGATCAACTGGTTTTAAAACACCCTGTCCTACCACATACCCCAGAAACGTTAACTCCTGAAACCCCACCTTAATCTTACTGGGTCTTGCTGTAAGGTGATGCACCCGAAGGCATGATAACAGTGACTTCAATCCCTCTACATGTTGATCCCACGTGTCATGAAACAAACAGATGTCATCAATATATGTGATAACATCCTTCTGTCCCCTCAAAAGCATTCTCATCATTCTCACAAAAGTCGCAGGGGCATTCACCAGTCCAAAACACATATAATTAAACTGGAAAAGACCCTGAGGGGTACAAAATGCTGTAAGTGGCCTAGCGCCTTCTGCTAAGGGAATTTGCCAATACCCCCTCGATAAGTCTAGTTTGGTAAAATACTTTGCCCCCGCTATTTGGGATAGGAGGACCTCTTGGTTGGGCACAGGTTCCGCATCTATCACTGTGACACTATTCAAGCGGTGGAAGTCTATACATATCCGTAGGGATTTATCCTTCTTCTGCATGATGACCATGGGAAATGAGTATGATGATTCAGATGGGGAGATAACACCTAAGCGTAACATATCATTCACTTCTTTTTCAACCGCAGAAGTATAATGTAGTGGAATAGGATATGGTCTCATCCGGATGGGCTCTCCATAGGTCAGTTTAATATCATGCTCAACTAAATCAGTTCTTCCAGGAATATCTGTGAGCACATCTTGAAATTCGCACAGCAGTGACTTCACCTGTTTCCTCTGATGCTGTGGGAGAGATGCAGAGACCTCTACATCTCCCCATGATTCTGAAGCAACCAATGGCAATAGTGGGATCCGGAGATTGACCTCCTCACCTTTCTTTCCATCTTCCTCGATGACTGCTGAACTAGCTACAGTAACTGTACTATCAAGAACAGCGTTCACAACTGGTTCCAGTTCAGTTGGACGTACTACGAATGGTTTTAGCATATTAATATGGAAAATCTTCTTCTTCCCTCGGACTAATATCAGATAATCCACATCGGCAATCTGTTTCTTTACTTGAAATGTGCCTTGCCAGCTCACTAGCAGGTGATTTTCCTTGGTAGGTAGCAACAACCATACCTCGCTGCCAGGACTGAGGGATACAAGTTTGCTATTCCTATTGGCGTATGCTCTATACCTTGCACCCGATGTCTGTAATGCCTCACGTGCTATCGAACACGATGTAATTATGCGCTCTCGCAAGTCAACGACATACTCATAACTTGACTTGACGCTATCATCAGCGTAATTCCCGGTCAGCAAATCTCTCAAAATTTTCATTGGACCCCGAGGATTTGCGCCAAATACTAGCTCAAACGGTGAGAATCTTGTGCTCTCTTGTGGCATCTCCCTGTATGCAAACAAAACTCCCGGTAGGTATCTATCCCACAATTGTGGAAAATCTCCTGCAACCTTACCTAGCATTCTTTTCAGTGTTCCATTGAACCGCTCGCAGACCCCGTTGCTCTGAGGATGATAAGGGGTGGTGAACACTTGGGCTATGTCTAACAGTTTAGATATGTGTTTCATCTCTTCTGAAATGAATTGCCGGCCCCTGTCAGACAAAATCTCTTCAGGAAATCCTAATCTGCTAAATAAGCGCATTAGAGCCTCTGCTATATCCTTTGATGTGATGGATTTCATTGGCAATGCTTCAGGCCATCTTGTACATAGATCAACCAATGTTAGAATAAATCTATACCCCCGATCAGACATAACTGGAAGGGGCCCAATAATGTCTATAGCAACCTTCTGAAAAGGGCAAACTGCCAAATCTGTTGCTACCAATGGTGCCTTGGGAGTCCTTCCTTTCTGGCTTGTCTTCTGACACACTTTACACGACCGACAGTAAACCTTCACATCCCTATTGTATCCCCGCCAGTAAAACTGGGACAACACTCTACAGCGAGTTCTCGCAATATCCATGTGACCCACAAAAGGGATATCATGTGCTGTCCTTAACACTGTATTCTTCAGTTCCACTGGAATAACCACTTGTGTAATGACTGAATGTTTCTCCGCAAAGCACCTGATTAGAATGGAGTTCCTAACCTCAAACCAGTATCGAGCAGTCTTAGTATGCCGTATGTTCTTGGTTTCAGCCAACCGAAACAAAGGCAGAAGTGAAATGTCTTGCCTCTGCATGTCTGCAAAATCAGATGCTGTAATTCCAGCAACCGTAGGCACCATTCCCATCAAATGATGAAAGGCAAGGCCAAGTGTGGCCACATATTAAAATAGGCTTGCCATCAGGCTCGAACAATGGTCTGCACCCCTCACACTCCTCTCTATTAAATGTTTCAAGGACAGTAGCTGAATTTGCATGTTCCGTGTTTTCCTTTGGGCTCTCATTTCGACTGTTTCTTCTCTCATTACAATTGGGGCAGTGGGAATCCGTCTCTTGGCGCTTGTAAGGGCTTCTCCTTGGACTGTCATTATAATTTTTCTTTGGGCTGGCATATGGACTTCTTTGCGGGTTGAAGGGACACCTCTCTGGGTCCCTCCAACACTGATAAGATAGATGACGCCTTGAGCCACACTTATAACAACCCCTTTTACTGTAACCTGATCCAAAGGAAGGGTACTGTCTCTTAGGAGAATATCTTCTGTCCCCGTTCCATTTTCTATTTCCACCATCTTTATCAACATACCTGTCTAAGCTGCGGGCCCGAGGATGTCTGTGTGGCTTCTTTTCGGTTTTGTCCTAAGCCACACAAGCTGGAAAGGTCTCAGCAACTATCTGCTTGTGAATCGGCTTCCCCGGGTGCGCATTGACATACTGCTGCCCTAGCTCTGACATAATATTTATATCTTTTGGCTTTCGCTCTTGTAGAAAAGCCACTAACTCTGGATTGCAAGACGATAGAACCTTGTCCTGTAGCATAAGGTCGATTAGCCCGTCAAAATCCTTCACAATGCCTGATAGTTCAATCCACCTTTTGAACAGCAACTATTTCCGCAATAAATTCACTAAAGTCATTGCTTGTTGTAGGAATAGCCTCCTTAAATCTTTCACGGTACCCTTGAGCTGTCAGTCTAAATCTTCGAAGCAGTGTCTCTTTCACCGTGTCATAATTCATGCGATCCTCTACCGGCAAAGCAAAGACACATTGTAAACTCCTTCCGGTTAATAAATTATTGAGCAGAGACGGCCAATCTTCTTTTTTAACCTTCCAAGATACTGCTTCTTGTTGAAACCTTTCTAGATACACGTCCATCATATCGACGCCCTCAACAAAGGACGGGAGTCGCAGCTTGAAAGGACGAGTAGACTCCTTAGTAGCTGGTCTAGAACTAGCAGCGTCAAGTTCCAGTTTCTTCAAAGTAATTTCTTTATCCGCTTGAATTTCAGCTTTCCTTGTCTCTTCCTTCTTTGCTTCCCTTTCAGCCTCAATTTCAGCTTTCCTTGTTTCTTCTTTCTTTGCTTCCCTTTCAGCCTCAATTTAAGCTTTCCTTGTTTCTTCTTTCTTTGCTTCCCTTTTAGCCTCAATTTCTAACTTCCTAAGATCTCTTTCCTCATTGCGTTCCCTCCGTTCCTCCGCATCCATAAAATTTGTCTTGGCCCATAATTCAAGTTCATCTCCTGATTTACCAAGTGCCTGTCCCTTGGTGATAAAATCCAATAGGCTAGTCATCCTGTAATATTTATCAACTATGATACTATGAAAAAATGATGCAGCCAAAAAAAAACAATTAAGGAGAGAGAAAAAAATGTATACCACCTGATATGTCAAATGGTGACTGGAAAACTATAATGGATGCCTCTCCACCTATAAAAAACGTCTATCATACACAATAGATTTTGAACAACTCTTCACACTGGGTCTACACACTGGGTCACTCTCTCACATCAGTCTGTAGGCATTACAAACTGTAATAGACCAAAATAAAATGTGTCTGCTTATGTTAACACAAATGGTATGATGATGATTGAAATGATAATCACAGAACACACGACACTACAACAACTGATAGGCCAGTGGAGAGGAAGTTATAGACCAAGAAAGTAAGAATAGACCTTATATTTACACCCAAACCTATCAAACGAACAAACACAGGATATCGTAAAATAACTTATATACACGGATAGCAGAGCAAAGGACTGAGAATCGCGACAGAAAAACACCACGAAAGAAAGACTATTATACAAGACAATAAGTAAACAAACTAAACGCAAACAACTAACGCCAACAATTGTTTCATAAATTACACTAAGCTTCACAACTCCCCAAGTCTTAGACAGATTGGGTTCCCTACAGCGCAATTTGTCTCACAAAACCTATTTAAGACGACACAAGGCAAATTTCTTCAATGAAGAAAGATGGATTGTGCTCACCACTCAAAACCACCCTTATACAGTAATCGAAATTAAATACTACCACACAATATGAACGAAACAAAAACAAAACACTGGACAGTGAAGTACCCAGGAGCTCTACTCGTGCACCCAGCAGCAAGGGTAAACTGGAATGAATATATCAATATTTAACTAATAACAAGAGCTAATATAAAAATAACATAAGTTTCGAGTACACAGAAGAAATGATAGATAGAAGGAAGTCCAGATATGACAAAGCAAGTGCTAAAAGGAACTAGTATCAAAATAAACTAAGTTTAGTACACCTTTAGATATAACAGATCATAGGGTTCAAATATAACGTAATTAATCTGCAAAAATGCTATTGAAGAAAGAATGGAGAAAAAAAACCCACTATTAGTTCCGGGCAATAACCTAATCAAGGAAAAAAATAAATAAACAAATAAATTAATTAAAAGAAGTATAGCCTATATATATATATAAAAGAGATATACAGACGCACAAGTCAAGTAAACAGAAGACTGGAAATTAATAAAATTAATAATAAACTTAACTTAACAATATCCTGTGTCCGCTGCTCCACTTGAGATCGGCGCAGGCTTGGAGTCCCGGTGTTACAGCTCAATGATGGACACCACAAACAACACACTTCACGTTGCAACACAGCACAGTCAAATGTCGAAATCAGCTCCTACGTGCACCTCAGCTCTCCGTACGGTGAACCGGATCTTCTTCACTACTGGTCCAGGGGGTAGCAAAGGAAAATGCCTCTCTCACTGCTTACACCATCTCCAGGCAAGATGTTACGATTTCAGCCGATCACCCGCAACACAATGGCCTTGTCATTCCATTACAAGACCCAGCAGACGATTTTTTTCGTATCAACAGTCATGCCGAACTACACAGCACAGATAAATTGACGACAGATCAGCACACTCATCACGGGGCGGAATAACCCAATATCAGTGCGCCGAGGTAAACAAGACTGATTACCGCCTTTTCGTTCTTCGTGCTACTTTCCAAAATAACACTGTCGATTTCGTCAAAACTGTCCCTTCGCCTCTCCGCCAGTGATTAAACTATTCTTCGTTCTTAAATATTCAGTCCTTCTGCAGCAATACCATTGCTGACTATCACTGAAATGAAAACTTCAGTTGTGCACATTAAGTTCCTGTGACCTGATTCAAACAAATAGGCCTACTTTTCTGTTCCGCTTGATATAATTTTCAACAACAATTCATGAGAAGGCGAAATTGTCAAAAATTCAGCAGAAAATTAGGGGTGGGTCCTCTCTTCCACTTACGAGTCCCCCAAAAATTGTCAAGTGCTTGCTGTGTGTTCACATTGACAAATACGTATTACATACACATGGAGCGACAAACATGGCTCGTTATTCACAGCTAATCGTTAATTCACTAAACTCCAACACGTCGATACGATATCCGACGACTTTATGTCACAAACTTGAGTATAACACAATAACACAGGCAGACTGCCGCTTTGGCCATAAATCATCACATAAGAAAAGCACAATGTATGATGTGCCTAATTAGAACAGCATCTCACGGAACGAATTTCACAATATCTCTATATATTTCCTATTCTTCTTCAACCATTTCGCCTTCACTCTCCACGTAATCTCTCTTCGCTCTAATCTCTCTCTCGAATGACTTTTTACCCATGACCCTTTTCACACCTGACCAGTCTTCACCACCACTTCGTTCACAACAACTCAGTCATGCCCGTGAACTCGACATTAGCGCTTACTGCTACTAATGCATTCATGCCCGCAGTCAAACTTAACATTCACTCACTTCAACTCACAACTTACATAAACATATCTAGCTCCCACCAGAGCATGAGTACTGACATTCATTCTATAAACCGTTCGTGACAGATGTATTCCGCCTGGTGAAATGGCATACATGGCAGACACTCGCAGCGCACTGGTTGCCGATCACGTATAGAGTACACCTGTATGATAAAACCATATCACGTGTCACAAAGAACTCGTCCAAATCATCATGTTTGTCATCAAAGTCACCAAACATTGTAAGCTGTAGATTTGACCTGGTTTTCTAAAGTGTGACCTTAAAGTTCTAAACGTGGTTCCGTGTGTTAACAGCGGCCCTGGTATTAACTTCACAAGTAAACTTATTTTATAAACCTTTCCTGAACACACCTCTGTTCCTTGCTGATTAAGTAATAATCGGGGGGGGGGGGGGGGGGGGGGGGGGGGGGGGGGGGGGGAGAGAAAAGGGGGGGGGGGGGGAACGAAGTCTTTCTATATAGAGGGTGATTGAAAAGTCAAGTGTTATTTTAAAATTGTTATTTCTTCATTCCTATCAAATTAGATACGAAACAAACATTAAAATAAAGACAATTAACGGCCATATATTTTTTTACAGAATGCACTGTCACATTAACATTGCTACTTAGTTTGAGATCCAGTTTATTTACCACGTGATTTTATAACGGACAGCGATTTTCGCTTGACATTGTAACGTCAGTTTTATAGTTCATTTCAGATTTTGTCACATGACAGTTATCACTCTGTATTTTGACATTTGTTTCGTATCTATCCTATACATACAAATGAGGTTGTAAACATTTAAAAACATGGTGGAACTTTTTTAATCAGCCTGCAGACTTGACCTCATGAAAACCTTTTCCGCTGATGAATGTTCCTATTTTATGGGGTCAAAAAGAGCAGATAAGATTAGTAACATTGTTACCAACCAAGCGAAATGGAAAACGCTACCATAGAGGGTTACGCATGGGGTCGCCTGTAGAAAATTCAAGCAGAAAACATTTTTTTTTTAACAAATGATTGAACATTCAAGAAACCTATTGACAGCTTTGCAAGGCAATCCTTGTTCTAGAATACCCACGGTAATAGAAGCAGGGGAAGACAGCACATGGAGAACACAACTGAGGGGAGACAAGAAAGGAATAAAGAAGGCATGGAACAACCTTAAGAGGAGGGCACGGGACTGAAGCAATAGTTGAAGATCTGTGCTCCCAAGGAAGCTTCTGGGGTCAGGAATGGAAAAAAAAAAACACACACAAAAAGTAATACGTCTTACTGAGAGACAGGACAAGGAAACCTACGTTGCGGCCACAAGGCCTTCGTCAGGGACAGACAAACAAAAGACAGAAGAGAAAGAAAGTGAGAATTAAGTGGAGAACATGAAACTATAGAAATAAGAGACAAATACTCCCTGATAGTGTCACGTCTTCTTCTTCCGTCCTTAGTCACGGACCGACAAAGCAGTTCGTGGCCAGTACGCCTAGTGGCGTCTTAGGGCAACAAGAAATTAATTGTTGTTCCGTTACGCCTAGTGGCGTTTATTGGTACAACAAAAAATCAATTGTTGTTTCCGTAATCAGAGCGGCTGGCAAGCGGGCGATCAGCCCGCTGTGTATAGTGTCACATGTCGGAGCGAAAATGGCCGCTACTGAACCGGAAACCGGAAGTGAATAGTACATTGAAACTATAAATAAAAAATGATGAAAACAAGGACTAGAAAACCCTGTGGGGGAGAAAGTAATACATAGTAAGGAAAAAAGTAAATAAATAAATAAAATAAAATAAAATAAATTTAAAAAAAATTAAATTAAATTTTTAAAAAAGTGGGAAGTCAAGGGTGATCGCAGTCATAATAGAACTGGGGATAGGTAGAAAAAGACGCCTCGGACAATAGAATACTGGGCGTTAAAACCATTGGGTTTGAGGCAACCCATAAGATGGATGAGGCGTTGTTCCAGGCGGAACCGACTGTTGGCGTCCGATGAACAGGATCTGATGGCTGTCACCTGAATGTCAGTGGCACCGTAGTGGCCAGGGCCATTGAAGTGGATGGCCACAGGTGTGGATTTCAGCTGCGCGATGTCGTAGAGGTGTCTGCAGAATCGGTCACCCAGTCATGTGCCCGTTTGGCCGATGTAAGTAATATTGCAACGTTTGCATATAATAGCATAAATGACGTTACGTGACTCGCATGTGAAACCATGGGTGATGGTGAACTTGGTCTTAGGAATGTCACTGTGTGTGTTTAGATTACATACTGGCATGTCTTGCATCGTGTCCGGTTACATGGCTGGGTACCAAAATAGCCATCGTCGACAGTTTTGAAGCGGCTGTGGACTAGGAGGTCCCTCAAATTGTTATCCCGTCTATATGCCAGCAACGGTGGCTCACTAAACACTTCCCGTGCCACTGGGTCAGCTTGGACGAGAGGAAGGTGACGATACAGGATCCTTTTAACAGCAGCGCTGTGAGGGTGATAGGTCAATATTAACTTGACTCTATCCGATGAGGTTTTGAGGCGGGGGCTGAGGGCTGCTAGACGGGAGATAGGGAGAACACGCTCTAAGGCAGAGGTAAGAACATACTCCGGATACTTTCTCCTGCGGAAGAAGTCCAACATTTCATGGGCTCGGCATAAAAAGTCATCATCGTCATGGCATAACCGACGGAGGCGGAGAAGTTGTGAGAAAGGCAAGGAGTCACGACAAGCTTGAGGATGAGAGGAAGTGTACAAGAGGTAAATGTGTTCATCGGTGGGTTTGTAGTACACCGAAGTGTTAAGGTGGGGGGGGGGGGGAGTGATAGTGTCAACAATGTCAAGGAAATGAACAGAGACAGTGGAGATGTGAGAGGTGAATTTGATCGCAGGGTGGAAGTTGTTGATGAAGTTAATGAACCTAGATAGGTCAGCCTCTGGCATATCAGTGAGACCTATGCCATCATCGATGTATCTATGATACATAAATGGAAAAGGTCCAGCATACTGCTGCCACACCTGATACTCCAGGTAGCCCATGAAGAGGTAGGCATAGCTGGGACCCACCTTGCGCTCCATAGCGACTCCACTTACTTGGTCAAAGAACTGTCCATTGAAACTCAAAGGAATTAAGTCGAAGGACCAGTTCTGCAAGCCGGAGGAGAGTCTCTGTAGCGATAGAGGGGTGCGTGCACTAGCCCAGGAAAAACCGGAGAGCTCGGAGACCGTCAGAGTGAGGAATGGAAGTGTAAAGTGAGCAGACATCCAACAGAAATAAACGGTAGGTACAGTCTGGGGAAAGCTGGATAGAGGAAACAGTAGTAAGGGCATGGTTGGTGTCCTTTAAAAAGGAAGGAAGCTGCTCTACAATAGGCTGGAAGATGCCGTCGAGGAAGTCTGATATATGTTCGGTAGGGCAGGCACAGGCCGAAACGATGGGTCTCCCAGGGTTGGAGGGTTTATCAATTTTGGGAAGCATATAAAACACAGGCTTGCCCAGACAACTATCATGGATACGGAGATGAGAGGCGCTAAAAGGTAAGGACTTGTTGGCGATAAGACTTTTGATGGTGTCATGGACCAGACGATTGTTGAGGACTGTCGCATCATTGTCACGGCGTTGGTAGAAGGAGCTGTTGGTGAGCTGCTTATTGCCTTCTTGGAGGTACAAGTCCTTGCGCCATACCGCGATGGCACTTCCTTTATCAGCCGGTTTGATAACAATGGCATCTCTGCGGCGGAGCTTAGAGAGGGCATGGGACTTATCAGAAGAAAGGTTGGAATAACGCAGGCGTTGAGGATGGAGTTGCTGAATGTCGTGGAGGGTATTCTTAATGTATAAATCCAGAGCGTGGGAAGCCCCAGGAGAGAGTGTAAAATTCTTACTCTTAGGAGGAGCGAAGAATGCAAAGGCATCATCAGAGTCAGCCTGAGATCTCTTAGGACCATCACTGTTACGGAAATGGAATAGAAGTTCAGGCGGCGATGAAACCGGTGAACATCTTGGAGGAGATTATACTGATCGGAGGATGGTTGGAGAGGGACAAAGTGTAGACCCTTGCTGAGGACCGAAAGCTCACCCTCAGAGAGGGCAAGATCCGAGGGAATACAAACAACCTGGGAGTGGGATGGAGTAGAGGAGGTAGGGACAGAATCAGGGGTAGGACAGAGACGGGAAAGTTTATCCTGTTTCTGAACAATTCATACAGTTGCCGGTTGAGGGTATGGATAATGGGGAGAACAGGAAAGTAGCTGAAGGTGAGACTGCGTAGGCGTAGAAGAAGCTGAGACTGCTGAGCACTGAGATCTGCCAGGAGGCGGGAATGGATAGCAGCCACAGCCCGCATACGCTGGGGCCCACATGTGGTCTCTACTTTTTGTGTTTTTTTTTTTTTTTTTTCCATTTTACCCCCGTCTTACGGCAGTTCTCTTCATATACTCATAGGGTCAGGAATGAGTAATTGAGGAACTTTCTCCTACCTCTTGTGGTGTTTAAGAGCGTCACGAGTGCAGATAAAATGTATCAAACTTTCACTTATTTATTCCTTTCTTCCTTCCATTTGTTCCTCTTTATAGAGTGTGGGACTACCACTTTTGTATCCCCCATACAGAAAGAATGCACCAAAACACCAATGTGCTGTTGTAGTGGTGGTATCTGTATCAATGTATATTGCATGGTGGAGTTGTCAGCGTAATTCACAACCTCAACTTTGTCGCCTGCTACGACATGCCCCTTGAAAGCAGTTGTCATAATCTTTTCTTTCTTATCAATAGACTCACGGGAACCACACGGTGCCATCAACTTTACCGAACCTATAATTAATTCTTCTTCTTCTTTCACCTTTCACCTTTCACCTTTCAATTCTGAAAAGAGCATAGGCCTTCAATAAACACATGCCAAGTCTTCCTCTCCTGTGCCATCTGCTCAAGATATTTCCATGCCATTTTCATGCCCGTCTTGTGTGTCTTCAGTTCTCTTTTCCACGTCTTCTTTGGTCTTCCTGTGCCTCTCTTAACCTGGGGGTTCCATAACAAGGACTGTCTGGTAGTACTATCAACAGGTTTTCCCAATGTGTGTCCTGTCCATTTTCAGCGTCTTCTTCTCAACTCTCGTTCTACTGTCACCTGTCTGGTTCTTGTCATCAGTTCCACATTGGTGATCTTGTCATATCATGTCAATCCTTCTCTTCTACGCATGTAAGGAGTTACTACAGTCTGTAGCTTTTTTGTTTGTTATTTTTGTTGTTGTCCATGTTTCACAGCTATACAATAAGACTGACCTGACATTATATATATTTACTGAGCCTATAAATATGTCTTCTTTTTTTCATACTGCTTCTGATGGAGCATGGAGCGACAATTGTAGTTGGTCACCTTGCACGAAACTTGCACTAAAACATTTATCATTGTTGTAGTTTTGGTAGCTATGTGTTTTACGAAGTGCATTTGCCAGCCCCAGGGACAGTGTCACAATAGTAGCCTCTTAGACGTGCCTGGTAGCACTAGTAGTCCTGTTCATTATTGTTATCAACAGAGACCCCCCGGGGACAGGACGGGGCTGTAATCATTTACTGAACCTAAATAATTTCTTCATCATCATTACCCCTTTAGCTGCCCGATGAGAATAGGCGTTCAATAAACGTACCCCAAGTCTTCCTGTCCTGTACAGGGTCTTTTCATGTCTTCATTTTCCTTTCTGTTTCTAGCGCTCTTCTGTTCGATCTACCTTGACTTCTCCTACACTAGGGGGTTCCAGAGCGATATCTACCTTGTAATGCTATCAACAGGTTTCCTATCCATCGTCAGCGTCGTATTCACATCGACACAGTAATTGTCTAAATGACAGTTTGTAACGTATGCAACATCCAATTAGCATTTCGGCAGAATACGCAAACGGCGTATATTCCGCTGTGAAGGCTAAACTAAATGTGGCTGGTTGTCTCCCCTGCTCTGCAGCTGTGGTCTACTAATAGCCACAATTCGAGTAAAAGGATGGAGCTTTTCAATCGTATAAACCTTCACTCAAGATTACTCTTGGCAGAGATATCAATAGAAGGATGATGATTCTATTTCAGAGAGTCTCACAGAATTTGGAGAATGGCAAGCATAACAACTGAGTCTTGTAAGTTGTCATAAACTTAGTATTCTCCACCCACTTCTGTGAGAAATTTTTTTTTGACTCGTATTTTATAAGCTCCCAGTTGGAAGTGATTCAGCGAAATGTTAATTAAATAGCTCTCTCTTTGTATCTCTCTCTCTCTCTTTCTCACTCACTCACTCTCTCTCTCTATCACTTCCTCCCTCTATCGATCAATCAATCAATCAATCAATCAATCAATCAATCTATCTATCTATCTATCTATCTATCTATCTATCTATCTATCTATCTATCTATCTATCTATCTATCTATCTATCTATCTATCTATCTATCTATCTATCTATCTATCTATCTATCTATCTATCTATCTATCTATCTATCTCTCTCTCTCTCTGTCTGCCTGCCTGCCTGCCTGCCTATCTATCTATCTATCTATCTATCTATCTATCTATCTATCTATCTATCTATCTATCTATCTATCTATCTATCTATCTATCTATCTATCTCTGTCTGTCTGTCTGTCAGTCTGCCTGCCTGCCTGCCTATCTATCTATCTATCTATCTATCTATCTATCTATCTATCTATCTATCTATCTATCTATCTATCTATCTATCTGTCTGTCTGTCTGTCTGTCTGTCTGTCTGTCTGTCTGTCTATCTATCGGTCAGTCTATCTATCGGTCAGTCTATCTATCTATCTAACTCAACTAATTTTTTTTTATTTACATATAAAACACTATAATTAATGACGAATTATAATTCGTCATTAAATATCAATAATTAAATACTTAATAATTATTGACCATCAAGGGTAAAGTGAATAATATTGATTTTTATTCACAGTTAAGTGTATCTTGATGGAAAAATATTCAAGAATAGTGGTTGTGTAAAAAAAACAAGCGTCGGTAAGCTGAGCTAGTACTGTGTACTTTACTGGTGGTGTGGGGAGCTAGTACTGTGTACTTTACTGGCGGTGTGGGGAGCTAGTACTCTGTACTTTACTGGCGGTGTGGGGAGCTAGTACTGTGTACTTTACTGGCGGTGTGGGGAGCTAGTACTGTGTACTTTACTGGTGGTATGGGGAGCTAGTACTGTGTACTTTACTGGCGGTGTGGGGAGCTAGTACTGTGTACTTTACTGGTGGTGTGGGGACAGTTGAATTCTGGTTCAGTCACTGCTGGTTTCCAGTGGCTATGACTGTTCCTTCTCTTTAGGAGTCCAGTTGTTTGGCTGCAGGAGGTCCATTGCAAAGCCGGTGTAACTGCTCAGATTGCCTCGTCACGTGTCCTCAAGACCCGTCTAGCGTCGACCTCTGGCAACTGGTACCAAATATTGAGAGAAAAAATGCCTCTTTTAAGTCTCATGTCTCTTGATGTAAACATCAGGCGCCCTCTCCCCCCCCCCCCCCCCCCCACCATTTAATCTTCCTCTGAATTTTGCCTGATGCCCCTGAGCATTAAATCTCAACCCATCGAGTCGATGAAAGTGTTTAGGGAAGCGGAAGATAACGAATGTATCATTTTCAGATGTCAGACAACTACTTATGCTATGGATTTCAACATCTACACACCTTCATACTTGGCTCGTACCACTAGAGGACGACCACAGCATATAGTAGCTGACAATAATAGACTATAACACTGTCGCATAGAGATTTATGATCAATAAATTTTCCATATTCTTTTCTTTTCTACCCGTGTCCTCTACTTTATTATCGCTCTTTTATCCTTTTCCTGTTTTTTCGCATTCGTTCGTTTGCGACAAAATATTACTTTCCCATTCAAACTTTCGCCTGTTTCTATTCTCATTTAGAAACGCATTTTATTGCATAATATGTCAGTCCCTGCACGAGACGAATAACTGTGAATATACGTTCTGGTCAGACATAGGAGCAGACATTTGTCTACATTTTCATCTTGTGGTGGATTTAGTATTATAGATGTTATTATTTAATATTATTTGTCTACCAAGTGAGGCCAGCTGTGTAGGCCCCTGAGTTTAGTAGTTGATGGTTAAGTATTTTCAGGGAACCTAGCTGCAACCACCCTATGATCTCACTTGGTTCTATAATTTTATTTATTAGTTATGTGACTACGTCTAAGTGTCTAGGGTAATGAAGATATAATGCAGTGTAAGACAAATCAATACAGATACCCTTTAATTCTATCACATAAATAGGACTGGGTCAATACAACAACCACATACAGACTAACACTCTATGATATATCTTATAGAAGTCTGTTTCTGAATATTATGTAATAGTCTATATTACAATTTTATTTGCCCTGATTCAGAATTTTCTGAGTCAGGACCAACAACAAAATGAAAATTATGGTTTTATTTACATAAAATTAAATACCACAATGGATCTTCTGTCCATATAAAGCAATATTTCAATCTAATTATATTTAAGTATTACTATAGACTAAGTTAACACTGGTAATTAATGGTGGGTTGGGGTATGCTCATCACACCCTCTCTTTTCTCTATCTCTTGTGGAATGTTTATTCAACAGTCTATTATTTTATTGATTATGTTTTAATACAAGTGGATGAACTCTTAATGCCGACACAATGGCACTTATCTTCCGTTGGTAGTAGTTATAATGCTGACAATCTCCTATATTTCATAGGTTGATTCGTGGTAGACAGCGTGTACCCGCAAAAGTTTCAACCGAATGACCAATCTGGAACAGTCCCTGGTGTAGTGTGGTAGACAGCGTGTACCAGCACAAATTTAAATTTCTCTCACGAAGATAAAATTCACCATGGTTCTGGCACTAGCTTAGTACCAGAACAAAAACCCAGAAACAAGGTTATGATTCTTTATAACACATCTACAATATCATTCCACAAGTAATACATGGTATAATTCAATAAAAGAAAAGGGTCAGATCCCTCTGACCAACCCATTTCAACCATTTTCATCTGAGATAACAACTCATACCAGTGCTCCTATTCTTCTCCCTAATGGCTACAACGCCTCTGACACTTCAACAATGATCCTCTCCCATAGGATAATGTGGGTTAGCCTTCCCACTGGTAACTGTGGAAATCATTTTAAGTTATATAACTCATGTAAGTTTTACTGCGTGTGAGCAACCCCATAGGCCCTGCATAAGTCTGCTAGGGGACCTATGTACTTAGTCGCAAAACATTCCCAATAAAGCAGTATCTTATACACCAAATTTTTGTAATAACAAGGTTAATAAATTTCGTTCTTACCACAATTCAATGGAAATATCACAAACATACGTTGACTGGCATTAGGATTTATATATAAGTTCAGCTTTGCCCTCGTCCAGACTGCCAAGGTTTTTTTTTTTATTTCACTCTTAGCACTGCTGTTCTCAACACAGCTTGCATACTAACAATTTTGTATCAAATGGCATCAAGCCTTGGAAGCTTTTTGCCAATATCACTAGACTGGCCCAATCACAGCGAGGTCTAGTTATTCAATTCAAATTTGAAAAAAAAACTCCAAACATACTAGGAGTGAGTCTGCAAAATATATTTAGCTTTTGGGCCAACCAATACCCTCCTTCCTATACTCCTATACTAACCAATCGGATTTGAATCACTCTAATGCCTCTTTTTTAAACTTGCGTCCCCAAATAATGTTATAAATAGAATGAGCAAAAACAACAGTCCGTCCGTCTTACCGTTCGTAGATATATAGTATTATTTCAATATCTTGGTTAATAATTGGGCTACTATGTATATTAAAACATATTATTGCTCAGGAGACTCTAAGCTATCCTTATATATGATTTTTATGGCCATATTATTTGTCGTTTGGATTTTCATATTCGTCACTGTTAGTCGTCAATTATATACTTTTCCATAAGTCGGCCATCTTTCCCCCCTTCTCTATCATTTTTATTCAAAATAAAACAACTTGTTTGGGTTACGTCAGAAATACACTACTAGACAGGAAATGAGAGCTGACTGTGTGTGTGTGTATATACATTTCAACTGCGAGAATATAATACGATGCATGCATGGCTTTGCGTCTTGTTTTTCTAATCTGCTAAAGGCAATACTGTCGCGCTCTCATTACAATTTGGCGTTTCAAAACCCAAACGCGTGACAATGGTAGCATTTCTTCTGTCGCTCCTTCATCCACCTCCCTTCTTCTCTCTCTCGGTCTTGGAACAAATACTCCTTGACCCTGCAAAATGTTATTTTTAATTTTCAAGGACGAACTAGGAAATCGTGTAAGATTTGACGGCGAGATCATTTTCTAAGCATTACCACTGCACAAAATTCAGCACTCTACTGGCGTAGAGACGACGATAGGCAACCACACACGGGCGGGTTTATTTATTTTCATAGGAGTAAAATCTTACTGAATTTAGCGATTATTTCACAGATTTCGCTACACACCTCCCCTCCTAAAACATGCATTCATTGCAGGTTATAATCTGTGAGATAACTTAGCGCAAATGAAGTCCTACGCGTTTTTCTGATTTGTTCAACTTGCGGCTTGCATAAGCGACTGGGTTCAATTCCCCCTCTTGTGAAGAGGACCTTTGCAACAATGTAGCCCCTAGGCCCACATTGCTTGCGTCACTTCTCACGACAAATTCTTGATTCAAGTCAGGCAATTTCAATACCGGCCTGCTTGTGAGTTTTTCCTTTAACTCCTGGTATGCCAATTCACACTGTGCTGACCAATTAATTGTATCAGGTTGTCCCTTACGAGTTAAATCCGTCAGAGGAGCACATATAAAGTTAAAATGTTTAATGTACTTTTGGTAAAAACCACACAACGACACGAAAGATCGCACATCTTTCTTTGTTTGTGACCTCGGTGCTCTCTGCAATTTCTCCAGGTTCTTGGGGTCAGGGGTCATGCTCCCCTGATGTACCGTATGTCCCAAGAATTCCTACTCTTTACATCCAATACAACATTCGGTTGGTCTAGCAGTCAAGTTAGCCTCTCTAAGTCTATCAAACAGCATATTCAAAGAGTTAACGTGTTCCTCAAATGTTTCAGTAGCGATGAGGATATCATTCATGAAATTCGAGATGCATGGATTTTTCAGGGGATCCAACAATTTTCGCATCATCCTAGAAAATACACTCGGGGCATTTTTCAACCCAAACGGCAACATGTTGAACTCATAATGGCCTTCCGAGGTGCTAAAGGCTAAATAAAGTCGAACCTCAGGCTTTACTGGAATTTGATAATAGCCTTTGCTAAGATCCACCTTAGAAAAATATTTTGCTCTGTTCAGCCTGGCAAATAGTTGATTTGTATCAGGTAATGGATCCACCTGACTTTCTGTGACAGCATTCAGTTTCCTGTAATCTATGCACAGTCTATGTTCCCCAGATGGTTTCCGCAACAAAACCACACTAGAGCTATAAGGAGATTAACTGTGAGAAATAATCCCTTCTTGTAACAAATAATCTATCTCCTCTTTCAAAGCTTTTTCCTTAGCGAAAGGAATAGAATAGGGCCTCATACAGATGGGTGTTGGGTCTAGTAGTTTCATATCATATTCCAACAAATTTGTGTGCCCTGGCTTATCCGTTAACACGTCTGTATGTTTCTCCAGGACCTTTTGAATCGTCTCCATCTGTCCTTTTGTCAGGTGATTACTGATCTTCACCTGTGCAAACGTTTTACTGGGTTTCAGTGGATATTTAAATGAGGTGAGAGGGTCATTTTTCATTTCGGTTGCGATAGACAAGGCCATTAAAAGTGTTCCTTCCTGGATTTGCCTGTCCAGATATTTCTTTAGAAGGTTCACATGATAGACTTTTTCCTTTCCCTTCTTGTCTATCTTATAGTTTGTTCTGGATACCTTTTCCAAAACTGTATATGGACCTTGCCATCCGATTTGAAGTTTATTGCTGCTGCCGGGTAATAGAAGAAGCACCTTCTCCCCTATAGCAAGCTTCCTATCCTTCGCTTTCTTATTATAATAAGCAGCATGCTTTTTCCTGGCTTGTCTCAAATTATCATTTGCCAGTTTCCAGCTAGTTTTTAAACGAGTGGTCAGTTCGTTCACATATTGATATGAGGAGGTAACAGTCTCTTCTGCCTTCTCATCGGTCCACGTCCTTAACAAGGCTTCCAATGGACCTTTTATTGGCTTTCCAAATAACAGGGTTGCCGGTTACTTTTGGAATGGCACCGGTAATTATCATGAAATTGGATGTGTGGTGGTGGTGACTTTTTCTTCCTTTTGTCAACACATAAGAACCTTCCACTACCAATTTTTTTCCTGGGGTTGTCTCCCCTCAGGTTCAACTTCAAATTGAGGGAACTTCGCTCTCTTTTATCTTCCTTCAGTTCACATAATTCCGACCGAGGGATTGTCGGCTTATTCTGGGGTAAAACCACTTTGTGTACTCGCCGCATAGTGGCCATTCTAATACATTCAATTGAAAACTGTGTGTGAAAAGGAGGTTCCCATTCCACTGTGTCTACATTAATAAATTTATTTTTATTTTCAGGCCTAAGTTTGCCCCGTGGCGTTTCTAGGTCCTGCTTATTATTTTCCCCACTTGTGGGTGTTCCCTCATGAAATATGCCGCAGGCCTCTACAAAATTCTCACTAACTATCTTTACGTCTGGCCAATAATATTTTTGAGAAACCTTTTGGCAGATGGTACCTACGTTCTCGTGGTCCCCATCTTTTCCAACATGTAAACTCCTTATTACGTCTGCACTAAACATCTTGGGAAGTACCAGTTGTCCGTGACCATTTGAACCAGTTCCGGCCTTCCTATATAACAATTTATTCTTCATATAAAAGTCTCCTTTATTAGGAGGGGTATGACATTTTGGGAGTTTCTTAAAACATAGCTTCAGTGACCTATCCTCAGCCTGTGCCTTCCTCATCTCCTCTGGATGAGCATTTATAGGTTCATCTTCTTCCTTCTTCGACTGTGACCTGGTCTGCACTGTGGCCATAATCACAGGTCTCTTGGGAGTCCCCAAGAAGACATAACGGCACTCCAATATCAGAGGGTAGATGGGTTCGTTAATCACTGCTGCTTTGATTACTCCTTCCACATAGCGAGTTTTCACAGTTATCCTTGCGATGGGAAGTGTCATGGATGCTACATCCTTAGTCACCCCTTGTATCTCCACTGTTTCTGTGGTATACTGATCTGGGTTCACTAGGTGAGAACTCACGACTGAATCAAAATCTAAACCTGTATCATACAGACACCTTATGGTGACACCATTACATACAACATCCTCACAAACTGGGGGGTGATAAGGTTCCTGCTGTCCAGCGGGCTTGTCCTTTAATCCCTTGTTCCCCGTTTTCATAGCAGCAAAGTTGGAAGGTTTCCTTTTACAAACAGTGGTGTCATGAGTGTTCCTCTTACACCACTTACACCATATCTTTCCTTGATTGAAAGGTTTTCTTTCATCATATTTTCGGTCATTGAACTGTGGTTTTTTTTCACGATAATCGACTCTTGGCCTATCAAAGTTGGGTTTACCTTTGTTAACTTGATCTCTATGGTCAAACTTATTTTGGTTATGAGGGGCCTTATTTTGTTCTATAGGTTTCTTTCTAGCGCCAGCTACCTCTGCCTGGGCCGCCTGATACCTCTCAGCGACATTAAAGTACCTCGCCCAACTTCTCTGCACCTTGTTCCATGAGAAACTTTCTCAGATCAGGAGCCATGGACTCTCTTAATTGCTCTATCATGATCATCTCTTTCAGATCTTGGGTCTTCCCCAGAGCAGTCCATTTCTCCAAATAGGTTTCCAATCTGGCAGAGAATTGGTGGTATGTCTCCCCAGACAAAAGCTTGGCATATCTAAACTTCTTACAATAAAATTCACCATTCTTCTCGTATCTTAACAAAAGAGCCTGCTTTAACATGTCATAATTGTCTTGGTCATCCCTGCTAATTTTTGAACAAACTTCATAAGCTGTTCCCCTAAGACCTTGGGATAACTTCAAGCTCCATCTTTCTTTTTCTAGCCCATATGTTGTAGCTAATACATCATACCTACTTAAATATGATTCAATATCATCATCTCTCTCAACAAAATAATCTAAATGGAACCCCATGGCTGAGTTGGAGGCCCCCTGACTAGCAGTAGCATCAGAGGTAGAGGGGCTGTGACCATTTTTAGGAGCATGGCCTTGCAACTCTAACTCCCTTAGTCGCAACTCGTGCTCCCTCTGTAATCTTTTATCTTCTGCTTCCCTTTCGGCAATCTGTCTTCTCTTCTCCTTTTCTGCTTCCCTTTGCATTCGTTTTTCTTCAGCCTCAGCCTTCAATTTCTTCTCTTCAAATTGGAGCCGCTTAATTTCAGCCTCTCTATCAGCCTCTAAGACCCTAGCCTCTTTGTCAGCCTCAATTTGCAACCTTTTGATTTCTTTCTCTGATTCTAATTGCATTCTTCTTTCTGCTTCTAACTTCCTATCTTCCCTATCAATAAATTTGTCACACTCTGAGGTTACATACTGAACCAGTTCTGGCCCATCCATACCCATCTCTCTGGCAGTCTGCACAGCAGCAGATCTGAACTTTGCCAAGTCAGCCATATTATATCAAGCAACGTTAACAATATACTAAGGTAACTTATCAACTCTGACTAAACAACAACTATAAGCACTGACAGTTCATCCACTATTTAATTTCCACAAAGGAATACTTTTAATTTTATTATATGAGATTCCTATCTATGTATTAGTAGAAGTTTACAATCCCGGACAAGCCTACCAATATATGTGGTGGATTTGGTGTTATAGATGTTATTATTTAATATTATTTGTCTACCAAGTGAGGTCAGCTGTGTAGGCCCCTGAGTTTAGTAGTTGATAGTTAAGTATTTTCAGGGAACCTAGCTGCAACCACCCTATGATCTCACTTGGTTCTATAATTTTATTTATTAGTTATGTGACTACGTCTAAGTGTCTAGGGTAATGAAGATATAATTCAGTGTAAGACAAATCAATACAAATACACTTTAATTCTATCACATAAATAGGACTGGGTCAATACAACAACCACATACAGACTAACACTCTATGATATATCTTATAGAAGTCTGTGGCTGAATATTATGTAATAGTCTATATTACAATTTTATTTGCCCTGTTTCAGAATTTTCTGAGTCAGGACAAACAACAAAATGAAAATTATGGTTTTAATTACATAAAATTAAATACCACAATGGATCTTCTGTCCATATAAAGCAATATTTCAATCTAATTATATTTAGGTATTACTATAGACTAAGTTAACACTGGTAATTAATGGTGGGTTGGGGTATGTTCATCACACCTTCTCTTTTCTCTATCTCTTGTGGAATGTGTATTCAACAGTCTATTATTTTATTGATTATGTTTTAATACAAGTGGATAAACTCTTAGTGCCGACACAATGGCACTTATCTTCCGTTGGAAGTAGTTATAATGCTGACAATCTCCTATATTTCATAGGTTGATTCGTGGTAGACAGCGTGTACCCGCAAAAATTTCAACCGAATGACCAATCTGACACAGTCCCTGGTGTAGTGTGGTAGACAGCGTGTACCAGCACAAATTTAAATTTCTCTCACGAAGATAAAATTCACCATGGTTCTGGCACTAGCTCAGTACCAGAACAAAAACCCTGAAACAAGGTTATGATTCTTTATAACACATCTACAACATCATTCCACAAGTAATACATGGTATAATTCAATAAAAGAAAAGGGTCAGATCCCTCTGACCAACCCATTTCAACCATTTTCATCTGAGATAACAACTCATACCAGTGCTCCTATTCTTCTCCCTAATGGCTACAACGCCTCTGACACTTCAACAATGATCCTCTCCCATAGGATAATGTGGGTTAGCCTTCCCACTGGTAACTGTGGAAATCATTTTAAGTTATATAACTCATGTAAGTTTTACTGCGTGTGAGCAACCCCATAGGCCCTGCATAAGTCTACTAGGGGACCTATGTACTTAGTCGCAAAACATTCCCAATAAAGCAGTATCTTATACACCAAATTTTTGTAATAACAAGGTTAATAAATTTCGTTCTTACCACAATTCAATGGAAATATCACAAACATACGTTGACTGGCATTAGGATTTATATATAAGTTCAGCTTTGCCCTCGTCCAGACTGCCAAGATTTTTTAGTTATTTCACTCTTAGCACTGCTGTTCTCAACACAGCTTGCATACTAACAATTTTGTATCAAATGGCGACAAGCCTTGGAAGCTTTTTGCCAATATCACTAGACTGGCCCAATCACAGCGAGGTCTAGCTATTCAATTCAAATTTGAAAAAAACAAAACTCCAAACATACTAGGAGTGAGTCTGCAAAATATATTTAGCTTTTGGGCCAACCAATACCCTCCTTCCTATACTCCTATACTAACCAATCGGATTTGAATCACTCTAATGCCTCTTTTTTAAACTTGCGTCCCCAAATAATGTTATAAATAGAATGAGCAAAAACAACAGTCCGTCCGTCTTACCGTTCGTAGATATATAGTATTATTTCAATATCTTGGTTAATAATTGAGCGACTATGTATATTAAAACATATTATTGCTCAGGAGACTCTAAGCTATCCTTATATATGATTTTTATGGCCATATTATTTGTCGTTTGGATTTTCATATTCGTCCCTGTTAGTCGTCAATTATATACTTTTCCATAAGACAGCCATCTTTCCCCCTTCTCTATCATTTTTATTCAAAATAAAACAACTTGTTTGGGTTACGCCAGAAATACACTACTAGACAGGAAATGAGAGCTGACTGTGTGTGTGTATATACATTTCAACTGCGAGAATATAATACGATGCATGCATGGCTTTGCGTCTTGTTTTTCTAATCTGCTAAAGGCAATACTGTCGCGCTCTCATTACAATTTGGCGTTTCAAAACCCAAACGCGTGACAATGGTAGCATTTCTTCTGTCGCTCCTTCATCCACCTCCCTTCTTCTCTCTCTCGGTCTTGGAACAAATACTCCTTGACCCTGCAAAATGTTATTTTTAATTTTCAAGGACGAACTAGGAAAGCGTGTAAGATTTGACGGCGAGATCATTTTCTAAACATTACCACTGCACAAAATTCAGCGCTCTACTGGCGTAGAGACGACGATAGGCAACCACACACGGGCGGGTTTATTTATTTTCATAGGAGTAAAATCTTACTGAATTTAGCGATTATTTCACAGATTTCACTACACATCTGCCACGAGTTTTCTTCGGCTAAGTTTCTCGGCGTAAGATGTGGAAACTGTCATCTGCATCGCTCAGAAATAAGACATGTCGGGGTGAGGTGTTAAGACGCGTATTGACAGGTTATGGCAGGCGTCTGAGTTTATGTGAAGTGTTAGACGAGAAGGGGAGGCTAATTCGGATTTGCGAAATAACGTGGAATCCTTTGTCTGTTTCATATATCTTTCCAGTAGCTGAAACTTGACTTCATTCAGTCCTCTAAAATCTGCAGTAGACAGATCACTTGTGCTAGAAAATATCTTGTATATTGCAAAGTTCTAAGTTTCTTGGCATCATTTTGCCGAGTTCTAGACTACCATTATATTGAAGGATTCTAGTTCGTGGTATTAATCTGTAGTTCTGTGTGGAGTGAAAACTGGGGTAGCCCAACTCTACCAGCGTTTAAGTACTGATGAGAAATATCTGTGAAGAACTAAACATTCTTTTAATTAAAGACTTGTGGGTGTACAAAGTAAAACCTGCCTGGCATTGTGGTTGCATCCAGAACGACAGAGTACCCATTTTCACAAACTTTAAGACAAATTGAATAACTGCGCCTACCGAGCCAGATTAAATTCTTCTTGATAAAACATCAAGTACATGCAGCCTCTGTGGCGAAAAATATTACCAGCATTAACTTTCCGACGATTTTGAAAAAGGGTGGTGTGAACAATAATAATTTTTTTTTGAGAGAAGTTACCAACCGGTCATTTTCCTAAATACGGGAACCCTCGTGATTCTGACATTGTGGGCCCGCTAAAACTAATTCTTACCTGAACTGAGTAAAGTGACAATAACTAAATCTGAACAAAATATCGCATGAAGAGGACGCTCCCCGGACCCATTGGATGAAACCAAGATCTGCAGAGCTGAGTATCCGCTTCATCAAACGAAATGCAGATTTACGTTGGGTGTGTCATAAAGTGCGCCAGCCGGCGAACACCATCCAGACATTAGGTAAGAAAGTGAGACAGGGATCCCTGATGAATTAACAGAGTGAAAGCAGGAACGAGTGACTCTTTTATGGTATACCAAATTTCACCCACTTTGTATTTCTTTATGCAAGTTTTGTTGCTAACGATATTTTCCTTAGGAAAGATCAGAGTATCAAAGCCTGTTCATACCTTTAAAGGGAACTCTTAGACTAAAGTAGATGTATCCGTGACTCTTTGGGGCTATCACTTTTCTTCTAACAGGACTGTGGGCTATACATCGAGGGAAAGGATCATACCAATGGGTCTATCATTCTTGTAGCAAATTCATTGACTTTATGACTATTTGTATATGTTTTGATGTAATTTTATGTGTTGTGATGGAATTTTAGTCTGATAATTAAAATTCACATAAACTTATTCTAGTGTGTCGGTCAGTTCGTTCAAAATTATCTATATTTTTCATTGTCATAGTTTCACGTCTGTGTGTCTATTGTAGTCACTTATGTGTGTGTGTGTGTATGTGAGGTACATATAAATTAATATATATTATACTAGACGGTCTGACAAATCTTTATCAGTTGTAGATGATAGGCTGACTGAGAGTAATCATCTCGAGGGTCAGAGACCGACTCTAATATATTTCCTCCATCTCACTCGTGAAATCTATTTCTATTCATCATCTCACTGAGCTATCACCTAATTCTATTGCTATTCAGAAGGGACCAAACCTAAGTCTTAATTCACCTATCGCAAATCTACGACAAACACCTTTGACAGGTAAGTTCCCTTTTTAATAACACATTGCACACAATGAAGCCCCACACGGCTCATAATACATGTGAAATACACTGGCTACAAATGCCAATACAGCTTGCATTAATAACAACTTAATATATAAATATCATACCCACTGGTATGGCCATTCTGAATGGACATCACAATGACTTTCGCTCACCGGCGAACTTATGTACTAAGACTAGGCGAAAACTAAATCATAAATGACTCACATCACCGATCTACAAAAATTCCGCTAGAAAAAAAATACATTAACATTCTAGCAAAATGCACTACATCCAAAGATCACATGAAGAAAAAGACCAGCACCAAATAAGAACGACGATGGCAAACTCACTACAGCAAAACGCTGACAGGGAACAAAAGAACGACCTATCCAAGTCAACTAACTTTTTGCGCCAGAATTTGCGTCCACTTCCTTTCCCGGTCATCTGACCAAACGGTTTTTTTTTTATTCTATCAGTGTAGCCACTCACAGCGTGACCAACATAATATTTTGTCGAACATATATACTGTGACATCCGACATATCCCATCCCATCCTATCCCAACTAACATAATTACCGATGTATGTTACGTCTGCCGGTCTTACGCAAAATAGTAACTCGCGCCAAAAAAAAAGTGCGCAACGCACGGTGTGCAACTAGCGTGGCGTGGGTGTTATATAAAACAAATACTATGGTCTTATTGTTTTTTTTTTTTTTATTCTTTCACGAAATTAGTAGCGCTCGACAAAGAAAAAGTGCGTAAAAATTGGTGTGCATGAGCCAATAACATACCAAAGTGAATTGTATTTTCGGACACGACCAGCTTTTTTGTCGCCCTCACCCGATGTACAAATCATGAAAACTTGAAAGTTTTTGTTAAAACCACTTATTATCAGGTAACATTATCAGAAATCAATCCACGCACTTTCACACGAAATGTTGTCATCAAAGAACTTTTAAATTGAATCTAAAATAACATAATTCTCGCCGTGTGTACCTTGGTCACAGCTGAGGAATTCAACCGTGTTGAAAAATTGTATTGTTTCCATTATATATATACTCTCCCGAAAATAGTTACAATAAACAAAGAAAAGCGTTCAAATGACGGTGTTCATGAACAGTTTGATTACACTGTATAATGGAAAGAAACCAGAAACACTCTAAGAATGTACTTCTATCTGCTCATCTGGGAACGGAAACAGCACACTATAATTAAAAACCCGTCAAGTTTGACGGGTTATTGCTAGTATGTACATAATAAATCTGAATTTAAAAAAAAAAAAATATATATATAATGATGTTACCATAATCCACTCCCTGCTCCATATGAAGCATAGGGCTACCTCTACTATTGGTTGATGTGGGTGTGACAAAATGCCTGTCGTCTCAGTTTATCTGTGTTCTACCTGTCTTTTTCTCTATCTTGTGCCTTTCATTCATTTCTTCCTTACCCGTATTTTCTCTCATATTGAGACGCAATGACTCAGGTTTCGTTTTGCTATTTTGCCTGATCTACTATAGGTAGAGATGATGTTAACAACACAGCTGGGACCCGGCAGATAATATGGCCCTTACCTGTGTTGACGAAACAATCACATGGCGAGAAGCTTGGGTGTGGCAGGATATTAGGTAACACTTCCGGTGATCGATTCATGCTTGTTAGCATTTATGATAACAAATTAAACTGAGGTTTTGTTATGAGTAACAGACATGAGTCATCTAAAAAAACGGGAGCGTTAATACCTTGTGCGGGAGGATTTTGAAATTACCAGTGTCATGCGGAATTTGTTGAAGAATAATTCAGTTGGGGACTCAGCTATGAGCTAATATATCTTTATCTTCATAGAAGGGGCGGGCAGATACAAAGTTCACGACCGCTTGGAGAACCTCAGCGTTGTGCTTGATTTCTGAGAAATCCTATGATGACTCCCTTAAAATACTAGCACCATTCTTCTATTGACAACTCTGCCAATAGTAATCTTGAGCGAAGGTAGACACCTTTAAAGTCCCTCATTGCATACTCTAAATGTTGACCCTTGCTGTAGAGCAGAGGAGAAAATCCTGTGATAGTAGGCGAACGCGCACGAACGAACGAACGAACGAAATCATTATTTCATCAGGGTAAAGAAATAGGCATAATTGCCTTTTTACACTTCTGCCCTGCAATACAATTCTCAATGATTTTACAAATTAAAATTAAAATATTAATGACTTCATTCACAATTAATCAATATCATCACAACATTCAGTAATTAAGCACACGCAAGTACATTTACTCACAGTCATTCATGCACACAGAGAAGAGAGAGGGATAGAGAGAAAGAGAGAGAGAGAGAGAGAGAGAGAGAGAGAGAGAGAGAGAGAGAGAGAGAGAGAGGAAGCAATAAAGCTACTTCATATTTATAGTGTGACAGTGAGGTTTGTTACCTCGGCATTATAGGGGCCAATGAGATAAGGTCATACATTTTTAGTAGACCAATCAAAATCATTGACGGTGACAAGGGCTCACAACACCTGTCGGGCTAAGCAGAAGTTAACATTATCATTTAGGGCAGTTCCATCTAGACGACCTCGGGGAAGGTTGTGTTTCTACTGGAGAGCTGATGAGAAGCCATGTTTGAGCTGTCTCATTCTCGTAAAGCCACGAAGACCTGTTCTAAGTTGAATTTTCTTGAAGTGTTTTCAGAAAAAGAAGTATACTGTGTGTAAAGTTAAATGATATCGTTTTTTTTTTTTCAAGACAGAAAATAGCGGCAGCTATATTTTTTTCTGTACTGGGAGGATAGACTTTGTGTAGTAAGACTCATGTAAGTACAATCTCGATTTATAGTTCAGTCCACGGATAGAATTGATTTTTATATTGTACTAGGAAGGAAACCAAGAAACAACTACAGATGTATTGAAGTCTTATCATCGGAAGAGATTGGCATCTTTAAAATATTGAAGGTAAAAGGCGCAACCCCCTGAACTGAAAGGTTGTGGAAGAAGGTCAAAGCGACCTAGATAGTGAGTTGCACGAGATGTTTGAATAACTCATACGGTTGTGGAGAATGAAAAATATAATATGGGTAAACTACATTCACGACATAAGGAGCCGCGGTAGCATAGTGGTTAGTGCACTGGCTTCCTAGCACAGTGGTCTATGGTTCGATCCCCAGATGAGGCGGAAAAATTTTTAGGCCACAAACGGCTCCTGGGTCGACCCAGCCCCAAATGGGTACCAGAGCTACTCTGGGAAGGTTAAGGCGGCCGGCGTGATGCCGACCACATCACCCCTCGTGTGCCGACGGTCAAGATAATATAGGCCTAACACCATATTCCCAATATGCCTAAATGGGCGTGTAACGGGTTCCTTTTTTTTTTTTTTACCTACATTCACGACAAGGAATAATTGATTTGAGTTTCGTCTGAAATTGTTTATTTATGAATTCCTGTAAATAAACCTTGTTTAAACTATCAGTCGAGTATGACAGCAGATTTTTGCACTGAATGAAAAGTTACCAGAATATTAGTAAGTACTACCACCATAGCACCTTCACAACATCATTCGAGAGAAGAACGAACCTGCAGCAGCTCCACAAGAATCTACAACTCTAGCGGGAAGCTAGTAATAACACTTGATGGACATTGGTTGAAAGAAGATATAATATAAATTTAATCACAGTGAAGGACACTGTCACATATACCCACTAATTGGTACCTTTCCAGCTCACTGGCACATAATATAAATCAGGACAGTATACGGTCACATATTACCACTAATTGTTGCCGTGACTTACTCACGGACCTATCATCAGTAGAATTAAGAAGAACACTGTCACAATAGCTCAATTTAAAATGAAAGCAGTCACCAGCTATGTAGTGTTGGTTTATGTGGCAGCACTTTTATATAATGACACTGCCAACATCATATGCAACTGTACATTAATAAGTAAAACATGCATGTCAAAATGCAAATCCAAATATTTTATGTCATAAGACCTTGCTCAATTGATTGGTCGATGATTATTTTAATAAAATAAGCTCAAAAGTAAAAAATCTATATTTTGTACCTGAAATTCGACGTTCACAGCCGTGCATCCCCTTAATAAATGTACATGTTATAACCCAATATACTGGGTGAATTATAATAATATATGCAGACTTTGTTGCACACGATGGCCTTAGTAAGTACTGCACTTGTTTAATTCAGACCTCCGACTGTGACTTAGGTTCCTAACTGTTGACACGTGTAGAAGGTTCCTCGGATATCGGGCTCTGAGTATTAACCCTGAAGTTGACTCTCTTTTTAATTTTAAAAGGTACTCTTAGTTCTTTCGCGTGGCCTCTAATGGAATCTTTAATACTACTTCTTATCCTAGCTGTCTGTGATCTCTCCTTGATGATGGAATGCAGTGGTGAAATCTTACAATATGCTTGGTTTTTAAGGTTGAGTTTTCTCCCACCCACAAATGGCGCCTTGTGGGGTTATGTTGGGTGATATCCAATCAAAATTTTACTTTAGTTTAATATTCTAATTTTAAACCAACCACAAGTAAGGCGTCTTATTTTTAGTAGAGGTTACCCCCCCCCCCCCCCCCCCCAACCACCATTCATCTGAACATTATTACCTGCCCCTCAAGTGTTATTTTTACTACAGTCATTATATCACACAACCTGCCTTTAATTGTTACATCTGGTAAATATTCTCCAAGATTGTTATAATCCCATGTTGTTTATTACAACCAACAATCTGCCGGAAGCGATTATATCATTTCCTCGTGTTCCAGTACTCAAGATTATTTAATCACGGTTAACTTAAGGATGGGTTCTGTTTTGCACGTCGAACCTTACGATATCTTTTAAATTACCCTCTATCTTTACCACTATCGGAGGCATCACCAGATGAGCGGACGTTGTTATGCAATCTAATGGGGTTAGACAGCTTAAGCCGCGTCTATTGCTGGCGTTAAGCAAACACGTCAAGGGGCAATTGTTCCCTTCTTTGCTAAGCGCCGACATCCACAAAGAAAGATACACAGGTTATGAAGGTGGCTACTAAAGCACCTGGTGTCAAACGGAAAAAGAGAATATCGCTAGATGAAGGCGAAGATAGTGACCGGAAGAAAAGAATAAAGAAATGGCACTGTATAAGGAAGCAAGGATGGTCACAGGAACATGCAAAGACTGCGTTTATGACTCGTCACAATGAGCACCCATTAAAAAAACACACATGCTTTTCAGCTTTTTTTATTGTGCATTTTTCAGAATGTTATAAATATTCACACCCGCATTTAGGGAAAAAATGTACGGGAATATTACGCAGATTCCCTCGCAAAATGCGTCGTATAATACGCAGCAATACATATCTCTGTCTTAGATTTAAACATAACAGTAGAGAATGAATGGAGTTCATGAACATTTGATTATTATGGCATATACCTACCAGAACCAGTCTTTGCTAGTGGTAAACATTATACATAGCTTGTACGATTGTCACGTAGTGAATTCACATCCTTTTGTCTTCTTACTTTTTTTCTCATACCGAGTCACTTATTCTTGTTCAAAAGAAAAAAAAAAAAGAAAGTCAACCATGTCTTTGTTTCAAGCGCTATTAATACAGCTATTCATTTCTCAAACTGTCTTTCCTTCAAAAGGGGAAGGGCAAAAGGGGTCTGCCTGCTGTCAGATTAATCATGTATTTATCTATAGCATATTAATTCAGTATCTTTTGTTAGACAAAGTTCTAAATGCACTTTCATCTTCATTGTGACAGTAATTCATGTTCTTTGATTTTGTACATGAGACTACTGAACTATTTCTACGGAAGGTTTCATCTATGAACTATCGTCATGTTTTACTACTGAATGATTTCTACTGTATGGTTTCATCTATGAACTATCCTTGTCATGTTTTAATGTGTTTATATGCATGTATCCTGTGCTATGATTATTCTATCAGGTTATATGAATGCTTATAACATAAACATAGAAATATGTAAGGATAGGCAACAGCACTGTAGCCATTTTTATGAATGTAATAAATTGACTGACACTGTAAGCCAATGGTTCACAAGGTTTGAGACCAGGAACACCCCCAAATAAATTTACTGCTCATGTAGCAAGAATGTAAATCAGTGGTTCTCAAACCTTGTCAGCAAGGACACCCCAACAGGTTTTACGGCAGCATGGGAGACTATAACCCAGTGGTTCTCAAACCATTGGTGTCAATGACCCCAAATTGAACTCCGCCTATGCCGGTCCCAAGCCCGGATGAAAAAGGAAGAGGGCGGTATGCATGGAGGCCGTAAGGAGGCAGCCCCTCCACCATGTAAAGGCACAACAGGCCAATCACCTTTTTGCTTTAAACTATGATTACGAGCAATATAAGAGAGAAAACCGGACTGATTCTAAAGTCGACGAACTGGAACGAACTACGGACTACGACTTATGGAACTTGGAACACAAGAAGTACTTGTATAAATGGGAAAGAAGAGGAGCTGGTGGAAGAGATGAGGAAAGCAATATTAGAAATCCTGGCTATTACCGAAACAAAGAAAAAGGGACATGGAGTCATGGATCTCGATGGCAACACGCTGTTATACAGTGGTGTACCCACATCTGAAAGAGCTAAAGGGGGCGTGGGTTGCATTGTGGCCAAAAACCAGAAAGATAGTATCAAGGGATGGAACTTTGTCTCGGAGCGCATTATGGTTGTAAAACTAAAAGAAGGAGAAACCATAGTCAACCTGGTCATAGTGTATGGGCCAAATGAGGATGAGAGAGCAGAGGTCAAGGAGGAATTCTTCGAGCTGCTTCAAAGGACAGTGGATGACTGCCTAGATGAAGTTATCATGCTCGGAGATTTTAATGCCAGAGTTGGAAACGACCATGCTAGATGGGGTGGAGTTATCGGAAGATATGGAGAAGATACTCTCAATGACAATGGAAAGCGACTCCTTACATTCTGCAGTGAGCAGAATCTGATCATTACAAACACAAAGTTCCCCCATAAGCGCATACATGCATACACTAGATGTGAACCAACCAAAAATGAGAAGTCAGTGATTGACTATGCCATTGTTAGGAGAAGCTCATTCAAATATGTCCGGGATGCTAGAGTCTGGAGGGGGCCAGAGATTGGAAGTGATCACTACCTGCTAACAATCAAAAGAACAACTGAAAGAGTTGCTCAGCCTAGGAACTGCCCAACATCACGCACGAAACCAAGTAAACGAGCGGGAGAAATGAGCATTAGGACCTACAAGCTGAGAAAGCCAGAAATTAAGACCAGATATCAGGGGCTTATTGCTGCAGCGGTGAGCAACACAGAAGAACAACCTGATGACTTGGAAACCCTCTGGAATAAATTCAAGGATATCATAAAGACAGCTGCAGCAGAAGCATGTGGTGAAGTCCGACTTGAGAACAAGAGAAAGAGGACACCTTGGTGGACAGAGGAAGTCAAAGAGAAAATAAGAGAGAAGAAAATGGCATGGAAACAATACTTAGGAGCTAAAGACACAACAAGACAGATGGAAAAATATAGAGAATATGTGACACTCAGAACAGAAGCAAAGAACAAAGTGCTAGCAGCAAAACAGAAGTCCTGGGAAGAATTTGGAGAAAAGCTAGAAAAAGATGCACAAGAAAACCAGAAATTGTTCTATAAGACCCTAAAGAACATGAGAAAGGAAAAACAATGCCCTCTCAAATTTATAAAGGACAAACAAGCAAATTGCTTACTGCCCCGAAGGAAGTAATGGAAAGATGGAAAGAATATTTCTCAGAACTCCTGGATGGTGAGCATGGTGAAGCACCAGAAATGATAACCACTAGCACAGAAGAGAAAACCAATGATGTTGAAGATGACATAAAGATGGAAGAACTGAAGGCAGCACTGGAGAAAATCAAGATGGGCAAAGCAGCAGGGCATGATGGTATAACACCAGAAATGGTTAAGTACATGGGAGCATCAGGCGACCTATTACTCTTAAAGGTTCTACAGGCAGCGTGGTACAACAAGACCATACCAAAGGATTGGGAGATTGCCATCATAACACCAATTTTCAAAAAGGGTGACAATCGACAGTGTGGAAACCATAGAGGCATATCCCTTCTCAATGTCCCTGGTAAAATCTACTCTAGAATCCTAGAGCAGAGACTCCGACGCCTAGCTGAGGCACAATTGGATGAGGTCCAGTGCGGATTCCGAGCGAACCGAAGTACTCAAGACCTAATCTTCACACTCAGACAGCTGAGTGAAAAGGCCCTTGAGTATAAGAGTGAGATCCATCTTTGTTTCATAGATCTGGAAAAGGCGTTTGACAGGGTCCCCTGGAGCAAACTTTGGGATTGTTTGGCAAGGAAGAACATTCCAGCACCTCTGATTCATGCTATACAGAGCTTCTATAAGTTTTGCAGAAATTATGTGAGGACAGCAAACCATAAGTCAGAAGAGTTCAGGACCAGCACTGGTGTAAGACAAGGTGATATCCTGTCACCTTACCTTTTCATACTCCTCATGGACGATATCATTAAGGCATGTAAGGAGAGAACAAGAAAGTATTCAGTGGGGTACTGGAAGATGAGACAGGTCGGTATTTCGGAGCTGGCATTTGCTGATGATGTTGCCCTGATTGCTAAATCAGAGGCACATCTCCAATTCAACCTGCAAGTCTGGAAGGAAGAGCTGGAGAAGAGAGGGATGGTCATAAGCAGCTCGAAAACAAAATCCATGGTGATATCACGAGAAGAAAGAAGACATCAGATTAAGCTGGGAGAACAGGTCCTGGAGCAGGTAGACCACTTTAAATACCTCGGAGCTATTATTGACCGAAAGGGAGGCATCAAAGAAGAGTTGGCCACTCGAAAAGCAGCAGCTGGGAGACTTTTTCAGGCCATAAATCGAGGATTCCTCAGCAAGAGAGAGGTTGGTAAGAAAACGAAGATGGCTGTATACCGCTCCACCTATGTCCCAGTCTTGACATATGGATGCGAGTCATGGGCAATGACTACAACCCACAAAAGCCAGATCCAAACCTCAGAAATGAGGTATCTGAGGAAGGCGGTTGAAGTAACAAGAAGAGACATGGTACGCAACCAGACGATACGTCAAGGCCTTAAATCCCACCCCCTGCAGACCCAAGTATAACAGTCCCAACTAAGATGGTTTGGCCATGTCTGCAGAATGGGAGAAGATCGGCTACCACGACAAGCATGGGAAACAAAAAGCCAAGGATCCAGACCCACAGGACGACCCAGAGTCCACTGGGAGGACAACATTAGACAATCTTTGAAGGACCGAGGACTAGAATGGAACCAGGCCAGGAGGAAGACAGCCGATAGGATAGTCTGGCGCTCTCTCTTCCAAACCTCTACACCTCACAGTAGAAGGGGAACGACTAAGTAAGTAAGACCCCAAATTGTTTCGACTTCTCTATGGACACAATGTAGACCAGTGGCCCTCAAACTTTTCATGACCACAGCCCCAAACTTCACCGTTGGTGAAGCTAACAGCCCATAGGTTGGAGATCAATTCGGTAAACAAGTAAATTTAACACAACAGTATCTGTTTTCATTGATTCTTGTAATTCTGAATTGAGTTGTATATTTGTTTTTGTTTTTTGTTTTTTTTTTAAATTAAATCTACACCTTGGGAGCTGAGCCTGTAATTAAATTAACATAATTGAGTTGGAATATTTGTAATGTGGGCTGGGAGCCCAATCTCTTTCTCAACTTTATGTACTTTTCTGTCACAGGTGGTTAGAATAGTCTGCCCTTGTCTGAAGTTAACCTGTCTGTTATTTTCCTATTTCATGTTACCGCCCAATTATTCTGCCATTTTTTATTTTAACAGCTCTTAATTTCTCTCCGATTTCATCAATCTTGCTAGAGTCCAGTTTAGACACACCTCTTTGCACGTGCAAAGCGGCTGGATGGCTAACGATCTTTTCACGTTGGCATTCAGTGAAGCTAAAAGGGCCCTGGTCTCTTTGATGGGTGGGGGAACACAAGGAACTCTTTGCTCCTCTTAGTTTTCCAGCGGCATTTCTTGCCGAAGAAGTCTCTATGTAGCAAGCGGCTAGTTTCTGTGACCCCGGTGGCTTGGAGAACTCTCGTTCTTTCATGTCCAGCCGCCTTCGATCCGTCATCCTAAACAGGGGCGAGCATCGAAAGGGAGATCGTAAACACTCTTACGACTGTCTTACGTTTCATCCGCAGACGTGCGGGAAAGCGTTCGTCGAACACCGGCATTCTGTCTCCCTATTTAAGTTCATGTCTCTATCATTCACCATTAGTTGTCGTTTCTTGGATTGTGTCGTCTAGTGACGTTGTTGAGTTGAAAGCAAACAATTTTTAGAGAATGTAAATCGGAATTCCTCTATTTGGTAAGCACATTTACTTAGTTGATTTGTTTTCCCTCTGGAGTTTGTTTTTCCTTGGTAGATTAATAATATAGAGCCAGGAGACTTATTTACTATAATTCTTCCAATACATATATAGGCAGATAAATAATATAGAGTTAGGAGACTTAATTACTGTATTTCTCTTAATATATAAGGCTTAATATAAAGTAGTTGCTGGACATAACCCGGGAGGTATTTCATTTCGCTAGCTACCAATTTTAACTTCACTAAGAAGTACGGCAAGACTGAAGAGATATTTGACAGATATAAGTTGAAGACTGAAAGGGGAGTTGATTTATTTTATTTTGGTGTTATATGTTCCATTTTTAAATAGATGTATAATTAATTTTGTATAGAGTGTTGGTATTCGTTTGATAGTAGTGTGTGTCATCGCCACATTAATTTTATAACGTACAATACAGTCTCAATTACCGATGTTGATGTGGGTGCTTGTAGTTTTCCATTTCACGTTGTGAATGAGTAACCTGGGTTTTTTTTATAATGTCGGCATAATACCGAGTGTGTGAGAGGTCAGACGCGCGCGCCTGGGCAGACCAGCAGTCACGCCTGGGTGAAGTTACCTGTACTATTGTCTAGGCTTATCAGAGAGAAGGGGGAACTAAGATAGTGGGTTGTGATTTCTGTAATGAATGAGTGAGAGGAGGATAAAACGAGGGGAGGACGTGTTTGTTATTGTGATGAAGTGAGAGAAAGTACTGTTTAGTGCGCGCTAGTAATTACTGTGGTGAAATTCAGTGATACAACGCTAAAATTCCTCCATTTATAAAGATAACAGTTAAAAAGGAATGTAGGGATAAAATTTGGATAAGATACGCTGCTACTTCTTCACCTACGCCAGCGTTTTCTAGTGTCATTGAAAACTAACTAGTTATAACATGCAGACTAACGGCCTATCCTTTTAGACGGGGTAGAAACGGAGATAAAAGAAAAAAAAATGCTGTGGTCTGAACACGTGTTTGAATCTAAAGTCTAGAAGACGCAATTTGTAGTTTTAAAGAAAAACATTACGCCACTAGTTGACACAATGTAATAAATTGGACGAAAAACGACCTTAGCTCTTGTCATTAACAGACGTATCTTGGACGTTCTACGGTAAATAGTCGTTTTAATTTGAATATAGCGGCAAACGCCGTGAACGAGTAGTAAAAACAAATTTCCAGACTAACAGGGAAAAAATTAGGTATTTTCTTAATAATAAGTTTAGGAGAATAAAAATTAGCTAGTTTGATAGCCCATCTTTCCCTGAGAAATAATATACTTTTAATTACAAAGACGGACAGATAACACGGAAGATATTGACGAAAGACTGTATTGTTCAATACAGACGAACAGACAGTTATTTGTGCATACTTCTCACAAAAGTTACTTTTGACGCGTCCTTGAGCCTAACGCAGAAAAACAAACTACATGTGGACAAGGGGCAAAGAAGGAGGGTAGAAGCTAAAAATAACTTAGCATAGAAATCTTATACGTAGTGAGACCACAAATTGTGTAGTATTTCTTTTGTAGTTTCGTCTAAAACCAAGTGTAATTTTGGGAAAAACTAAGTTCGGACGGACAGACCGACATAAGTACATTTCACAACTAGACCGAAGCTAGACTAAAATTGGACATTTTAAGTTTAAATGTTTAAACTGTAGAGGGGAAGTATTTTGATTGGACGAACGAGTAATATTGGTGACAAAATTTAGCCGGCAAGTGCCATTTTGTAGAAGACTGTCCACAGCAACAGATCGTTGATGCTTAGAACTGTGACGCCCAATCAAGATAGATAGATTTCAAAGTGGGACGCCATAGTATAGCCAGCAGCTCAGCTGAGTTTGTGCTAGACAACGTATCTGTGTGTTTTCATTTGAATTGTGGTAAGGGAAAGTTTATTAGCCTTTTTTATTTAATATTTCTGAGTGAGTGATACTGCCATGTCATGAAAAATGATTACGACAAGTGAGTGCTTATTCTAGGTCCCCAGCGACAGTCCAGGGCCTAGAGGCAAACAAATAATATGGGAAAACATATCCAAGAATGTAGAAGGCAGATCTTTATTTCATGAGATCAGTGGGAACATATCACCCACCTTACTGGATGGAAAAAGAGACTAATGAACATATTTCAGATACAATGCAGTTATGGGAAACTGGTGCTACTTGATGACAGCCTGGATGACAGGTGCTGGGTCGGTCAGAGAGATCTGATATTGTCTTGTCAATTTATGTTTTATGATTAGTAAACAGGGTAAAGTAGGCAGTATGCTATGACATAGCCTAATTTTGTGGTTTCAGAGTTTCTTTGTCTGGCACTGTGCTAGTGCCAGATGCTCTGAAGAGATCAAACGGTGGAGGACTAGAAGTCTATTAGTTTACCTCAGTAACTGTGAGGAGAAGCCTATCATTTACCTCAGCAACTGTGAGGAGAATCCTATCATTTACCTCAGCAACTGTGAGGAGTGGGCCAAGTGAACATCTTGACTACATCGACACAGGCCAGATAAGTACTGAAGACCTGGCCTGCTGTTGATTCATCAATAAAAATAACTAAATTTATAAAACCCTGTGAATAAAAACTTTACCACCATTACCCCTGTTAACAAAACTATGAACAGTATGCAAGAACTAGACATGATGATACCACCACGATCCGTCATCCAGTACTAGTTTTTCCAAAAGACTCTGTAGTTAGTATCCATATTAACAAATTTCACATATATATATAAGTATTAGACCTAGTGTTTATATGTGTGTGTCTGTGTATTTAATTACCTGCACACCACATTTCAGTACCCTAGACATTGAACGTAGCTAACATACATAATAGTAGAATAAGTCTGTTTGAGGTCATAGGTGGTAGCAGAAAGGTATTCCTGAAAAACTCACATAAACTTTTATCTTCAGGGACCTTCACAGCTGACCTCATACAGTACACTAGGTAACCTAGCAACCGCACTTAATACCATCAAAACCACCACAATTACTATATTGTGGTATAAACTTTTTCTTGACTGTCTGTTTATTTCAGCTCTGGTCCCATGTACTGTGTTTTTTCATGGATCGGGCACTACGCAACCATCCAGAATTATTACTGGCATGTAAATTCATGTACCCTAAGTCTACGAGTACTGCAGTCTTCAGTTAATAGCTACTAGCTAGTCCATAGTGAATAATTTACTCACGGCATTTTACAAATCACTAGTACTTTTGGCTGATGCCCTTGCCTTCCATTTTTTGAGCAGCCTTGACCTACCCCCTTACGCCCCGTCATCGTGGAGTATTTTTTACGCCAACACCTAGTAGAAGCCAGCGATTATTCCAGTCGTCATATCTTTAGCAGAGGTGGCTACGCCTCGCATGGTTCATGGATAACCTGATTTCCTAGCTGAAAGTCACTGATTCGCACTTGGAGTATATACTTTAATCAGTGAAAGAAATTTGCTCCAGCCAGGGATACTGAACTCATAGCCTACTGTGACATTTACATAGTCCTTGGTAGGATTCCTGAGAAAGAATTTACAGAAAATATCCTGTTTAGCGTCACCAGAATTCTCTTTTAAGTAAAGTTTCTAGTGGACTAATTCCCGAGGAAAGACAGTTTATTCAGAATGTATTCAGAAAGACTATCATCTAGATATTTTCTTTTATTCTTCCAGCAAATCTGTCACTCTTCTCAAAAATCCCACGTAACAACGATGAAATATCCAAATAATCTTAAAGTGTATTGTCAGGAAACAGGCTATTAATTCAATATTTGAAAATATATTCGAACATTTAGAAATTTTATTGCAATATAAGAGTTCTTAATTAATTAGTAGATTACCATTAGATTTTTTTCGCTTCTGCCATATCACTTTTGATAGGGTGATCCGTAGCCAATGTATCCAGATAGGACTGGCTGCTAAGATCTAGGGAAAGTGCAAGATGATTGGATAGGAATGAAATGACTATAGGATCGTTAGTACCGTCTTCAGAGCATACATCAGAGAGAGGACCTAATAATTCATGTCCGTCATTTTTGACGGGTTATTTGCCACTGTCCCTATAATCATTTACACAACCTATAATCATTTAGACAACCTATTATCATCTCGTTATGAGCTGAACCCAAAATGACGTGTACATGTAATCGTTCTTTACATAAGAGGAAAGTGAAGAGAACTGCAGCAAGTAATGTTAAACGACCAGGTGCGCAAAAATAGAACCACTTTTGATTGTTCAACCTATCACTTTTGATTGTTCAACCTATCACTTTTGATTGTTCAACCTATGACTTTTGATTGTTCAACCTATCACTTTTGATTGTTCAACCTATCACTTGATTGTTAAACCTATCACTTTTGATTGTTCAACCGATCACTTTTGATTGTTCAACCTATCACTTTTGATTGTTCAACCTATCACTTTTGATTGTTCAACCTATCACTTTTAAAAATAACAGTCACAAAGTTTTTATTTATTGTTTTTTTTAATTTTTTTTTTAATGAGAGGGCTGTTGAAAACACGACCGTTGTGGATTAGATTGTGGTGGAGAATACATCTGGTAGAATGCCGTTGTGGGTTAGTGAGTTATTCTAATTAACTGAAGCGGGTAGTCTGACTAATATAGTCTACAGGTATACGGGTGCATAATCCAAAAGCATTTGTTGTAGTAGGCAGTTGGGAGTGGTTGGGTATGGCGGTTGATATGTGTAGCAAAATTTGGTACCACTTGCTTTGTTTGTGAAAAAAATGTGTAACGCGACACAGAGCGAAATAAGGGTGAAGGAACGGCTCGGTTGGTCTTGCTTTGAAGTTGACGTTGGGCTGAAATATTTGCGTTTCGCCTAAGCCGTACAGCATTGGGAAAGTGTAGGAAGGAGCGAATATATGAAACGTGGCCGACCTTAAAATTTGCATTGGCAGGAAAGAAAATCTAAAGCTACAAGCGCAAGTTTAGTGGAATGATATTAAAACTGTAATAATTCATATAAGGAGATAGAGTATGAGTGATTTCCAAAAGGATATTATTCAAATGTAAGTAGTTTTAAAAATAATTAATATTTTTCAAAGTCATCACATCTGCTGTTAGCTCATGATCTTTAAAAATTTATTATAAATTCATACCTCAACAGATTTCGATAAAACTTGGATAGAATGAACGCTTCTTATTGGGAAAATGAAAGGATACCTAAGTAGGAAGGAAAGAGATAAGTGTGTGGTGAAAAGAAGATAAAACAAATACAGAAGAAGCACAGATCGCCCCAAACCAAGAGGTTTGACAAAAATCTAAGCGGACTCAAGACGGTGCTTTCTCGTACGTGAGAGTCGCCCAAATAACAGGACAGAGCGGCCCGTTTAAAATCACACACAAAATCCAGACGCCAGAGTGAGAGAAGACAGTATCTGCAAGAAAAGTTTTTTCACGCTGCATGCAGGGCAGATATACTTCAGCAAATACAGCCTCACCGTGCGCTTATTAATCCTAGAGGGTATGTAGGTTTATTAAAGATATGTGTGTGACTAATATCCTTTTATTTCAGATTTTGTTTACGATTTGATTGTATCAGACATAATAAAAAGGGTATACAGGAAGCCAATGACGCTAACCAGAGATAACCTCCACCGGCATTGTCAGGAAGCATAACAATTAATTAGTTAGCCAAATATATCTTGGCTAGTTCTTGCCTGGAAGCTTACGACATACCACCAAGTACATAAGTGACTTGGCATCCATAAGTGGAAGGCAAATGTTATATCATACCCATGTATCATAACATGTGATTTATTCATGTATTTTGTTATGTTCTGCACAGTAGACACTATCTTATCATGCTATCTCTGTAACATACTACCATGAATCATTTATTTATATACAAACACTGAAGACATGGTCGCCAAATGAACATCAGTAGTGGGTGAGCTTGTTGGAACACCATAGCCACCTATTACCTTTTGTTCCGGGTTTTATGATCGTTTCTGATCGAGCTCATGATCGAGTGTCTGATCGAGTTCGTGATCAAGTACCAACTAAAGACTTGAGGACCTTTGATCCTGCTAACTGGAGCATAGTGGTTGTGACAGATGAAAATCGAACACCTTGATCGGTCCACTTTAATCTTACCGGCACCCCTCACTCTTTTTCAATCTAATCGCTCAACGTGGTTTCCCACCCGCTTCTCTAATTAGCATGCACGGGTTATCGCACAAAAAGCCATGCCTTTCGCCATCTGTCTGATTCCTAGTTTAGAAACGCTTACCTGTCTTTGTTTCAAGCGCTATTAATACAGCTATTCATATCTCTAACTGTCTTTCCTTCAAAAGGGGAAGGGCAAAAGGGGTCTGCAACTGTTTTTGTAGCTCCCTAAGAGAGAACGGGTCGGTAATTGCAGAATCAGGGGAATTAAGCGAATGCAGAAAGGAGCGATAACCACTTTTACAGACTGCATCCCTTTGTTCGTGTTCCAAGGGACGCAATTTGCTCACCGAGAGAAGAGACCTAAAAGGCGCCCGCTCGCTAGCGAAACGAATATGTGGTCGGAGAAAGTGTGAAAATAAGCTTTCATTCAGAAATCGACCGCACATTTGCCCAAAATACGGGCAGAGGCGCGAAATCTCGCACTAGCTAACGATTTTTACCCATTTCATATATATATATCCCATCTCTTAAAATTCAGTTATCAGTAGCGCCAGAGATTTTGAAGAAAGTACCTAGCTCGCATTATAAAAGCCATACTGCAATTTGGATCACTTATATACGTGGAGATAAATTCATTTTTTTTCTGTGCTGTGGTAATATATATATATATTAGAATTTTGAGTGATTTAATTGTTAAAATGTTTCCATTATATTTCACTATGTTCTTTTCTGTGTTAATTAAATAACGTCTAGCAAATTTTACCAGCTGTAAACGTAAAATTAATTACTCGCTATTTCCCAAGTAAGAGATGCTTTAAATTAATTAATAGACGCTAGGTGGTGGATAATTAAGAGAACGCAATTTATTTCTATTTCATCATGTGTAAATTTTTAGTGACTAGTGTTCATATCTCGTGTTAAAAAGCGATGAGATTAGCTAGACACTTGTGGGTTCAAAATTTAATTTAATAACGGAGTGCTTAACAGGTCATACCTAAACGTGTGTTACATTAGGATATTGATAATATTGTTAAAACGTTTGTAATTTCTTCCAATATAATTCAGGCTGATTATAACCTTGCGATCCAGCGATTTTACGGTCTGATGTTCCTATCAGCATCCAGAAATTATTGTTGTAACCATCTTCATGTTGAGACCCCTGTGCGGTCCACCTTCTCCATTTATGACGAGAGGTCAAATCAAGAAAAACACAATAATTATAAATTTTAACTGGAACGGAACATCCCAAGAATACAACTTTTTTCATATATATATATATATATATACACACCCCTGTTCACAAAGTTCCGGGACTCATTTTTTATCTGGAAAACCGTTATAAGGAGCTAGGTGATATTAACACAGTGCACGTGTCAACCACGTGCCACTATATGTACCAAACCTGAAGTTTGTAATTTCGCGCATGCGCTGTGTGGTAGCGTATAAGCGGATGTGACGTAATAGTGCTCTTCGCGTTTCAAAAATGGACAGCAAAATTCAACAACGTGTGTGTATTGATTTCTGTTTTCGTCTAGGAAAAACTGGTTCCGAAACTCTCGAAATGTTGCAAACAGCTTTCGGAGAGTCCTGTTTAAGTAGATCTAAAACATTTGAGTGGTATTCACGTTTCAAAAGTGGAATCCGATCCTTTGAAGATGGCCCCCGTGAAGGGAGGCCCTCCATCTCCCACACCGACGAGTTTGTTGCACGTGTGCAAGAAATGATATGCGCTGACCAACGTCTGACTATCAGAGAGGTTGCTGATGATCTTGGAATATCAATTGGTACGTGCCATAAAATCGTAACTGAAGATTTGCACATGAGACGGGTGTCAGCGAAACTCGTGCCACGCCACCTGACTGAGGACCAGAAGGACGATCGGTTGTCCATTTGCACTGACCTCCTTGAGATAGCAAAAAACGACGCAAATTTCATGTCCTCGATAATAACTGGTGATGAAAGCTGGGTGTACGGATATGACCCGGACACAAAGCAAATGTCCTCCCTGTGGCAAACGCAATCATCTCCTCGGCCGAAGAAGGCACGACAGGTCAAGACCATGTTAGTAGCGTTTTTCGACATTGATGGCCTGGTGCATCATGAATTTGTCCCTATAGGACAGAGTGTCAATGCTAAATTCTACAAAACAGTCCTGCAACGCCTCCGCGACGCTGTGCGCAGACATCGCCCTGAGAAGTGGCGCACAGGCAATTGGCGTGTTCATCATGACCATGCACCAGCATACAGGTCTGTCACCACAAACGCATTTTTGACGAAACACAGCATTCCATTGCTCCCGCATCCTCCAAACTCACCCGATCTTGCTCCGTGTGACTTTTTCTTGTTCCCGCAACTTAAAAAAACAATGAAAGGTCGTAGATTCGATGACATTGAGCAGATTCAAGCCAACGCGACGAGACAAATGAGGGCTATTCCGCAAAGTGACTACCAGGGGTGCTTCCTTCAGTGGCAGGAACGTTGGAATAAGTGTGTACACTCACAAGGGAACTACTTTGAAGGAGATAGAACCAAATAGTATGCAAGTCTACTTATTCGAATTAAAAAAAATGAGTCCCGGAACTTTGTGAACAGGGGAGTATATATATATTACCAGTCTGCTGTGGCAGAAATTAGGTACTCTTTTATCTGACCCATGACATGAGTTTTCCATCGGGTATATTCACGAGAACTCACTGTTCATACTCGGCCATCACCTCAACGAACAGCCGATTATTATCATTTAACATTTTTCCCCATCACGTCACAGAGTGTCACAGCCACCTGAGGCTAGACCACACTGGAACAATATATTAACATATTACTTCCCAGGACAGTGCTACCACATAGAGAAACTTATCCCAAACCAATACCTGCAGTGAAAAGAGGAATATCCAGGATAAAACTAATGCATCAATTTCAGCGACTCCCGAAAAAAATTGCAGTCAGCAAACCGGATAGTCTGGGGCTGCAATTGACAACGATAATGACTGAATAGTCTTAATACCTGTTAGTGTTTAATTCCATGGAATGTATGCAGCGTCAACATCTGGGTAAGCAAATTTGAAAGTGGGCCACTGTATGAGTGTAGTGAGTGAACGGAAAGAAAGAAACTTATTTTTTAAAATTACCAATAACATAACAGTCTTCTTTTGTTCTCTCACTAATCTGAGTGTTCACGGGATAGGTTAAATTAAGGACTTAGTCTTTACCAGTCATGACTATTCCCCCCCCCCCCCCCCCACTATTAATTATTTTGATCTTTTGGGTTAATTACCTCTGCTGGGATTTTCCTAGGTTCCCTATACAAGAGGGAGGGCCTATTAGATTATATTTTTCATTTCTTGTCTGTAAACTATAATCCATTGATGTAAATGCTTTTCTTGATGTTGTGATATTTTCTAGTGAGAATAAACATAATAAACCTTAAGCTATAGTGTTGGTCAAACCCCGGCCCTTACATGTGATCTTATACCTTCCTCTCACATAGCTATCACTATCACCTCCGGTGTACTCAATCCTAAAAACGCTGTGAGCGTTCAAAAGCGATAGTCAATGATAAAAAATGCTAGAGACTAGATAGTAAAAGATACCAAATCTACTGTGACAGACTTTATAATTTCATTGGAAGATACATCCAAGACTTGTTACTATTATTTATTGTATATTGTAAATATAAATAATCATACATTTTACCATCTTCCAACACCCATTTCCCATTCATCATCATCTCAGCCCGTAACCCGTCATGGGTCGTAGGGGTGCCATGGTGGAAGCATCAGCAGACAGGGTCCTCCACTGCTCTCTATCCTCAGCAATGCGTACAAGTGTGGAAAAACCGTGTCCTGCCCATTCTTTGATGTTATCAGCCCAGGATTTTCTCTGCCTTCCTCTTCTCCGTTTACCTTCGACTGTTCCCTGAAGGATCGTTTTCGAAAGGGAGTCATGACGAGTTACATGCCCAAACCAGGCAAGCTTTCGACGTTTCACTGTTGACAAAAGTGGTTCTTGGTGGCCTGCATAGGTGTTTATCTTCTCTCTAACATGGATAGATGTACATAATAAATTATGAAATTGTACTTTTTCTAATTTAATTATATTATCACATAGGGTTAATATAGCGAAAGTGGCGCAGTAAACTTCTGAAGCCTAAATCTATTGTCCAGCTCAGAGTATTCACAGCCGTAACTCAATTGTGATACCAGTGTACTTCTCTGGCACTGGGACTTCATACTTTCTGGAGAGAAATTCTACTTCTTCTCTACCACCATCATCCCACTAGAAAAACCTTTCGCTACAATATGTCGGAAGCTATATGTGGTGACGGTGGGTAGCTAACTGGTGTCTGTGACCTTGACTGCACGAGTGACAAGATTACCAAACATGAAGGTTGAGTTGATTAATTTGCATACTTTTGTTGGTAGAGAATATCAGATCGTTCCTGTTGAGTAGAGTCAACATACGTAGGTGGCTGATGCTGTAGAGAGACGTTAGAAGCCAGTTTTATGCGCTTCGCTAATTCTAATAACAGTTCGGATTTGAAGCTCCTTATTGTGTGATGATGAGGTTGGTGTTTGAATCTGTAGGTAAAAGTGGAAAGTCAAAATAATAATTGCTGCTTGAGTGGCGTTGTTCAGTGACGTTTGGGTGGATACTGGGATGTTGATGTGTAGCATGCGCTGGTGAAGGCGCGTTCTCGAAACTTAATGTTAGTTGCCAGTTTGCTGATTCCTTGATTGGATATGTCGATTTGACTTCTGTGAATATGTTTCTTATGGGCTTCATTTATATAGATAGATAGATAGATAGATAGATAGATAGATAGATAGATAGATAGATAGATAGATAGATAGATAGATAGATAGATAGATAGATAGATAGATAGATAGGCAGGCAGGCAGACAGACAGACAGACAGAAATAGATAGATAGATAGATAGATAGATAGATAGATAGATAGATAGATAGATAGATAGATAGATAGATAGATAGATAGATAGATAGATAGATAGATAGATAGATAGATAGATAGATAGATAGATAGATAGATAGATAGATAGATAGATAGATAGATAGATAGGCAGGCAGGCAGGTAGACAGAAATAGATAGATAGATAGATAGATAGATAGATAGATAGATAGATAGAGAGATAGATAGATAGATAGATAGATAGATAGATAGATAGATAGATAGATAGATAGATAGATAGATAGATAGATAGATAGATAGATAGATAGATAGATAGATAGATAGATAGATAGATAGATAGATAGATAGATAGATAGATAGATAGATAGATAGATAGATAGATAGATAGATCTCACGCAACACTCAACACTCACCTACCCACACACCAAAACCCACATATCCACTCAACATTCTCATTCTTATGCACTCATCCTCACGCCTACACGTAGACAACCATATCACTCCTTCCTTCCTGCCTGCCTGCCTACCTCCCTCCCCTGCGCCATGCTCAGGTTGTCAAAGACTGGAGGAACTGCCTGCCGGTGATTTAATATTTTAATGGGCTGACAGAAAACAGAAGGCTGTGTTTTTGTAACGCAAGTCGAACAGAAGGTGGCCGCCATATTTTCACGCTGACGTCAAAACAAGCGCTGGTTGTAAAAAAATGCGTGATTGAGGAACCCACAAAAAGCCAGCCATGTTTTACAAGCAGTCATTACTTATTCTCTTCCTTCTCCTTTCTATATTTTCATAAAGTTTTCTGTTATTTTAGGGAGAATAATACGTTGGACAAAACAGCTTTCTTCTGTTCAAATAGTTTCTTATTGGCTGTTCATCAGTTCCAACATTCTCATGTCTTTCTCTTGTCTTTTCTTGTTATTATTCTTGTAACTAACTTTCACAAACGTATGTTTTTATGAGTTACAAAAAAATTAGCGTTTCGATAACGTTAACAAAAGCTCGTCACCATTATCATCTCAACTGTAGCTTCACAAATATAGAATTCTTCACAGTTCACGTTCGATGATCACCACTCCTGTACCTGTCCCTGACCTTCACGTTTTAATTCTCCGTGACGTTCAAAATGTATGACCTTTACAAATGACTTCCACAAACATAAATCTTCATGACCTCTACAAATTAATATTTACATTATTTTCACTAATGTGTTTCTACATTTTTGCATGACTATCAGAAATGTATTTCACCATGAACTTCACAAATGACCTTCACACATGTATATCTCCATGACCTTCACAAATATGTATCTCCATGACCTCCACAAATATAAATCTCCATGACCTCCACAAATAAAAATATCTGAATGACCTCTGCAAATGAAAATCTTTATGACCTTCACAAATGTATACCTCAATGACCTTCACACATGTATATCTCAAAGACCTTCACAAACGTATGTCTCCATGAACTTCACCACACTACGTCCAATTGGAGCCTTATCTTATGTTTCAACTTTATTCCCTTTCAGAAGAAGTTGGCTAGACACGTTTCGTTCAACCCAGATACAAGACCCATTGGTTACATTAGAGCGAACGTACGAATACAAAAGATCTGGTTATCAAAATAAAACACAATTCCTTTGATTTTTTTCTTTCTGATTCTTAATTTATCATTGTAAATCTGTCTAAGTTCTGTATATCTGTAAAATATTCATCACAATCCTTCCTTTATTAACCATACTAATTCCCTTATCAGTCACGTGAATCTAATCTTTTCCCACCAAAGTTGAAATCTTTTTCATGGCGCATTTCTCGGGATGAGAACTAAATTGAACGCCTGTTGAAAAACGCGCAGTTCTTCCCAGTGTACTTCACTGCGGGATTGTTTTTCTTAAATAAATTTTCCTGGTTGTGTTGCTTTTGTTGTCTGCAATTTTCCCCATTAAAATTATGCAGTTAAGATAAGTATAAATAACTATCTCCACCATATATTTATATATTTAGCCAGTGAAGCCTCAGTGCTCATCATAGATGAAGCTTCTATACTTTCGAGCCACTGTTTCCGTACTTCTGAAACAAAATGAACAGGGATGAAATGATCACAGGGTAATTTAGTGACGTCATCAGAGCGTGCAGCACAATGAGCACAACGTAAAAATTTCCCCGCCATGTTTTGGCGGGTGACTCACTCGTATTCAGTTTCAAATGTCCTGTAATAGATGAAGATTTTATGTGAATGTCTAACTGATGTATGTTTAAAATATTCACTTTATTTCGTCATATGTAAGATGTTTACTTTAATCTTCATTTATATCTGTTCAAATGTTTCTCTAATATTCATGTATCCCTGTATAATATTTACGTTAATCTTGTATTTACATCTGTAAGATTTATTTGAAACATTCACTTACATACACATATGTGTAATATTCCTTTTAATCGTTCAGTTATATTTGTAAAATTTATTTCAAATATTCCTTAATATATATGTAATATTCACTTTAATCTCTCATCTGTCTCATCTATCAAACATTCACTTATCAGTAACATTTACATCTAACATTCACTTATCTGTCACATTTATATCCAACACTCACTTATCAGTAACATTTATATCAAACATTCACTTATCTGTACCATTTATATCAAACATTCACTTATCTGTCACATTTATATCTCACATTCACTTATCTGTCATATTTATATCCAACATTCACTTATCTGTAACATTTATAGCCAACATTCACTTATCAG